>CM070712.1:27124139-27599545 GCA_036346275.1 Otatea glauca
GTTCAACATCATCAAAGGGAGGGAGGTTGAAATTTGTAACTGCAAGCAAGTTCATATTGTTGTATGTGACTTAATTGCAAGTTGTTATTGGCTGTGCATTTTAAATAGGAGCTTCAGTTGGGAGATTCAGGTCCGTTCTTACTCCAAATAACAGAAATGGATTCATAATCGACCCACATCATGTCCCTCCTGGTGATATTACTAACTGGTATCCACAGATGCCTAATAAAGTGAATACAGCGTCGAAAGGGGAACCTGGTTCAGCTACCGCCCCTGTTTAAAACAATTATATAATTAAAATAACCTTTTTCATTCTGCAACGAATAATTGTTTTTAAGTTAGGAATATCCGGGCTTTTTCTAGACATACAGGCATAGCTACATAGTCAAACAGGAAAGTAGGTTCTATACTTCAAGCATGACCATATTGCTATATACTTCTGTCATGTATTTTCTGTGTATTTTTTAAATGTCAGTTGTTGTTACTTGTTCATTTTAAACAGTTACTTCAGTACAAAGATCTGAACATGACTCCTGGCCAATCACAAGAAATGGGATCCAATTATAAGAACGGCCCCCTCTTGAAGATATTACTAATTTGTATGGACATCCCGCTTATTTCTCAACGCTGCCGTCCGCAGGGAAATCAGGTTTGTCAATTGAACTCGGTTTTGTAGTGAGCTGCGCATAGCTGTTGTTGGATGTTAGGCAAGCATGTCCATATTGTTATGTGCTTCTAGTTGTTCTTTCCTATGAATACAAATTAATTGTAAATTGTTGGCTATTCATTTTAGGATTCATTTTAGGCTTCTAATACTTTTCACGGCCGCATACACCCTCTGCCATGCTAATTTGTTTTCTTAATTGTTCACGAGTGATCTTTCGTTTATCTGGGACAGATGGAGTTGAAGCAAAGTACAATTATGAAGCAAGAATTACACGAAGGTATTTATCCTACTGATGGTTTCATGCTGTTGGTCCTTTCCATCTGTCTATTCACTACTTAGACAGCCTTGAAGTTTCAACGCATTACTTTGGTTGCTCAGCTCAGAATGGCAAATACTGCAGTTGATATCTAATTTGGATCCTACCCTATTCTGTTAATGCTTATAGGAGGATTATGTGTTTTTCTCAAATATTCTGCAGACCTGTAAGCATGTCACAATTCCTTGCATATTTGCCTGGTTGCGTGCATATTTATTGCTGGCAGTGAGCTACTATTGCTCAGTGCAACTAACAAACTAAATTTTTCAATCTCTAATTTGCAGCTTCTTGGCCTCGAGGATTCAAAAGAAGTTGTTTACAGTACCTTTGATGCTTGGGTTGCTTTTGAGAAGAATTTTCCTCTGGCCTCAGGAAAGCAAGCACCTACAGCTATTGAAAAAATGGAACAATGGCAGATAATTGTTCAAGTAAGAGCGATTGAAATTGGTCTCAGTTTTCATCTGTATTTGGTTTCTTATAACAAATTTATCCTACAATTACCTGTAGCTTTTCTGTATAATCCATGTTTTGGCTGCTACATTAAGTTAATGATCTGATGTGCCAAAGGTGTGTATAATTAGGATCATCTCACCGGGTGAATTTTGATTGCTCGGTGTTTTTAGGTAAAAGATTTGGACTTCAATCATACTTTCGTCAGATATTGTGCTATTTTTGTTTCTATGGGTGCTTAAGGTGTTAGAATCTACTACTGCAAATCACGTTATTACTTATTACTACTGTTTAGCAAACCAAGTATGCAGGCATTTTGCATGTGCTATTGTTATCAAAACCCTATATACTTCCTCGTGCTTGATGACTGTCTCTTTGGTTCACTTGAGGCATGCTGCACTGGAATATCTATTACTTTGTGTGCAATAAGATAATGGAAGGATAATGTCCAGATGGGGTTATGACCTTTCCTTGCACATGTAGAGCTTCTAGACGAGACAATCGATGGTTTTTTACTCTCATAAATAGTTATGTTCAGAGAAATTGCCAATGATTACAGTTTCCATCTTATTTTGGTTTAGGATGTTGAACATATTAGATGGCCTGGAACCTGTGAGGCAAGCTGGAGCTATAGGTTACAGTGACTTGCAGCCTGCTATGTGCATGTAACCTGTTCAATGTGTTTCTGGTTTGGAGTGCATGTAAATTGTAAAATCATTGACACAAGATATCATTCTTCCTAAATTTCTGATGGTTATCTGGTGTGAAGTCTAGGTTCTGCTGTTGTGGTCTGGTAACAAACGATGGACCATGTGTCGTGAAGTTGTGATAATTGAATCTTTGTTTGAATTTGGATGTCCAACAATACTAAAAGCAACCTCAGTATATTTGATTGGTGCACGAAGAAATTGCTTCTTAAATGCCCTATTTGAATTTTCTGTTGATACATTGTTGGCGAGTTGAACCCTCCAAGCGCAAGAATAGATAGAAGCTGCCCCTTGCATCATTATTTTTCGAGTTTGAAGTACCAAAAATATCTTCTTTTTATGCCTCTTTTGTGTTTCTGTTTTAAATCTCTAATAATTGAAACTGTTATGTGTTCCAATAGGATACGTGCAAAAGAGTTCATGCGAACCCCATACCATGCTTGGATATTGTCAGGGGCGGAGCCAGGCCTCAGGCCACCTGGGCCTAGGCCCGAGGCCTGGCCCAAACATTCCATGCAATTTTACCTTAAAATTCATATATTGGACTAATATTTTTTGGACCAGTCCAGGCCGGCCCGAGGCTTGGACCTGGGCTGGCTCCGCCCATGGATATTGTTCAAGTGTCTAGCCGTTGGGATATGGTTGTACGCATCTACCGCAAATTCCATGTACATATCCTGCCTTCATCGAGGAGGCTGATGTGTCCAATTTTGCTAGACAGAGGTATATTCACCTTGGCGTGCTCACCGTTTTCATATAGATACTGGCCATGTTAAGTACCATATTAAATTACGAAATGGAAATATTTACAACAACTTTATTGTTACGTTCCTTTCAATTTGTTTGGTGTGTTTCTCAGGGAGAACTATATGGTCTTTTTACCAGAAAAGAAGCCCTTTATGTCATAGATAACTTTCAGAAAAAGTGGTTTGGTAGAAATGACATACTTCTATTTTTTGATAGATAGATATTGACTACTATATTCATGTAGAAAAAGATAATCCACTCCTACAGATGATATAGAGAACTTACTGTATTGTAGTGCCGATGATGGCCGTGATGTACCACGACCAAATCGATTGTTTATATCCTTTGATTAGAGAAGGGCAAGTGAAATAGAACATATTTTCTGAGAGGGAAAATAAATACGTTCCCTCGTCTCTTGAGAAAGACTAAAGCCTTTCTAAGTTAAGTTTGAAATAAGAGCATGTTAATGTTTGTGTCCACCACCTCCGCCATCGACTGTCTTTATTTTATTTCTCCAATGTTTGTGCCTTGTGGTCTTGTAAGACTTATTTTGTCACGATCATTTTGAATGGAAATGGAAATTAGACATGCTTTTCTTCCATTACTATTTTGAATTGAAAATGAAAATGAGTGTACTATATCCTGCCCTGTGGCTCTCAGTTGTGCAGATTGATTGTCCATAATGTTATTTCGAAGAAAGATATATTGGAAAAACGTGTATTGCACGTTGCAAGCTTACTAGTAGAGAACAAACGATGATTCCATTTGGAGGCAAGGATCAACTAATGACGGTAGCCTTGTAGCCTTTGTCGGCTGCATATGTTCTCTCACTTACCGTCGTTGATAATATTTTTTTTAATAAAAAATTATAGAAATAATATGCCGAATTAAAGAATTTCAAAAATGCATCGATAAAGTCTATGTCACTATTTGAATTGGCGACGAAGATAAGGGTGTATATTTATAATTTTTTAATTTAGCGTATTATTTCTGTAATTTTTTATTTAAAAAATATTATTTCAAAAAAAATTCGTGGTGGTTGTGTGCATCTAGGAGCTAGAGAGGATGCACAGATCGTTTGATTAGAAAGAAAGGTCTAATTGAATCATGCTTCACTTGGTAGGGGATCTGCAGACTTCGGTATTGATTGCAACGGAACACTTGTCATGTTGTTCTGCATATTATTTCTACGTTCTACTGGAGAAATACAATGCATATATATGATTTTTACTTACACAACATAATTAAGTTTAGCTCATTGTACTACAGTACTAGGATTTATTTATGGGTCAGAGATTAACCAGAATGAGCTAAACGGTGCAAAATATTTACTAAAAGGATTTTTTGTTAGTATAATGGTTTGGATTGTTATTCTTCAATTCTATAGATAGCCATCAGCTGATGATAGCATGTTCTTTACAAGAAAATGAAAGGGGATTCTAACTTTGTCATCAAGCTATATTAACTAGTACGCAGAGGGCCACGCGTTGCTGCGGGCGTAAGGAATCGCCGACACATGCAAAGATTTTAACAGAGAAAGAAATTTTTTTTGGGAACACGGAAAAAAAGGAAACCGATCTGTCGTAATTTTTAAAAATCGCAAAAGCTTGATCTCGATCTGGTTTTTTTATGGTAGCTCAGGTACGCTCTCAGGACCCTTCTAACAAATTTTAAAGAATTTACAAATTTAGTAGCCTAACCAAATCAACGAACTTGCTTTAAGTGCGTCAGTAGCATTATCAGATTTTTAAAAAATCGCAAAAGTTTGATCACGATTTGAAATTTTTACGGTAACGTAGGCATGCTCTGAGGACCCTTTTCAAAAAAATTTAAGAACCTGCAAATTTAGCAGTTCAATTAAATCAGCGAAGTTGCTTTAAATGCATTAGTAGCATTGACATATATTTTTTTAAAAATCGTACAAATTTGATCAAGATCTTAATTTTTTATGGTAGGTTAGGCATGCTTTGAGGAACATTTAAAAAAGTTTCAAAAATTTTCAACATGATTTGATAGTTCAATCAAACCAGTGAAGCTCTGAAGACCTTACGCACAAGCGGAAAGCTTTTGCAGCCGAGCCAAGTGGCCTTTGTGAAGCATGCTGCGCAAAAATTATTTAAGCCTACGGAGAAGTCCACTGTACTGTAGAATCTACAGTGAAAAGGATGACGTGGCGGCACAAGCGAGAGAACATCTACCTCTTTGAGAATATAGAGTTTTATATGATATGATTTCTGGTGTATAGTGGTGCTGAACTGCCGATGTCTTGGACTGAGGGTTCTTGGATAATAGGTTGCTATCAGGTTCTACTGGGTGAGGCTTGTACTAATCAGACAAATGATAATAGAAAATGCTATGATATTTGTCGGCGTTTGAGCACCGCAAGTGAATTTTAAGTCTAAGGGCTCGCGTTCCCTTTCCTTGAATGGTTAGACTCGGAGTCCAAGATGTATCTTGGTTCGGGCCAAACGTCCCTACTTGATTCGTGTGGTGGTGCTATATTCTGCGGGTGCAGATGTCTACAGTTTTTACAAGCGGGGCCGAGGAGCTTGAATGGGTGAGAGTGAAAACAGCCTATTCGTGAAGAGCGAGAGGAGGAGTCCTTGCCCTCCCGAGGATTCTGTCTCCTTTATATAGCCGGAGGGGGCAGGTTACATGGGAAGTTGGGAGAGGAAAGGATGAGGTGATCTATGCTAGGAGCTCTGGTCCTTCCTCTTGGCGATTGGACAGCGTCTGCTTCCCCCCACGCCGGGTTGGTGGACTCACTGAGCAGAGCAGTTTGCCGTTTCACCGGGAAATAGCGCATCTGCCCTCTGCAAGCCAGTCAGGCACTGCCATTGCCTCGGGAGGGAGCGCATCCTCATGCCGTGCGTATCTGGACGATGAGACCGGAGCTTGACTTCGGCAACCTCCTCGCCACCTTGGGAAGGAGCCACCTGCCCTCGCACAGTCACTCTGAGCTGTCGTGTCCGTAGGGCATGTGGCTAATGGCCGACGGAGGCTCGACACTTGGCGCTCGGTGGAGATCGCCTCGGCTTGGTCGGAGCTTGTGGGGAGTCCGACCTGTGGCGAGGGTCGGACCCCCCATTGGGTCGGGGACGAGCTTGGGGCAGCTCGTTAAGTCGGGGTCGATCATCCTTCGTAGCCCCGCGGGGCCTTTGATCGCGGGGGTCGGACTTGGGGCAGCCCGTTCGTCACTCCGGACCGTTAGGGTACCCGTGGTATAAGTACTCGTCAATATTTAACTATTATATTAATATATAATAGAAAACAGATGACGAGGTGATTTACACTTGCTAAGAAAAAAATACTTAAATTCTTAAAAAATAAAAAGCCTAGCCCTTAATTTTAAAGGTGGGTGATTTACTGTTACTAAAAAGGAAATATGCTACAACTTCTCACAAAAAGGAAAAACAACTATCATTAATTTGTTGGACCCTAATTTTGAAGGATTAGATTTGATAATTGGCTTAAAGACACAAGAATGTGAAACAATTCTGACAAAATGGTGGACCCTGACTTTAAAGACTTAAATTTGATAGTTGGCTTAGAGATGTAGAGAAGTTGAAATAATCCTAAAATAAACATCTATTCCTTAATTTAGAGGACCATAATTTTAAGGACTTACTTATAGTTGGCTTAGAGATATATTAATTTTAAGAACCGCTACTTGTAATTCAAAGGTTGAGATTTTGTAAACTTGCTAGACAGGGCCACCTCCTAATCGTCTCTTTTACATAAAGGGATAGAATCTCAAAATAAATTGGCAGTAATTGAATGTGAAATAAAATATCCCTAACGAATTTTATTTACTAAGAATTTGAACATTTGAAATTAGTAAAAAAACTTACGCTATATAATATCACACTACATCGCACAATTGAGTGGCTCAGTCAGTTAGTTTATCGTGGGAAGCACTCACATAGTTACGCGATTTTCATGTACTAACCCGAATGCACCCATAACACCATAAAAACCAGGCAGTTAGGGAACAGAGATGAAGGTCCCATTTGGAACGTTGGGATTATGTGTGAATTTTGAAGATTTAGGGTCTGTTTTGTTGGAAGCTAACATGGCCACATCTAAACCTAGACATGCTACATATTCTTAATCCTATGTTCTACGTGTCATAGACTTAGCTTTTTGCTAAATTTTACCACACTTGTGGTGCTAAATTTTGTTGTCACAAAAAATATGGCAAACCACACTTGCTTAATATTAGTAATGGCAAAGTTGGCTTTTAGCCAAACAAACCCTTATACCGTTTCTTGCAAAAATACAATGAAATTCCAAGTTCAAAATATGCCTGCTATTAATTTAGCTAAGACCCATTTGGAATGTAGGATCATCTGTGAATTTTGAAGATTTATACCGTTTCTTGCAAAAATACAATGAAATTCCTACTTCAAAATATGCCTGCTCTCAAGTTAGCTAAGAGCCTAGGACCATTCTTGTGTGTCCCACTAACCTTAGATTCGGTGGAAAGGGAATATTCCGCATACAATTACTGGTTTTTAATTTATTGGATTAACTTGTATCCATTTTTTTTTGGCGAAAGAGAATGCTAAACTTTCTTTACGAGCTAATTAGAGTAACCATGCCGATGATCTTTATATATTAAAAGTCGACGTTAGGCCTTTTACATTGGCTAAGAAAAGAAGAAATATACTAAACAATTTTACAAAAAAGAAAAATATCCCATGCTTAAATTGGTGGACCATAATTTTAAAGGCTTAGATTCGATAGCTGTCTTAAAGATATATTAATTTTAAAGATCTAAAGAGTATCCCACATTTAAATTGATGGACCCTAATTTTAAAGACTTAGATTCAATAGTTGGTTTAGAGATATATTAATTTAAAGAAAAAGAGAATAATGAAGCACTACCTTTAATTCAAAGGTTGAGAGTGTAAAATTGCTAGACGGATATACTTCCCAATCCTCTCTTTCACATAGAGATCTTAAAATAAAATTTACTAATTACATATGAAATCAAATATCCTAAATTCAAATTTAGATTGCAAAATGTAAATTTTGAAATTTTGAGTTGTGTAAAGTTATACTATACTACGTCAAACCGTGGAATTGTGTGGACCAATCGGCTAGTTCTTAAAAAAAAAAGGTAACCATGTACATGTTGATTACTTTGGAGTTTGGACCCACCTCGAGGCGCATCTGTGCCCCTACGTCAGGTGCGTTTCGCCATCCGCAATTCCTCGAGGATTCTGATCCTTCGTCCACGCAGCAAGCTGCAGTGCTGCACTTTTCTCCATTAGGGTTTCCTGCTGATTAGATTCTCGATCGATCGCCTTTCTCCCTTGTTCCCGGAAGACAAAATCAAGCTACCGTGTGCGCCTCCGGACCAAACCTTTCTGATCAAGTTGCCCGTGGCATCTACTAACCAGCAGCGTCCAAGGTTTTCGAGAGGATTCTGATTTACCATTTCGACCGACGAGGGAAAGATGCATTTGGCGTTTTTTTTCTGTATCACTTTTCTCGGGTCCTCAAATGACACAAGAGGTCATAAAGCTATTACTATTAATTTTAGGGAGCTTTTGGATAGTTTATTTTCACATTTTACGAATTTTTTGAATTTGAATTTGAACTTTTAAGCGGTAAACCGAACAAAAAAAAAACTTTTTCGAACAGGACGGTACGTGAAACGCTGCAGTCAATTGGACGGTTTGGGCTGGTACCAGGTGTAGACGTGTAGTAGTGCATTGTGGCCTAGCAAAGCAAGCACCGTGACTCTGCGGGGTCCAGCCGTGTGGTTTTGCTGTGCTAATCAAAGCCACAGGAGAACGCCTGATTTTTTTTATTTCGAAATGAATCAAACTATTTTCGGTGAAATTACTGAAACAGTTCAATTCTTTTAAGCATTAGGAACCGTGTTGTAAACGGACCCCAAGAGAAAATTGAAGTTTTGGGAGTTTTAGCTTAGATTTTTGGTAGCATGCATGTATATGCATGTTTCGAAGTGTCATTAGTTTATTCTCCCATGCCATTTTTTTTTCTTTTTCAAATTAGCTGCAAGTCGTCGTAGTTAGCATTTCTCTCGGCATTTGTGTTGGAGCACTGCACCATTTGGTAGGGTAGCCATGCACCTCAGTTTACTCGATCGAATCATCGAAGTGCCGCTCGAGCCTAACCTTTACTCTGACATCCCTAAAGTACACCACGGATCAGCAAACCGTCGTATAGCACTGATCCAAACAGCAAGAAATATGCAAACAACCAACTCTTCCACACTACAGTCGAAGAACAAAATAGCCAATTTTAAGTCTCGGTTGCTGTTAAGTTTTTTAAAAAGACTTTCGGTGCCTGTTATTACTCCCTTAATCATCATCCAGGCATCCAGCATCGATCATAAATCTTCATGTGTGATGGACAACAAAACAATATCACTTTACTCTTGAGCATGAGCTTAATTTGTACACAAGAATACTCACAGACCTAGCTTGCTGAGAATGCTCGAGCATGTGGATGAGTGGATCATTTCATACTGTTGGACGCTAACTACGAGGGATGGAGCCGTATATACCACCCAGGCATTAATGTTCTCGGATTACCATATCATATACTGTATCCATTGATTTTCACAAGACACAGTTTGACTTGGTGCAATTTTCAAAATTGAGCTTTGACTGTTATTTTTTTATAATACTTTGTTCGTATCTACAAAATCATAATCATAAGAAAGTGCTTTCAAATACGAATCTAACGGTATCACTTTTGTATCATATACTCTCTCCGTTCATCTATATAAGGCACATTTTATTTTGCACATAAACCAATGAAAGTTACAAAGGACTAAAGTACCCCGGTTACTCTCTTAACTATTGTATTTAATGATTTCATTCAATACACAACACTACTACCGACTCTATGCAGCCATGCATGCATGCAAATTCAATATATGCATCCTCATCCATGGAGTCTGGGACCACCTCGTTGATGAGTTCTTCGTCGTCCTCGTCCTCCGTGGAGTCTGAGACAACCTCGTCGGTGGGTTCTACGTCGTCCTCGTCTTCCATGCCGATAGGTTCTCTATTGTCCTCATCCCCGGAGTCTTCCACTACCTCACTCACGATATCCATGGAGTTCTTGTCTTCTTTGTTTGGACGGCACCGCTATAGGAGTACTTATCTAGTCACTCGGGGAGTAACGAAGCGGCAGCATGCATGCATGCATCTAGTCTTGATTACTGGGGATGGAGCATGCACACGTCTAGTTTGCTTAGGAAGGGTATTACCGGAAAAATTTCAAAAGGTGCTTGGGATAAGTATCGCCTTATATATCTGAACAGTAGCGTTTGAAAATGCGCCTCATATAGATGAACAGAGAGAGTATAATCTATATATTGTAGGACTAATTGTTGACCAAAGTTTACTAACTTAAAATCTCGAAATACACAGGGGCCTTATAAAAATAACCAGAGGGAGTACAACGCATGCTAAACTAGGGCACTTCCATTTACGTGACACTAACAGAAGCAATTAAGGGTATATGTCTAGGCATTGGTTGCCTGGTTTCACCCAAAAAAAATCGGTCACTTTTATATGGCTAGGATGGCTTTAAGATTCTGCACCCCACAACCTTAAAATGCCTCCTATCTCTCCCATCTTCCACCCATTCCACGACAACCACTAGCCCGCCACCCTCCTCCACACCCTTTCCCTTCCCATCCCTCCAAGTTGTGTCCCGCAGCCTCGTCGGCACCAAAGAGGCCCATCGGCGAGCCTTTCTGCTGCCGCTAATTTTGGTTGCCGCCCCTTTTTCCCCCTCGACATGGATTTGCTGTCGCCGCACCATCTCTTCCTCCCTCGCTCGTCAATTTTGTCATCGTCCTCCTCCTTTCCTTGGCGGCGTCTCTGACGTATACCCTTAATATAATGAAAAAAAGGGAGCACTTGATGTTTGTGACAATCAGCGGTGGCCAAGTGGCTTCACCGGAGACAAGAGAAGGTTGAGACACTACTACTGAAAAAGTCATCACAGAGAGTTCAGCGTTATCACGAGCGGTTTTATAAATCGTCAGTAAAAGGTGTCGTGATAATATAGTGTATCACGGACGGTTTCGAGCAGTCCATGAAAAACCTATCATAAGCGGTTCTTGATACAAATAAATGCGTGATAATAGGCTATCACAAACTGTTTGTATAAAGAACCATATGTGGTCGAGATGTTTTTCTACCTCTCCTTGCAGAACTTACATGATTAGTATTTGTTGTTAGAAATTTTCTTCTCCTTAAATATTTCAAATGATATTTCTGAGGTACAACCAGTTATAGATTTTATAATTGAATATCTAAATATTCGAGATACATCGATACAACAGACTTGTCTAATGAGGGTCGTCTTAAAATATAAACCTTTATAGCAGTTTCATCTCCTTTCTTATTCTAATATTGACGATGAAGAGCGAAAATAGCGATGAGAGGAGTGAATGATCACAAATAAATTTTCCCCTAAAAGAACAAACCAAAAACTCACTTGACCAAACAACAACAAAGAATAAATTTTGAGTAAATCATCGGGCGGCACTACATGCAATTAGAAGATAGGTAGTACCAAAATGAACAGTAAATCTGGCACTACTACCGTGTAAATCCCGGTACTACTGGATGAACAGTAAAATCATCATGGTTTCAAAACCAAAATCGGTGTATCTTTTAATCGGCTGATTCAAATCCCATGAAACTTTATATGCACCTTCCTATCGATATCAGGAATCTATTCCAACCTTCAATCTCAAGGATTAACATCAAAGTTCTGACCTTTTTCAAATTTAGCAAAGGTTACACCAAAATCGAGTCAAACCCAAATCTTCATCATGTCCTTGTTCGTAGGATTTGATGATCAAAATGACCTCAGATTGCCTCTCACATATTACAACAAGTAAGAACTCCAAAGAAATTACCCTCAAAAGGTCAAAAACACAATCTAACGAAAATTCTTCTCTCTCAAGTCAAAAGCCGGTTTCTTGAGAATCTCTTGATGAACAAGTAAGAGATTGCCTAGACGATTGTGATATGATCTCCAGAGGATACATCCATCAATCGCTCATCCTTAGCAACATAAGGTCAAGAGAAGAAGAAACCAAACAAGAAAGATAAAAAACTCAAGAAGAGGAAAGATCAGAACAAGAGGCAAGACTTGAGCACGAATTTTAATTTCATTTCAGATCAAGAAAGTTTATTACAAAGCCTCTCACCTGAGGGCAAAGCTCCTAAGGAGCACTCACACACCCACACAAGAAAACCAAAATTTTGTGAAAATCCTAAACCTAGAGTCTTAAGGCTTAGTGGCTTAAGGCTTCACCTCCCTCTACATCTCCTAATATAGAGGAGTCAACACTAACCCTAAACCTGAATACACAAGTGGATACCATTCATATTTACATGGGTTAACCCGATAACCCAACACACATAATGGGTTTTACACTCACACATGCATGCTTCTCAAAGTGGCCTTCTTTATGACACCAAATTCGCTCCACGAGTCCGAATTTGCGTCTATATCCATTTTGGCTTGACCTAAACTACTTAGGCTATCGCCGTGGTTTTCCAAACCACCTCGATCCCTGATAATGAGCAAATTACCAATTTGCCTTACGACCGATCATTTCCTTCTACTCGAAGCATCGCCCATGCTTCGTCATCCACCATATGGCCCTAATGACTTCATGCCAAGCCTCTCACGCGTCCAGACTCCCTTGAATCGTCTTCGCCTGCAAACGGGCCCAAGTCACTTATCGCGCCACATGTCCTTGTTCGCTTCACCATGACGGCGTCGGCTTCCTTAACCAGTATGTACCTCAACTCCTTCCTAAGCCTAGTCTCGGTCTATGCCATTTCCCGCCATGTCCATCACCAATGCTTCACGCTCTGGCTCCTTGTCTTCCCTGCTCGCTACCACTTCCCGACCTTAGTCGTCTTTCAGTGTCCCTTGACCGTTCTGGACCTTAGCATTCCTAGCCTAGTCCAGGTCTCCTCCGCCTCACCATGACCTTGCTTCTAAGTCTTGCAACCAACACAGACAAGCAAACCTGTCATGTACCACTGTTCAAAAAATATGCACTCTGGAAAATATCTACCGCCAACTAGAGGTCGGTAGTATCGCCTAACTAGTACTGCCGCCATGCATTTGTCGATAGTGCCGCTAGTCGGTACTACCGTATTTTCAATGTTGGTAGTACCGCCTCCCCATAGATCCCAGAAATGACTTTTCCTGAAAAATAACTACCGCCAATTAGGACCCGGTACAACTGCAGGCCGACACTACCACAACTCCTAGGCCGATAGTGCCGCCTGGTCAGCATTACTGTCGTTCCAAGGCCGGTAGTGTCGCCAAAAACTGACTGCACCTTAAATTGCTTCAAATTCAAAATGAATTTAAAACAAACTCAAACATGAGTACCATAGGCTCAAACACAATCAATTACTCATCACAAATATCGGTAGAAGTCCACATGGTCTTTCAAATGGATTCCAAGGAAAAATCCAATTCCATCGACTGTTCATCCTGAAAGTTGTCATGCTCTGATTTATCTTCTACTTCATCCTCATCCCCGAATAAGAATACTATAGACAACCTATTTTCACTCTGGTCTTCTGCAGGAATAAGATCATTTTGATGGTTCTCTATTCGATGAACTCCATATTTGATGAATTCCTTCTCTTGGCTCTGAATTTCTCCCTCAGGGGAAGAAATCGAAGAGAATCTCTTGAGCGAGAAATTTCTCTTTGATGAAGCCAAGGGAAGGAGTTCATCAAATATGGAGTTCATCAAATAGAGAACCACCAAAATGATCGTGTTCTTGCACAAGACCAGAGTGAAAATTAGTTGCCTATGATATTCTCATTCGGGGGATGAGGATGAAGTGAAATATAAATCAGAGCAAGACAAATTTCAGGACGAACTGTGGATGAAATTGGATTTTGCCTTGGAATCCGTCAACATTAGAATGAGAAAGGAACTGAAAGTGCTACAAATGTTCATATTTTAAGATAATCTTGATCAGACAAGCTGTTGCCTCGATGCATCTAGGATGTTTAGATATTCAATTACAAAATCTATAACTGGTTGTGTGTTATAAATGTAGTTGCAGAAATATCTAAGGAGAAGAAAATTTCTAACAACAAATACTAATCATGGAAGTTATACCAAAAGAGGAAGAAAAACTTTTGGATCACACAGTTTTCAATTCATGACAAATTTTCTATTCATCTTTTGTGCAGTAGAATAATCTTACGATAATATTTTGGTTCCAACAAGCAAGACACTATTCAGTAATTGGATTCAAGATGAACAAATATTAAGGATAATTTTTTATGACAATAAATTGAGAAGATATGATACCACAAATATCAACAAGCATACATTGAGAAATAGCATTATTTGATAGATCAAGACAAGGAGACCTTCCATGTCGCTATTATATGAGCCATGGCTTCCATGAGGCTTTTGGTTCTTCTTGATGTTCCACAGCTCTGGCACACAGTACCCATTTGTTTGACACCAATAACTGAATGACTTCCAGTCATATCTCTTAATTCCTACAAAAGCGATCATATTATTGTGAAAACGGTGTCTTTGTATATTATCAGTAACCACGTCGAATTAAATACTAGAAATATTTATACTACCTTTATAAGCTTAGCTTTGGCTTCTTCCAGCCCTGCATTCGCCATGTGAAAGACCATGTAGAGGTCTACCCATGTTTGTGATGAGTATTTGACTAGATTTGAGCTTAGTATGCTCTGTTTTGAGTTTGATTTGAATTGGATTTTCAAAATAAAGTAATTTGAGTGCTGTCAGGCCTTGAGCGGCACTATCGCCCTAGTAGGAGCGGTACTGCCGGTCGAGCGGCAGAACCGGCTCTAGGGAGCGGTAGTTATATTTGAGAGAAGGTCTTTAGTGGGAATTTTGGCAAGCGGCACTACCGGCCATGCTGGGGCGGTAGTGTCGGCCGAGCGGTACTACCGGCCCCAGGGGACAGTAGTGCCGACCTTTGAGCAAAGTTGAATATTAAAATGTGATTTTGGATGGTTATCACATATCTTTGTTGAACATTGCTATGTGATGGATTTTCCTTATTTTTTATGATTGCAGGACGACTGTGCTAGGTCATGGTGAGGCGGATGATGAACGGGACTAGGCGAGGAGCATCGGAGGTCCAGACGGTCGAGGATCGCCAAAAGATGATCGGAGACGGAGTCGCTGTGAACCGAGAAGACAAGGAATGGAGGAGATGCAAGCTAGTAGCTGCTCGGATCAAGGAGAGCCGTTGAATCACGGTCTAGGTGATAGAGTAGCGGGTCTAGTTAGTATGCTTTGAGAAGCGTGTAAAAACCCGTTATGTTAGAGGGTTTCGAGTTAGCCCATGTATGAGTGAGTGAGTAAATCCTAGTCCTTGATAGTGATCCTTAGGGTAGAAGGAACTCGTCTAAGTGTGGAGGATGACTCAAGAGTAGTATAAATAGAGGGGTAAGGGTAGCCTTCCTCTTGAAGGTTTTGAGGTTTTTGTGCTCCTTTGAGCTTTGCTCACTTTGTTGTGAGGCTTTGTAAACCTCCTTTTCAGAAATGAAATCTTCATTTACTCATCTCTGAATTTATTTTACGCATTTACATTATGCTTTAAGTTCCGCAATTTACATTCTTGCAATTTACTTTTCACACATTTGGATTTGCCTCCCCTCCTTCTAAATGCTTGTGGATCTTGTGCTGAGGACGTATGATTGATGGATGAGTCTTCTTCAGACCATATCCCAATCATCTAGGCAAATATTGTGTTCTTTCTTGCAAGAAACCGATCTTTTGCTCTCTAGGGGATTATTCTTAGAAGATCGGGTTTTTGGTGTTCTTGTCTTCTGTTCTAGCTTGCTATAACATGTGGGAAGTCATCTTGATCATCAAGAACCCACGAGCTAGCTGAGGGCCAAGTTTTTGTTTTTGTACCTGTTCTTGTGCACTCTTCCTCAAATTGCAAAAAGCTCGAATTTTGACATCAATCCTTGCTATTGAAGGTTGAAATACATTCTTGACATCCTTAAGAAGGTGCACACAAAGTTTCATGAGTTTTGGATCATTCAATCAAAAGTTACATCATTTTTTGATTTGAAGTCGTGCTGAAATTACTGTTCATATGCCTGTTTTTACTGCATCTACAGTAACCTCGATAGTACCGCCCCTACATGGGCGGTAGTGCCGGCCTCAGGCTGAAAATTGTAAAAACTGATTCTTTCGCTTCCATTTGATATCTAAAGGTTTTGGCTTGGTTTCTTTGGGGTTAAAATTTAATTTGTGATCATTCAGCCCCCCCTCTGCTCACCATCTCGGTCCTTCTCCATGCGCTCCTTAATGATGAGTACCTTGCTAAGAGATTCAATATCATATGATTTGTCATTTATGTCTTTCAATTTTTGTTTCATCTTATAAATCTTTTTTTGTTAACTCAGAATCTTCTTCACTTCTGTTCTGCTTTATTACATCAAACTTTCCCTTTAGTTGTTCTATCTCCACCTTAGGTTAACTCAGAATCTTCTTCACTTCTGTTCTGCTCTATTACATCAAACTCTCCCTTAAGTTGTTCTATCTCCACCTTAAATATTTAGATATTTTAGTTGTTTTTTTATATTATATATCTTATTTGTATGCTCTATTTTATGTGTGCAATTTGCAGTCACTAGGATATAAATAAATTTATGATGAATCATGATAGATATTGTAGCATTGGCCATAGTTTTATTTTTTTCTATCCTTGCACCTAATTTTTTGGGATGCTTTCTATAATTGGATTACTATTTGTAAATTAAATAATTTCATATAAACATCTATTTTACTCTCTCTCAATAAAAAGTTAAAAATATTAAATGTTTTAATAAATAGTTTTATTAAAAAAAAATTATTAATAAAAAGTTAAATATCTATTTTTTTATTTTTTTCTTATTTGTTTTATTTCCACCTTAAATATTTAGATATTTTAGTTGTTTTTTTATATTATATATCTTATTTGTATGCTCTATTTTATGTGTGCAATTTGCAGTCACTAGGATATAAATAAATTTATGATGAATCATGATAGATATTGTAGCATTGGCCATAGTTTTATTTTTTTTCTATCCTTGCACCTAATTTTTTGGGATGCTTTCTATAATTGGATTACTATTTGTAAATTAAATAATTTCATATGAACATCTATTTTACTCTCTCTCAATAAAAAGTTAAATATCTACATTCAACATCAAGGTGAGGTTTTAATATTGTAACAAACTTAGTCCTCTAATCATGCATGGATGCAATTGAAGGTAGTGCTTAATTTCTAGACCAGATTAAAAAGGTGTGAAGTTAATAAACCAAACATGTTTAATATTATGCTACATCATCCTTGAAATGATAGCTATTAGATTGAATTCAATTAAAATATCGATCCTTGGATTTTAAACACTGAAGAGATGCTTTGGTGACTAAATGTGTAAATGGAAAGCTTAGTCAGTGATCAACAGGATTTTACCATGATACATGGCACAAAACATGCACATCAAACGAACCTCAGAAAGAATGTAATTGCAATATCGTTCACATTTGCATTTAACTACTTAGGTCAATCTCAAAGTCACATATTTTAAGTAATGGGTATTGTATATCTAAAATTGACACCACGCATATATTATAATTTAAGCGACCAAGAGGATAATTTTTTAATTAAGTGAACAAAGCCTAAATTCACACCATCCAACAATGCAAGAGGCATTGTCATGCATTAAGGAAAAAATATTAGTAGGAACAATATAACTAAACATCTAATTTTTACACCAAATGATTCATCGATTGAAAATAGAGCAGCTCGATTAACAGGTTATTTGCCTACATAGTTAACTAGTGTTGATGCATAGATCTCATCGATGGGGTGCTCATATTTTGCTCGTTGACAATTAGTATACGAGATTCATACATAAATAAGGTTTAAACAATCTTACCAATAATACAATCAAAAACAAATGATGAATAATGTTAAAACAATATATGACTGAGGGCTCAGGGAGGAGGCCGCGATGGGCTCGGGGGAGGAGGCGGCGACGTGCACGAGGAGGAGGTGCGCGACGGGCTAAGGGAGGAGGTGTGTGGCCTCGGGGGGCGGCGTTGAGGACGGACGGAGGCGAGGGGCTTACGAAGGAGGCTGAGGATGTCTGTAAGATTTCGTTTGGGTGAGAAATGTGGTGGGCACAAACCTTAGAACAATATATATAATAGGGGAGTGTTATCATAGACGGTTATATTAAAAATGTTTGTGATTAACTAATATCATAGACGGTTCGTAGTACAAACCGGTTGCGATCGAACCGTCAGTAAAGTATTACAGCCGGTTTGTAACACGAACCGTAGTGGCATTAGCTTATCATAGATGGTTTTTGGCATATATCTTATAACTTTGATGATCGTGTTAGTAAAATTATCTGTGATTAGCTTTAACACGTACGGTGATAAGACGTCTTATATAAAACTTTTTTTTTAGCAGCTAGAAAAGTGACGTCTTATATAAAACTTTTTTTTTAGGAGCTAGAAAAGTTCTCGCAACTTTATGAGCCCCACCAATCTCCTCGCTCTCTCCTTAATCGCGCTTGTACGTAGATCCCACTTGTGCGTTAGGCGCGTATGCAAAACTATTCTATCCTCTACTCCCACTGTGCTCCTCGCGGAAGGGCCACGCGGCCCACGCCTAACATCGGTTCATTTTGCCCGTCAGAATTGCAGCCGGCATCGTGAAACAACTCCTCTGATCTTTTCCTACGCGCGCGGAGGGGCCATGCATCAAGCTAGAGAGCCGGTTCTTTTGGCCGTTGTACGTAGTTGCCCTCAGGCAGCCTCGCTAACTCTATATATTCAATTCCCACGTAGCGAGTCTAACCTCAGGAGCCATTTCAAATCTCTCTTTCCCTTCGTCCGTTTCAGTTCTAGACGTAGTACGTAAAAGCCCCGATCCACGGGGACCAGGACCCGTCCGTTTCAAACAACAGCATGGCATCCAACTCCAAGGGCTCGTCGCCGTCGCCGGCGTCGCGGTGGACGCAGCGGCAGAACAAGCTGTTCGAGCGCGCCCTGGCGGTGTACGACACGGACACCCCGGACCGGTGGCACAACGTGGCCTGCTACATGGGCGGCACCGAGTCCGTCGAGGAGGTGCGCCGCCACTACGAGCAGCTCGTCGAGGACGTCGCGCGGATCGAGTCCGGCAGCGTGCCGTTCCCCTGGTACAGTGCGACGCGGCCCGGCGCCGACGCCGGCGGCCGCGGAACCTCCGCCGCCGGCGACGGTGCAGAGAGGTAATTAGATTACTAACCTCGCCCTATTGCATTGCTTTCAGCGTACTGTTTCAAGATTGTAAGTATGTAGATATCCATTTGCTCCGAACTAAGAGACGAAGATTATTATTGTGTGCATGCAACATTATGCCATGAATTTTAACCGTCTGTGATGCATGTGAGCTGGTGCACAACTAAGGTCACATGAGATCTAATCCTGCAGAAACACTTTCATGCTCGAAAAGGCAAGTACCATGGGAATTAGTCTTAATTAAATCGTATCGTGTCGTGCCAGTCATATGACAGCGATAATGTTTATTGTTAGGTGGCAACTTGGCAACTTTCATTTACGCTAATTAACTAAGCTTTAATTTAGTAATAGTAGTACGTACTGTTCGTGCCTCGAGATTGTTATCGCGATTGTGCAGGAATGATGTAATTGCCGAGTTCCAACGTGCATCATTGTACTAGATTCAGATGTTAATTATAGTTATTATGAATGGCAACGGCGCGTCTGTCAGGTGAATGATCACTCCATAACGCGCTAAAGTTGGGCATTGGATTGGTTTTTTTTTTTTTCGGCTGATCCGAGGCACGACTAGCCTGGCGATCCGACACGAAGCTGACCGGGCCATGCTGGCATGGCATGGTTGTTCAAGCCGTGCCGGGCCCTGGAACCAAGCACAGTGGGCGACACGGCCCGACAAGGCTATTTGGGCTGGGCTCGTGCCGGTACGACACACCGGCCCAAGCGGCACTATAGACCTGTCGCGGGCCTACGGCAAGGCACAGCGGGGGAGAGGAGGGGGGACTAGGGCAGGGTTACCTGCGTGGGTGACCCGCGTCGTGTCGTGGCCGGCTGTTGTCGGCGCTTGTAACGCCTTGCCGACGCCAGCGCGCTTGTGGCCAACACCCCGTCCTCGTTTGCGGACGCCTACACGACTGCTCCTATGGCCAACACCACTTACGGCGCACTGTGCGTGGCGACTCCACCTCGCCCATGGCCAATGCCCCGCCTGCACAGACGGCGCGCCCGTGCGCGAGCCCTAGCCGACGCCTCGTCTGCACCGACGCTAGGCTCGAGTGCGCCGCGCTTCACCCGTGCCCTGGCTGAAGCCTGCATTGTGGCCGTGTCGTGGCCGTGCCTCGCCCGTGCCGTGGCCGCGGGACCGAGCCTTGGTAGACGCCTGTGCCCACGCACGCCGACCCCGAGGCCACGAGCCCACGTTGTGTAGGAGGCCGAGAGGAGGTTGGAGGAAGTGGGAAGGGAGGGGTGGCGGGAGGCGGCGAGGCGGGTGGGACGGAGGAAGGGGGCGGAGGGTGGCGGGCGGTGGGGAAGGAAGGTCGGGCCGGTCGGTCGGAGGGATAGAGAGAGGACGAGGCGGTGGGGAGGCCAAGGCGCCAGCGCGAGGGGAGGAGGCAGCCGAGGAAGGCGGCCCAGGGAGGCGAGAGGGTGGCGGGAGGTGAGGGCATCGGGGTCGTGCGGAGGGCCGGAGGCCAAGGGGCGCTGGGTGCCGGGCATGGAGGAGAGAGAGACCGAGAGATAGGGAAAAGGAGGCGGTGGGGAGCGGCCATGGGAGCGGCAAGAGGCGAGATGTAGCGGGAGCGGCCGGGTGGCGGGCGGAGTGGGACGGAGGAAGGAGGCGAAGGAAGGCGTGGGGTGGAGGGGGGCGGGGTAGTGGGGAAGGAAGGGTCGGGCGGTCGGCGGACGGATAGAGAGAGAGGACAAGGGGCGGCGGGAGGCCAAGGGGCGCCAGCGCGGAGGAGAGGTGAGGCAAGCCGAGGAAGGTAGGGAGCTAGGGGCGGAGGTGGGCGGGGAGTTGAGGGGCATTGGGGTCGCACGGAGGGCCGGAGGCTGAGGTGCGCTAGGGCACCGGGCGTGGAGGGAGAGAGAGACCGAGAGAGAGGGAAAAGGAGGGGGTGGCGGGGAGCGGCCATGGGGGCGGCGGGAGCTGAGATGCAGCGGGGAGCGACCGGGGTGATGGGAGCTGAGGTGCAGGTAGGCATGCGTGGGGGTAGAGGACCAAAAGAAAAGGGAGAGAGAGGTCAGCAATGGGCAGTGGCACTCACGTGGGAAAGAGAGAAGAGGGGAAAAGAGGGGCGGGGCCGGTTTGCATGGGAAAAAAGAGAGACAATGGGAAATGAATGCAGGTAATGGGCAGATTTGCAGTGAGCAACATTCATTGAACAACAGAGGAAAATAGCGATGTGACCAGTGAAAGAAATAAAGACGATTCCAACGTTCGTCCGATTTCATCCTTCGCCATTCCAACGTTCGGTTGATCCAACGTTTGGCTGATGAGTTTGCTCGCTATAAACCCTCCTCGGGTTTTCATTTGTTCACCACTTGAAACGTTTGATCTCTCTTTCTTCTCTCTGAGTTTGCTCTCTCTGTTTGCTACGAGTTTGCTCTCTCTTTTTGCTCCCTCGCTACAAAATATAATATTTGGCTAGAGCAAGAGCAGGAGAGCACACCCCCGCTCTCCAAGTCCCCCTCGTCGGGATCAAAAGATCGATCCGCGTCAACTCTCCCCCAACATAGGAGACTATGACATGGATGACCGTCATCAGGACGGTACGTACGGCATCAAGGATGTCTCTTACATTCCCAAGGGGCTGGCGTCGGTATCCATACCGAGCTATGATGGTGCTATATCTATGCATTCAGGACTGGAGTCGGTATCCAGCTCTGGCCCAAACTCCGATGCCGCTACATTGGTGCATCCGGAACGGACGTAGTGCTGGTAATATATGGATAGAACCGTCGAAGTTGTGGACGGGTATAAGGTAGTGTATGCTATTTATAAATACTGCCAATCTAAATTATCTGCACACGCATTTGGAGGAACAGGTCATCTCAAGCGGTATGCAGAGGCATGCTTGAAAAGATATCGGCAGGACGGAGACCAGGCCAGGGCATCCAGACACAACTCACCTTCAACATCGACGGTTCGGTAAGTACATAGGTATAGAACGCAGATGTAGCTAGAGACGAAATTACACGTTACATAGTTACGAAGGATCTTCCACTTAGAATAGGTGAGAGCTCTAGTTTAGAAAGGATGGTGCAACGTGATGTTTGCCCACAATACCAACACGTTAGTAGGAGAACAACTACACGTGATATATACGCAATATACACAAATAAACTAGCAATATTGAAAGAGGCCTTCACGAGAGTTAGTTATTCCTTTGCCTTGACATCAGATATATGGACTTTCTCCCACCAAAGTCTTAGCATTGTCGCACATTACTTGGTTGATGACTACGTCCTAAACAAAAGGGTCATAAGGTTTAGGCCAATTGATGAGGCACACACCGGAGAGGCTATCGCTAACCATGTACTTGAGGTTATTACTGACTTTAACATATAAAATAGAATTATTTACATCACTCTTGACAATACATCAGCTAACAAGACGGCCATTGAGCATCTCTTGTTGCACTTGGAGATTTATATTGGAGGTTTCATACTCTACTAGAGATGTGTATTCCATATCATTAATCTTATTATGTAGGCAGGTTTGGATATAATGAAATTTAGTTTGAACAACATACGCGATGCTATCAATTTTATTACAGGTTCGACTATAAGGTTTTCCTAGTTCTCAGAGTACTGTAGGGCCAACAATAAGTTACTAGAAGATTCAACCTTGATACGAAGGTTAGATAGAACTCTACAAATACTATGCTGGAGCAGTGCAAGGACTACGAGTACATTATCACCGTCTTCGTCAATTGCAATAATGGTAAGTGTTGGTTTATGATGTGGATTGGGAAGTTTCCCGTCATTTTCATTAATTTTTTAGAAAGTTTTTACAATGCAACCAAATGTTATCTGGTGTGTACTACCCAACTTCTTGCTTAGTCATCGAGTGACTTTAGACTATTGCTAACAATTTCAAAGAAAACAGAGATAATTATAGAGCCGATGGAGAAAAAAATTAAAATATTTTCAAGCTATTCCACATCTTTACTATTTTGCTACTATTTTGGATCATCGGAGAAAATTATCTAATTTTCAGGGTGCCTTCGAGGGAATAGGTGAAGCATTCGATCTTGATTTTTCTGAGGCATATGCTCATGTTTAAAATGAGTTTTTCAGAGTTTTCGATAAATATTATGAAAATTTTGACAGAAGTGAAGCAAGAAGATCTACCTCAACAACACAACAAGCACGAGGCGATTCGACCGCTTCAAATATATGGAAGAAGCTAAAAGGCAAAGCATCTAGTTCATCTTCGAAATCTTGAGTAGGTTGCAATGGAATCCACGGTAGAGATCAACCACTACCCCGAGACACTTTTCGTGGAGAGCGAGTTTGACATGGACGAGGACAATCGACTCGGTTTGCTCTTGTGGTGGAAGAATCACAAACTTATTTACCTGTGCTATCGCATTTTCACAGGATGTATTTGTGGTTCCGGTGTCCACTGTCTCGTCGGAAGCCACTTTCAGTTTGATGGGGAGGATACTTGAGCCGACAAGGTCATCTCTTAGACCTGAGATGGTTGAGGCAATTACATGCCTCAAAGATTAGGAGCGTGCAGATGAAAAGGACACAACATCGGATCGATGATCCGAAGATCACAGGGGCAATAGCCGACTTTGACATCTTGGCCTCGAGTAGTCTATGCATATGTACGTAGTTACTATACTCTTTTCCTTATCGGGGGTACTCCACATTAGGGTGTAAGGTTTTTAATGAGATAGTAACTATGTATTTATTCAAGAATTATTAAACTTTACTTCTTTACATGTTGTGTCCATTGCCTTGTGTCTCTAGCTCCTTTCCTATCGTCGCAATAGTACAAATAGGCCGGGTCTGGGCTGGCATGGCACGAAGTGCACATGGGTTGTACCTGGGCTCACCTAAGGTGAGCCAGGCGGCACGACAGGCACGACGGGCCATCCCAGCCCAGCCCAGTTCTGGCACAAAGCACGATAGGCCCATGCCGGGCCTGTGTCAGGTCGAGCCGGCACGACACGACGCCCACCACTAAACGCAACCGATGAGCACACCATAGCAGCCCAATCCCTCTCATCGATCGGTCTCTTTCTTTCAGTCTACCACCATCTCCATGCCCACCACCCATGGCCACGCCTTACCCACCATTGCCACCTATGGTTGTCCAGCTCTTGCCGCTTATCACCTTGCAATCTCTCGCGGCCGGCGATGTTTCCCAATCCTACGTACACCCACATGTACACCACCTCCACTGCCATTTTACATTGTTGTTGGTCCATTGATTGCCAGGTCAGTCACCAACTAGCCCAGCAGCAAATTTTGTCTCATAATACATTTTTTTAAAAAAATTATAAAAATAATGCCATTTAAATTTTTTACAGAACTACCCTACTGCCACCAATTGGAATGGCAACAATGCCCTATCACCATTCCAATTGGTGACAAAGTTGTTGTGGCCATTGATGATGAGATCTGTCGCCATTCTAAATAGCAAGAGACACATCGCCAATCCAAATGACGACAGAGCATCTAAATCCTATCCTTGCCGGCGAACACCACATTTGCATCTACCAGCCGCATCTACCAACTAAGAGAAAGAAAGAGTGAGGGGAAGAAGAAGAAAAAAGGGAGAAAGAGGAGGGGAAGGAGGAGGAAGAGGAAGAAGAGGAGGAGGAGGAAAGGGAGAAGGAGGAGGAGAAGGACAAGAAGTCGCCAATGTTCTAGGTATAATTTTTGCTTCTGTCATTTTTTCTTTAGCTGTATAGAGTAGCAATAGTTGCGTAGTTATGTAGGTATTTTAATATTTGTAGTAGTATTTAAAATATGTAGAATGGATCAGATTTGGCATGATAAATTGTGAAAAGTATGTGCGGTAGACAAGATGTTGTTATGTTGTGCGCATAATAACAATTTGATGTAATGCTCGACATGGATGGATGAACAAGTACAATTTAAAATACACTATGGAGAAAGGGTTCCGCACATGGCTACATAAGGTGTGAAATTGAACCATTTTTCAAGTGTGGTGGCAGGTTTGTCACATGCAGGAGAGCGTCTATGGGGCACAATAACGAGATGGTTGTACCACCTATTCTTGTTGGACCACGAGTTGCATGATCTGAAGTTGCATAGGGTAGGCTGTCGGAGACAGGATTGCACGTATTAGTAGCTACTAGAACTGAAGGGGCCGAAGTGGTGGAGCTCGTATGTAAGGTTGGCGAATAAGAAAGGATGGCCATTAGTGTTGTTAGCTCAAGTATTTCAGAAAGTCGATGCCAACCATGTGACACAGGAAGACGCTATTGGCGCTGAGCCAGAGGAAGTTGGGAGAGTAGCCGAAATGTAGAATGCTTCATGAAACAGGATGTCAGTTCGGATCAGGAGAGAGCGAAAGCCGAGGAAGTTGATGTTGTATTGCTAGAGATACAGGAACCGATGGGTGTGGCAGACGAGGGAGAACAGATTGAAGGGTTGGTGGAAGCGATAGAGGCTGAGAGTCGTGACTATGAAGCTTTATCTGATGAAGAAGGTGATGAAGAGACATTTACTGCGGAATTTGAGGAGTACCAGTTTGAAAGGTGGTGGTCAACGAGGTCGAAGACATCACATGGGAGTATGATCAGAATGAGATGAGGCAAGGAGCCATTTACAAGAGTAAGTGGGGGGGTGCAGGAATCAGTAACAGCATGGGCAGTGTCGCTGCAGAGAACCTTCAAAGTTATCAAGTCAGATCCTTGGGTTTATGATGTGAGATGGAAGTTATCCATGGCGTGTCCATGTCTACCAGTCTAAATGGGACACCATTTAGAAGTGTTCTATAGTCGTCCACACACAAGCGTCTTGTGAGTCTACGTGTCGTATAGAAATATCTTTTTAGGTTTTGTTGCAAATGCAATGTATGGGGAGAATGTGGGCAATCTGGAATTAGAGCCACGTGCCATCACATTTGCAATAGAGTAGCAGTTTCAGTACACCATCAGCTATACGAAGGCATGGAGAGCGAAGCAGAAGGCTTTGAAAGCAAAGTTCCTGTTGCCATTTTAATTAGCGACAGGACTTTGTCGCCAATTAGATTGGCGACAAAAAACTTCCCTACTAGCGACAGGCTCCAGTCGCCATTTCAATTGGTGACAGATCCCTGTCGCCAAATGAAATAGCGACAGTAGTGTAGTTCTATAAGATTTTTAAATGATAAATTATTTCTGTAATTTTTTTTAAAAAATATATATTATTAAAAAAATCCACCCAGCAGCACTCTTGTGGCTAGAGGTACCCTCACCACCAGAATTGTATAATAAAAGGTTGGGCTAACTAGGTGCATGTACAGTAGAATAGTTACGATTGAAAGTTCATCAATTTATTACTTCCTTAGTTATTTTTAATTTAGATGTTGTTTTATAATACGTACAATCAATCTTTTTAAATCTTTAATCGCCAATGTACATAGAAATATTTAATTTGTCATGTGAAAAATGACATTACTAGATTTATCAATAAAAGCACTTTATTTTAGAGTACAACCACCAAAAGTAATCTTATACCATTGTATTTTTAATAATTTTTACTAATATATAATTAGGAAAAGTAACGGTTAAAGGTGTCTATCGGAGACACTGTTGTTGTCTAAAACGAATGGATGTAGTAATTGTTAATTGTTCACCTTCAGTGATTTCCTATACATTGGCATCGCCACTTTTGCCTCATTTTTTGATTTTTTTTTCCCCTCTCTCTAAGTCATATATGGATGCAAAATATACATCAAGTCGTACATCATACACGTCCGATCACTATTTACAGAGCTTAGCTCTGTCAACTGTCATATATACGATTCATTAATAAACTCTCTGAATTCTCATAGCCTTACAATTTGGGTGCAGGTTCAAGTATCTAAAGCTTCAGTGAAGCGAATAATTAGGAAGTGCAACTGTTCTATTCATATAGTATGTACGTATGCGGTATGCATGTGTACGTCGAAACAGAAAATGGGCGGCAAGCTGAATCAATGGCCGGTCTTTGAGCTGTCCAGTGATAAGAATGATTCATATGTATGGTTCTGTCCTAGTATCCTGCAATCGATCGATCACTCGATGTTGTGAATCAACGACAGCATTTCCATTCTCGCGGGCCAATCGGCTAGATGTTGTGCTAGCTCAGTCCTTCTGTAATCCAGTGATCTTCCCTGCTTGATCTTCGTTTCCTTTTGCTGTGCTTGTATTCCTCCTCCTCTTTCCTCTCCTTTCTCTGTTGTGCTAACTCTTTATTGCCTTCTATTTAATTTTATCAGTAGAGTCTTTCCTACTATTTTAAATTCAAAAAAATCGGCTAGATGTTTCCAATTTTCATAGAACTAGATCTCACTGTGATTAACCGGATGGATTTTAATTTCTGCCACCGGTTCTCTTAAACAAAATTGGAGATTGCCATTTAGTGAACGTTCACTAAGTTAACTAACTAATGAACAACTTCTTTTTCCTAATATTAGCGAGAACTCATTGCAAAGCAAAAGCACGACAAAAACTCCAACAGCCTAAGGTTGCTTGTCTCACAGCCTTGCAGTTTGCATACAACGAAATAGAGCGGTATGGCATTGGCAGCTTGCGGGTGCGTGGCCTGCAACACGGACGGACGTATCCTTGCATAGTTGCATCCCCGCCCTTTCACCGCTTCAGGGAACAATCAGCTGCTCTCAAGTACTCCTTGTCAGCAAACCGCGGG
Organism: Otatea glauca; assembly: GCA_036346275.1. Taxonomy (NCBI): domain Eukaryota; kingdom Viridiplantae; phylum Streptophyta; class Magnoliopsida; order Poales; family Poaceae; genus Otatea; species Otatea glauca. The sequence continues at coordinate 27,152,014 of CM070712.1, forward strand.
TACGCAGCCGGCAGGCATAGTCCGCTTCGCCCACGGTCGAGGCCGATCTGGGCTCAGCTCTTCCACAGCTTTGTCCTAGAGGAAAGCCAGAGGCTGTTGCCGTACGTCCTTGCACTCCTTCAGTCAGGGAAGATGCCAACCATCTCTCCGCCGTTGTAGGGACGTTCTTGAGTTTGAGCATGATAAACTAGCCAGGCCACGCGCTACGCTGCGTCGTACAAAATTTAGGAAATTTGGTTGCGCGACGCTGCGTAGCGTGAAATTTGGTCCGACGGATATATCTATTTTTTTTTTGCGTAATTTCGGTTTTCTTATTTAAAAAAAATGTGCTGCTAGAAGCCGTCGGCGAATCTGCGGATTGCTAGAGCGTCGTCAGCGAATCTGTGTTTTTTTAGGAAAACGCGGAGAGACCTAAATGTATTCTCATTTTTTTTGTGTAATTCCGGTTTTCTTGTTTTTTTTTGAAAAAATGGGTCACTAGGACCGGTCGGCGAATCTGTGGACTACTATAAACCGTCCGCGAATCTGATTTTTTTTTGTTTTTGGGAGAAAACAAACGTATTTTCGTTTTTTTGCGTAATTCCGGTTTTCTTATTTTTTTAAAAAAAAAAGGTCGCTAGGACCCGTCGTCGAATTTGTGGACTGCAATAAATCGTCGGCGAATCTGTGATTTTTTGGGAGAAAACAGCGGAGGGACCTGAATGTATTTTCAGTTTTCTTCGGGTCCAATATGCTAAAAACCGATTTCTTGGGATCCAAACGTAATTCTGTTTTTTTCAGGTCCATTCTGCTAAAAACCGTCGGAAGGACCTGAACGTAAACCACAGAGAGACCTAAACTGTAATTTTGTTTTTTTTTAGTCCTTTCTGTTAAAAATAGACCGGAGGACCTAAACACGATTTTGATTTTTTTGGAGGACCCTTGCGCGAAGAAGGTGACGTGGCGTAGCTAGGAGGGCGCCAATCCTGCCAGTTTTAATATAAGGTATATATTCGTTTTTTACTTTATTTTAAATTTATTTTTACACGGAGTCTGATATATACCACTGTAAATATGTCCATATAGTTCATATAAAAAACAAGAGCTTCATTGTAAACATCTTCTCATATGGTGATATAGGCATTGTGCGTCCGTAATTTTTCCCATAAAGGTTTTCTACGTTAAATCTTGTCTCCCTTTTGATCCTATGCTTTCACCGTGCATTTTATAACACATACATACCCAACCAAAGGCACAGCCGCACAGGGCACAGAGTACCGAGTTTAAGGCTGGGCTAGGCTTTTTTTTCTTTTCTTTCAAGAGTACGCAGGGCGGCAGGAGAATACTAGTGAAGGAGCTTAGCTTAGGATCTGAGTTTCCATGGCTGAATCGCCTAGCTTAGCTAGTGCCTGAACTGTGTACGCTGTCGCGCGCGACAACAACTTAGCCGGGAATAGTAGATGCACGGCTGTTGATGGTGTGCACACACACGTACGAGAACACACCATGCATGCAACTTGGGAAGAAATGGAATATATAGAATCTGCACGGGCTCACCATCGATCACATATGGCCGGCCTCAACGAGGATCGATCGGGGCTTAATTTGGACTAGCCGGCAGCAAGTTGGAAGAAGCATTTAGCCCTCAGGCTGAATCAGTTTATATACAGAGCTCTTTTAGACTTTTACTTTATACTAAATCCAGTATAGATCGTTTATTCTTTTCGATCCAATGATTAGATTAGCTAGTGTTTATTTATACTTCCTCCGATAGTAAAATAGTAGAAATACTCTTAATAAATTAATAGCTAGATCTGATTTCTAATTTTCTATTACTCACCGTATACTACCGGTATAATCTCTATTACTTCTAATTACGACTTGGTGGCAGCGGTCCATTCTCTATACCCTCTCCCCCTCTTTCCTTCTATTCGCTCAGCCCGCCCTCATCCCCCTTTCCTTCTGTTTGCTCAACCTTTCCTTGTTCTTGCCTCATGTTGAGGCTTGTTAAAATTATACTAGCATGAATGATTAACTGATAATTTGAAACACTCTTAAGTAGCTAACAAGTTCGCTTCATGCATATCTTTCTCATCAACCAATTTGGCTGTTGCTTTGAAAATCTTTTTTAATAAAGTTGTGTTTGAGAATTTTCGTAGCAACGCACGGGCACTTAACTAGTACACTGTAAAATTTCTCTATATATGTACGGTTTCTTTCCTGGCTTATTGGGTAAAGATCCAACCTGATATGCACGCGTTGATGAATCAAATACATGGGCTTTTCCTTTTTTGCGATTACAAGGTAGATGCACACTACACGCAAGTGAGCTCCCTTAGCATAAGCCTAAAATATGGAAGCTGGGGATAAATTCACAACTTTACAAATGTCCTATTGAGATGCTCTCACGTGTACATAAAGATACTCACCTAGATTTGAAACCTTATAGATGAAATCGTACACCTAAAACTAATCACACCATCAAGAGGTTTCTAGGTATAGCTCCTCTAGCTTGTACACCAAATGTTCCGCTAGCCATTCCGTTTAGTCCCGATCATTTTGTTCTCTCTCAAGCCACTAGAAACATTCCTACTACCCTAATCTGTGGATTTTTTTTTTTGAGAAAACCGTGGAGGGATTTAAACGTCATTTAATTTTTTTTACTTAAAAATAGGTCGGCAGGACCCGTTGGCTAATTTTGTGGACTGCTATAAAACTTCGACGAATCTGTGTTTTTTTTTGGAAGGTCTGGTAGGAGCCGTCGGCGAATCTGTAGTTTTTTTTTTAAACCGTGGAGGGATTTAAACATCATTTAATTTTTTTCGTAAAAATGGGTCGGTAGGACCCGTCGGCTAATTTGTGGACTGCTATAAACCTTGGCGAATCTGTGTTTCTTTTTGGAGAAAATTAAGGACGTATTTTCTGTTTTTTTCGGGTCCATTCTGCAAAAAAATGATTTAAACGCCATTTAGTTTTTTTGTGTAATGCTATAAACCTTCGGCAAATCTGTGTTTTTTTTATAAAACCACGTCCATTTTGAAAAAAACAATTTAAATGTCATTTAGTATTTTTGCATAAAAATGAGTCGGTAAGACACGTCAACGAATTTGTGAACTGTTATAAACTTTCGGCGAATCTGTGTTTTTTTTAGAAAACCGCGGACATATTTTTTGTTTTTTTCGGGTCTATTCTGAAAAAAAACGTCGAGAGGAGCTAAACGTAAATCACAGAGGGACCTAAACATAATATCATATTTTTCGTAGTCCGTTATTATAAAAACCTCCGGGAGGACCTGAACGTAAACCGCAGAGAGACCTAAACGTAATTTTGGTTTTTTTCGGGTCCTTTCTGTTAAAAAGACCGAAGGAGCTAAACGCGATTCGGATTTTCCGGAGGGTCTTTTCGCGCACGTGCTGAGGTGGCGGCAATCTTCACCACTTTAATATATAGTGTATATATATGCAATTTAAAGGAAAGAAACGTCGACTATCTGCTAGCTTGGTGCTTCCTGTCATATGAAATTACTATGAAGTTTTGAGTTCCATTATCTAAAAAAAATGATCTTTTGAGTTCCAAATGGGATCAAACAAACCTATGCTTAACAAATGAATGCTATCTTTAGACGTAGTACCAAGATGTCACAAGATCACATCTCGGAAAATCTATAGTTAAGTCCATCTAACAAGTACTCCATCTAATTCACAAAATCATGTCTTTTGAAAATCGTCGGTCCCCAAAACAAAACTTTGATCACTAATTTCTATTGTATATGTTTATAGAACCCAATAAAATTATAATATTATTGAAGTACTTTTCGAGATATTTATACACACATGTTTTTTTGTCGTCGATACGAGATCGGATAGTAAACTTGTAGAAACCCCGGTCGGATACCTCGACCTCCGAGGATGCAAGGGGGGAGACCCAATGAGAATGACACCCAAAGAACCATAGAAGTGTATTGCATATATATAGGTGAAGAGAATTACAGCAGCCTCTCCTTCCCTATTTACTAAGGGTCATAGTTCAAAATCACAGCAAAATTTTAGAAATTTTGTTCAAGATTTCAGATTTCGGTTGGGGAAAAGATTCAAAATTCCTGCAGGATAAATTTTTTTGAAAAAAAATCAATTTGCTATAGTATTTTAGAAAATTTTGGCAAAATTTTGGAAAGATTTGGACAAAATTTCAAGTATTTTAACTGGATTTTGAATTTTTGAGGACTGGATTTGGGTCGATAACCCTTAATAATGCCATTTTCTATGAAAATTTGTTGAAAAACTGAATTTTTGAGACGTTTTATAAAAATAGCAAAACTACTGTCAAATTTTTATAAAATTGTCCAAGCTTGATCATGCTCTAAAGAATTTATGGTACCATATTTAGCAGTCAAATACCACATATAAAAAAGTCCAAAATAATTTAACTTCATTTGTTATATTTAAAAATTCAAAAACTGAATGAACACAACTGAGACAGTAACCGTGTCAGAATTTTATAAATTCGCTCGAATGTGATCATGATCCAAAATATTTATGAGAGCTTAAGAATTACCTCAAAACCCTTCTCTAGAAGTTTTAAAACTGGCAAACATGTTTATTTGCTCAATCAAATCTATGGAAGCATTACATGTAACACCGTAAGGCTTTTATTAGGACAGTAGCACTTTCATAATTTTTGAAAATTACTCATGATTGATCATAATCTTAATTTTATATGAACATTAGTGATGTGTCATGACTATCCACAAAAAGTTTTAAAATTTTCTAAAGTGGTTTAAACCATTTTTCATTCAGTTGAATTTTGCCAATCAGCCTTCAGTAGCACTGTTCGAATTTTTGAAAATTCATCATGCTTTATCATCATCTGAAAATTTTATGAGAACCTTATTGGTGCGTCAGAACCATCCACAAAAATTTTACAATGTGATTTGCACTATTTTTCATTCGGTTGAAATTTGCTAGTCATCCTTTTACCAGGATTATATCACTGTTAGAATTTTTAAAAATTCCTCAGGCTTGATCATCATCTGAAATATTTATGAGAACATTAATGATGTGTCAGGATCTTCCATTGTAACAACCCTCATTTTTTTTGCATAAAATGCTAAAATGAGAATCTATGTGCATACAGTACTAGTCCCATGATTAGTGACTAGCATGCATATTTACAACAATTGATATCATATTTATACTCTTTATTACATATGATAATGGTAATTTATACAATAAGGTCTTACAAAGCAGAGTATATTGTAGCGGAAAGAAGCAAAAGTCTTGTAGTGTGCTTATCCAACTCAACGCAACTGACAAGGCATAAACCCTAGAAAAATTCGCTAACAATATTCTCTCAACCTGTGTTAAGGAACATGTCGTCTGGAGGTTCGCTACCTTCACCTAAACCAACAAATAAGCAAGGGTGAGTACTTTCATACTCAACAAGACTTAAGGTGTATTTGCAAAATACATAAATGCAGGCTATATCTAAGGAGGCTTCTACGGTTGATTTGCATAAAGCGAAATTGAACTTTGTAAAACAAGATGTAATTTGCTAAACGAAATTTGTAAAAGCAAGTTTGACTGATGTGAAAATAACAAGTATGTAAAGCATAAAGTAACAACTCACAATCCTCCATGAAGTGAGCATCGAGACGTCCATTGCCAACATGTGGCATAAATCCAGTTCTTGCAAACACATGGCACAACAGTTGATACCAATACTTACCAACACATGGTATAGTATTGTATCATCTGCAGGGTAAGCTTTCCAACATACCTTTTTGGAAATATTGAAACAACTAACTAGTGCAGATGTACCAAGTGTCCCTTGATCGTGAGAACGGCTTTTCAAAAAGATTTACACTCTGTAGAGGTGTACAACTTTACCCACAAGACTTGATCGACTCTTTGTGCAATCGATATTAGCACACTTACTTTGGTGTGCCGCAGAGAGTCATGACATAACCGTTACATTACCTAGCCCTAACTTTGTACTAGTCCAGTGACGACAAACTCATACTATGGCGGTAGAAGACATTTGTACACACGGTACGACAAATAGTTTCACATCCCATTGTCTTGCTTCTCCCCCATAGCATGGTATACACCGTTGTATCGGTAAATGTTTATTCCATAATCTTCTCGATGTGGACGTCCCTTCGAGCAAACCTGCACCGGAATGCCCGTACTACTAGAGCCTTCCAATGTGCAAAGCTAAAGTAACTTATTAGGTTAAGGACGTCCTATACTAGTACTTGTGGTTGTATGGTAATTCTTGGATATAACGTGCACTACGTTCGGTCCTTAATTTGACACGGGCAATAATCTCCCCCTATTCTACTTGCAACGCATGCACCTCCGACTATTGCCAATAATAGTCCATGTCAAAATCATAGTTTTATTTTAATTTTTAGTAAATTACCATTGATCACATTAACCATCATGTCCACAGTTCATCATGAACAATAAAGCTTGCTACTTGTGTACTCATTTCTAAAGTATACTAAGCAGATGCATGTATAAACGAGTATACCCATTTTGTTGTCATTGTGTGTCTATCCATAACCTAGGGTTATCACCTATCACTATTGATTAAGGAAACCCATCAATAAAGGTTATATCTACCGGTGCCCACAATATAGCAAATTTTATAGAAATACTTGCATGCATAGCATAAATAGATTTGATAAAACAAAATGAAAATCAAAACACCGGGAACTACATGATCAAAGGGTGCTTGTCTTGCTAATTATTGTCTTCAACGAAGTTGAAGTCGTAGTTGGCGTTGTCGACGTCGGGTTCTACACGTCGTTCAACGAAAATATAGCAAATAACAGACTTCAATAAAGGCAAAAAGAAATCAGATGGAAAATCAAATAGAAACCTACTGCATAAGATTAGTGTAGTTTAGGGTGAGGGTTTCTTGATTTTATGCTCGCATATTTTATTCTATCTTTTCATTCTTACTTATTACTAGTAGTTTTAGGTTATGTTATAACAAAGCTTCTTGTTTTCTATAGATTATTTTATCTATATTTTACGAATCCAAGAGACTAAAATTATATATATTTATATGTATAATTTTGAATTCAAGAAGCTAAAATTATTTGGATTAGTAGAATTAAGACATTAGTCATTATGTAGTATGTCATGTGCAAATAGTACTTAACTCTAAATATTTTTGCATGAGTTAATTGTTCATGTTAGGTTTAAGTTTAGGCTGCTGGTTATATATCCATGGTTTTAAGAAGGTTCTGGTGATACAAATTATTTAACAATTGATTTCTTATCTTTTTATTCTTTGATTTGCTTTATGGATTTTAGGGTCTATATCACGCTGGATTAGGCTTTTATTTAATAGGATTCAGATGTAAAGCATGTTATAATAGAATTATTTCTACAAAATAGGATGGTCTTGCCTTAGGGAGCATTCTTAAGCTGGTTCTATTAGTATTAATGTTTAACCGAGATGTTTTATTCATTTCCTAATTTATATATTTCTAAAGTTTACATTATAAAGGATTAAACTTTGTTTTAGATTTGCGACTGCACTTTACATGATCATGCAACTATTTTTATAGTATTAACAGGTTTTGACCCTAGAAGTTTCTTGAAACTGGTTTTGCATCTCTTTGCTTTTATTTGCGAAAGTTATTTAATATCTAAGTTTATATTAATATGGAAAATGAAGTCTTATATGTACTTATTTCAAATCAGATCTTTGTGCCGACTAATATGATTTTGACCTTAGGAGTATTTTGAGATTATCCCTACATGACCTAACATTTAATTTTGCTATTCTGTTTGTTTATATTCTGAATCCTTAAGTACGTATATTACATGAAAGTATGTTTCAATTAGGGTTAAGTGCAGATTATTTCTTAAACATAATGATTTCTATAGCTTTAGGTGGTCTTGAGTTATAGAGCATATATGAACCGGTTTTACTTGTATTAACACTCATTGATGATAGTTATGTATATATTAATCTTTCGCATGTAGAAAGCAACACCTTTTAGGAACCTGGTTTAGTCTAAGCCAAATATAATTATCTATGTAAGTTTAGTTAATATAGACGTATATCACATTTATGGATTGATTTATTTTACATTTTCAATTATTTATGGACTTTATTTACATACTAATCATATGTATATATTTAAAGCAAGATCAATTACAAACTTGGCCCAAACTTAAACAAACATGAAATATTTTTGTATATTTGGAATACTCATGTTCTCAGGAAGATTTTAATTTTTTCCATGATTTAAGGAGTTATGGTTTGTATATTTGTAATAGTAACCATATTAGGGTTTGTTTGAATTTCAAATTCATATAATTCAAAACGAGTTTGAAAATTAAATATTTTTGCACAAATGGGATTATTATGGTCTCAATATTATATATAAATTTATTTCATATGTTAAGGGATATGGTTTTCATATTTGCAATAGTGTCCATAATATGGTTCTATTCAAATTTTAATTCAAATATTTCAAAATTTGGTTCAAAAATAAATATTTTAGAATATTATGAATATAAATGATTTTATGTGAATTTATAAATTTATTTAACTAAAATTGGAGCTAAAATGCAAAAGTTATAAACTAATGAATGTGCTCTAGTTTGGAAAATAGCTAGAAATGAAAATACGCCTTCGGTACTGGGGAAGCGTATTATACCGTTTGAACAGACTCAGACCCGCGCCTGCTGACCACTGGACCCCACAGGTCAGTGAAAGGAAACAGAGGAAGTGATGGGGTCTTGCCGCCGGCGACGTGGGGTGCTCGGCTCGGTAGGACAGTAGCTCGGAAAGTTGGAGGATGGCTAGGGAAAGCTATAGGAAGCGCTGGTAAGGCCCGGCGATGGCCGGAGCTAGGGCCCCACCGTTCGCCAGAGATGAAGGTGGCGGTAGCTAGCCGGAAGCGATGAAGAAGGGCTTGATCTTGGGGAAAAACGGATTAATGAGCTTCATTAGGTCACTTGAGTTCCGTTTTACCAGTTTTCTCGGTTGAAGGTCGGCTGGGTTGCTCCTCCACCGGTGGCCGGCCAGGAGGAAGAAGGCCTCTGAGGCGGCGGTGATTCGGGTGAGAGAAGCTGAAAATGTGGAGTGCTATGAGCTTAGGAATGTACAGTGATACTCCATACTCAATGAATTGGATAATTGTCCACAGAATCACCTTAATTGAGTTTCACCCCTTTCCTTGCTTTGCTGCGGCAATGACGGCAGAGACAAAAGAGCAAGGCTGAGCATGGGTAATGGGGTGATGGTTCGGTTTGTGAGGCTCCAGGGAAGCTGTGGGGTGCTAGATGAGCTCGGGTTGTTTTTATAGCTGAGGAGGGTAATGGCGACAGTGTATGAATGGAATAGCCGAGTTGCGGCGGAGCTGTGCGCGGGTTTATCGCTTGCCAGAGAATCACGGGGACAGTTGCAGGGGCAGTAAATGGTGCCGCAAGAGTTGTGCTCGGTTCACACGACGTTGGCAAGATCGGTGCTGCAGAGAGACAATAGCGGTGGCAGGGAGAGGAGATGGCGCTTGAGATTTCGGCTTGGTCCAGAGCAGGGACTCGGGGGTTGTGAGATGCTGGCTGAGTGCTGGAAAGAGCTAGATCAGTACTGGAGTTCTCACGATGCAGCCGAGTTCGGCACAGGGATCTCGCGCGACAATCTTCTGCCGTGGCAGCAAAATTGATCGGGATTGGTTGCCGTGGCAGCAGCGTCACTCGGTTTTTACTGCCGTGGCAGGGTATGGGCGAGGGTAAGGCAGGGCTTTGGCTGGCTGGAGAAGAAACAAGGCCGTGGTGCTCTGGTGTCGCTGTTGAGCTCCCGCCGTGGCAGCGTTTTGGGCTGGATTCTCTTGCGGTGGCAGCGTCCAGGCAGAGAGAAGCAAAGGCGTTTGGCTGGAGTGGAAGGAGACCGCAGGGGCTGCCAGATGGGGTCAGCTACAGTAGGTGGCCCACTGTCAATGAGACAAAGGAGGGAACCGACTTACTATGTCTTAGACAGGATAAGATTGAGGGCATTAAATGAGCTACCAAATCGTGTCTAATATTTTTTAAAAAAAATTGAGTGATCTGGAATAATCTTCATCCTAATGCAGAAATGTCGGCTGAATATATTATCCGTAGAATTTATTAAAATTATGACAAGATTGCGGCACCAAATTTCTGTCTTCTGATTTTTATTTTTATTAGATATGAAATAAGCTTTATTTTATATGAAACTTTTTATGTGTGAAACTAATGATTATTTTGAGTTACCATAAAAATTTAAGCTTATTATCAATTGTATTTATTTTTATAAAATTCTGACCTGCTATTATTGATTTATTGCAGTTTCTGTTTTTGATTTTATAAAGTGGTAAAATAAAAAAATAACTTTTCATGTAAGTTACCATTTAGTTGTAGATGATGCGGTAAATTTTTCAAGATAAGATAAGGTCCGAGAAAAAATTAATAATTCTGACATTGAACTGTTCTTAGTCTTACATCACTGTTTTTAATTTCTTTTCAGCACTAAATGAGTTCACATTGCTTTGAAAAATTTTGAGAAGGCTTTGGAGACGATTTGGGATTTATACATGTTTGCCCTCAGGCACTAAGGGCTTGTTTAGCAGAGCTCTAGATTCTACCTTCTCCTGAGATTTGAAATTTGTAGGCTAAAATAAAGTGAATTAAGTTTATATTTTTATTTAAAATTTGAAAAGATGATCCATCTAAACACTCTTAGGGTCTGTTTGGTAAAGCTCCAGATCCCAGCTTCAACTGAGATCTGAAACTTGTAGGCTAAAATAAAGTGAATTAAGTTTATATTTTTAGTCCAAAATTTGGAAATATGATCCATCTAAACACTCTTAATATACTCACAGATCTGGTGGAGCTAGGAATACCCAGTTCCACCAGATTCACGGATCTGGTGAAGCTGGAGCCCTACCAAACACACCCTTAATATGCTCACAGATCCAGCTCCACGGATCTGGTGAAGCTAGAAATACCCAACTTCACCAGATCTACAGTTCTGATGAAACTGAAGTTCTACCAAACACACCATAAATCACCACGAGAGGTAGCTCTCATACTAGTGCTGATCGAGCTTCGATGTGCAGCCGCCTCAGGCCCGGTCTAGGGTGAGCCACCCCGGACTTGGTTCGAGGTGGATTCTTAGTCGGGCTTCAACTCATTGGGGGTTGGTTTTCGGACCAAGCCAGAGGCGACCTCCCCACAAGTAGGGGTGAAAACGGATCGGATACGGACGGATAATAGCTTTATCATATTTGTTTTCATATTTTTTCTCGGATACGGATACGGATAGTCCGGATACGAATACGAATACGGATAATATCGAATACAGATACGGATCGAATACGAATCGAATCGGATACGGTTTCGAATATTTTATCGGAATATTATAACCCCTTAGATTGTATATAAAAAGTCAACGAAAACACATAACTAGTTGATTTGATGAAAATGTTATTGAAAATTGAACAAATATAAGCATTTTCATTCACTTAGACAATAAGTAGATACCATATCGCAAATAAAATTATAGAAGACTTAGTTTATCACACACATATAATTAGTTCATTATACACGTAGATCAAAACACAAAAATGAAGATAATCTTTGCTCAAAGATACAAATGGAGGCAAACACATAACACACTAAAAGTTTGATAATACTTAAATATCACGTCTTTAGAAAAAGTATATAACACTTATATGTAATGATCCAAGATTTATATTCTTTGTTGAATTATGTTAAAAATAATAAATTATGTATTTATGAATTAAGAATAGGAATATTTGAATTTTTGAGAAAATTTAAAATCTTATAAAATCTTGAAAATAATTTTTAAAATGTTAGATTATTTCTGGAACTTTCTCAAAAAAAATTCGTATTTTTTGGAGTTGGTTTGCTAATTTTAATAATTAAAAATTACTTTATAGATTAATTAAATTAGAAAACAATTCTGAAATTAAGAAACATTTTTGGGCCAGAAGAGTAGTTTTGGCCCAGCCCATATGTATATCCGGATATCCGATCCATCAATATCCGGATTATCCGAATCAGATTCAGATCCGACGGATAGTGAGCTACCGAATCCGTATCCGTATCCGACAAAAAAAAATCCGTATCCGTATCCGATCCGATACTATCCGACAAATATCCGATCCGACAGAATCCGTATCCGAAAATATCCGGATCGGTCGGAAACTATCCGATCCGTTTTCATCCCTACCCACAAGTGACACATCGCCAAAATCGTCTCAAGTCGCTGCTAGCCCAAGGTATGTAGGGCGGGGACCGCTCCCCACAAGTGATGGAATCTAATGTTTTGCAACCGGCTATTTGGAGATTATTCCAACTGAGTGCTCAATGGAGGTAATAAATATAGTTAATTCTTCTTGCAGCAAGCATATAAGTTGTGCCTGTAGTACTTACAGTATATGCTACGCTCATCTCTTTTAGCAAGCAGTAACGACAATTTCAGTTTATCCTTTAGATTGTACATATAACAGGACGATCTTTCTACATATATATATCTACCGTCAACTGGTGATATTTAAGTTAACTTCTTCGTTTTAGGGGATAATTCATACTGTAGCACTTCAAAGATTGGCAACTACTGAAATACCACTCTAAAGATTTTTCTTCGGAAGATACCACTCCAAACATATTTAGTTCCACACAATACCATTTTTCACTCTTGTCCCTATTTTCAAATCATTTTGCACCTTTTAAGTCGCGTGAAAAGACACATTTGCCCCCACGATTAGTAGTATGACACTTGCATTATTATGTTGAGTAGTTATATACTCCCTCCGGTCACAAATAGTTGTCGTTTTAGACAATAACATGGTCTTCAAAATGAAACTTTGACCACTAATTTCTATTATAATATATTTATAAAATATAATAAAATTATAATATTATGAAAGTAATTTTTGAGATAAATCTACATATATGATTTTCATGTATGTAATTTAAATATTTAAAACGATATGACAGGCAAAGTTTTGAAAGTTTGACTGTACCTATGTCCAAAACTACAACTATTTGTGACCGGAGGGAGTATTAAGTATTGCCTAGTATCTATTGTTTTGTCGGATTTAGTATGCCCTCGGTTTCCCTGCCTCTGAAACCTATGTTACTAGAACGTTAATCGGTTGTCTTTTTAAGTATGTGTTATGTTCTAACTTGTTAGAATTCTAATGTTGCAATGTGTGTCTCTTGTTCAACATACTTCTTTGTTGTGTCTTTTTGAGTATGTGTTATGTTCTAAATTGTTAGAATTCTAATGTTGCAATGTGTGTCTCTTGTTCAACATACTTCTTTCGATCCTACTTATTTGTTCAATAGTGCTTCATGATCACAAGTCGAGGGATCATGGTCACGGTTGGCCGGGCCGAATCATTTACCATTTCACAATAGAGCAATTGGTTGGGTCGGACCATGAGGGGCAAATGTTTCTTTTCACGCAGGTTAAAACGTGCAAAATGATTTAAAAAGGAGAAAAGGAGTAAAAATGGTATTTTGTGAAATCAAACATGTTTGGAGTGGTGTTCTCTGAAGAAAAATCTTTAGAGCGGTATTCCGGTGGTTGCCAACCTTTAGAGTGGTATAGTATGAATTATCCCTTGTTTGGGAGGTCTTAAATATCCCACAATAATCCTTAAATAAGGAAAAAAAACAAAGATTCTAGAAATTCTCTAGAGAGAAAAAGAAGATCAATATAATAGTGTAGATTAATTATATATGAATAACGCAACTGTTATAGTTGTATAACAAATACGACATACTTTTCAAAGGTACTAGAGATATATAACAGACACAATATGTTGCTTATCTATCCACATAACTGCGTGGGGATTCTGCTAGTTCAAGGAAGATGATCATGGACGCAATGACCATGTAAATTACTACATCTGCCCTCAAATTTGTTCTATTAAAATTTTAAAAAGATGTTTCTTCCATTATTGTCATTCTCATCTAGATCCAATTGGCTTCCATTACACCGATGACACAAGAATATCATCTATATGAAATATTACTTTGGAAGTATCTACAAACAAGGGTGATATTCAAGGTACCTTTTTTATTTTAGAGGTCTAAAACATCCCGTAATGATACTTAAATCAGAAAAAAAAAAAAGCCTATAAATTCTCTCATTAATCGAGAGAAGAAGAGAAGATCTATACCACTTATTTTGGAGAAGTCAGATTATAACGATGTAGATCAATCATATATGGATATTGCAACAATTACAATTGTATAACAAATACAGCTACGCTTTTCAAATGTACTAGAAATATATAATGAATATAATATGTTACAATATCTAGCTGCACAAATTACACGTGGAATTATGCTAGATTGAGGAACATCGATCATCGACGCAGTAACCATGTATATTAGTTACTACATCTCTCTCAAATATGTTCTATTAAAATTTTTAAAAAAGATGTTTCTTCAATTGTTGTCATTCTCATCTGGATCTAATTGGCTTCATAGCACCGATGACACAAGAATCTCTTCTATATGAAATATTACTTTGGAAGTACTAGAATTAGTTCTTTGTCGAATACTGCTTTGACTAATGATTAGTCACTGTCGATATTTAGCTAGCTAGGAGTAGCACTGAAGATATTTCTCAATCTTTTTAGCTACAGAATTATGGAGCCAGTACTATAACTTACCCCACAGGAATACTTTCAGTAAATTTATTTTCGAGGTGAGAATATCCAAAAGTTGTGGTAGGATGGTGGCACCTTTAAAACGAGACTATAAGCATGACTGATCAAATCCAACTACTAAGCTACACCTTCCTGTAGTCCCTTAGAAACCATGTGAGTATACAGACAGGCTAGGTAGGCACCACACGCTATTCAGTACGTACTACGCAGGGTTCACGTTATCACGACGGCGGTTTATCGAGTCGGTACGATATTTGATAAAACAAGTTAAATTCAAAATATTCGAAAAAAGTTATGCGACGTAAACCGGTCGATAATCGGTGAATATCGAGCGATTTTCGATAATATCGTCGATAATCGCTCAAAAAATCGGACGCCAAAAGAATCCAACGGGTCGGTTGACTATCCGATATAATCGGTGAATATCGACCGGTTTTCGATTTTTTTTTCTCTTTTTTGTTCAAAAAATTTGATTTCGAAACTCTTCGATTTTTGGTGATTTTTGAGCGATTTCGCTACCAGACTAGGGGCTATTTTCAAAGTGATTTCGGTAACGTGAACCCTGCGTACTAATAATATAGAAAGCCACCACGACAGAGAAGTTCCTGAGAATAGGAAGCCAGGATTGATCGCCAATAATGAACCTGAACAAGCGCTCTTGTGGACTTGTGGTCTCCAATTGTACACATGATCAGCGGAGTAGTGTCCCGTGGCCGTTGCAGGTCGCCATGCAGGGATGTCACAGTTGACAAACACTGAACCTTCTATCAATAAGCTAGACGGACGTACGACGGTACGAGTGCCAAGTCGGGTCGCGACACGACCTGTCTATCTATCTATGATCTATCTACCTAAGCTATAGATCGAGAGCAGGAGAAGACTTAAAAAGGCAAGATCCCCACTTCCTTCGCAACACTAATCATTATCCCTTTGCAACACTCAGACGTTGTTTGGAAGATCTATTCTTGATCGAGATTCATATGAATAGATTAAAATCACGATTCATACATGTAAATCCCGGTCAGAAATGACTCCCCAGGCAAGGCCTCATTGTGGCTCTCCACGCTCTGGCTCGATTATGCCTTATTCTCCGTGTTTTCCCCTTGACCCCACAAGAGAACCTGCAGCCTTTTATAAGTACCACCCCTTCTCACAAGTGTAGCTAGCTAGCTAGCTAGATCCATCGATCACTATTCACTAGCTCATCTTATCAAGTTTAGTTAGTTATTCACTAGATATAATTGGATGGCGTCGATGTCGGTGAGCTCGTCGAAGCCGCAGTGGACGACGAAGCAGAACAAGCAGTTCGAGCAGGCGCTGGCGGTGTACGACAAGGACACGCCGGACCGGTGGCACAACATCGCGCGCGCCGTGGGGGGGAAGTCGGCCGACGAGGTGAAGCGTTACTACGAGCTGCTCGTCGAGGACGTCAAGCACATCGAGGCCGGCAAGGTGCCCTTCCCGGCCTACAGGAGCCCCGGCGCCGGCTCCTTGGGCGGCTACGAGGCCGACAGGTGAGGCTTGGACACGCCGGCCTAATTTGATTAGCTCTCGTGTTGCTTAATTACAAGATTTCTAGTTTGTTGCTGTTATAACACGCACTGGTTTCGGCGATCACGTCCGACGCTTGCACGAGTCAACCAATGGAATAATAAATAAACAATGAGTTCTCCACGATCACATAAATTATTTGAATCTGTTTAGTTAGGCTTCAGCTAAAGGTAATGTTTATTTATATTTAGGTTTTTTTTTTACTTATATCTTAAAGCCCTTTTTTTTTTTAAGTAGTTCATTTTATATACGGTAAAGGTAAGTAATTTTACTGTAACTTCAATCATATTGGTCTAAAACTAACCCTAACTAAGAAAAATAAAAAGACCATTTCCGTGATTGTTTTTGGCTTTTAGTTAAACTGAGACTTACATTTTTTTAAAAGTCAAGTTAATTTTTTTACGTTTTAGCTTTTAGGTTAGAGAAAAGTCTCGAACAATCAAAACTGGGTACCTTAATTGGAGCCAAACATATTACGACTTTTGGGTTTGTCCTAAATATAATTCAAAGCTGGTTTCGTACTAGATTCTCGTGCCATGATGAAGTTCGTAGAAAGGGTTTTCTCGGAAGTAGTTGTTGACGGCTCGAAGGATAGAGGTTTCTCGGAAGTACTTGTTGACGGCTTGAAGGCTCAAATAAGTTAGCTTATACTCCCTCCGTTGATAAATATAAGTCCTATAGTTTGAATAGTCTTGTTGAAAAATATAAGGTGTGCATGTAGATTTAATGAGTCTTTCCACATATACCCCTATTTATTCTCTCTCAACTATATGCATTTATTCATTACCACCTACACAAAGTATTATCTCTCATCTTCCAAGACAATTAAGAGGGATATGTAAGTCATTTCCTCTTATATCTTCCTCAATTTCACCATAACCTTAATCCTTATGCTAAGTCAAAATACGCCTTATATTTATCAACAGAAGGAGTATATAAATTAATTAGGCGGCAAGTACGTACTGTTATTTGATACTAATAGTGTATTTGATAGAGTTCTAGTTTCAGTAGATCTATGTTCTTAGTTTTACTAGATCCGTGAAGCGGAAGTTGTGAGTACATTAGGAGTGTTTAGATGGATCATCTTATTTATATTTTAGACCAAAAATATAAATTTAATTCACTTTATATTAGCCTACAAGTTTCAGATTTTAAATAAACCTGAGATCTAGAGCTCTATCAAACAAACCCTAACCTCTGTTAGGTTCTGTTGGCAAATGAATCATCGTATCGGCATTTGGTACCGGTCACCGGACCGTGTGGCACATACGCTGCACGTTCCAGCGCATCACTATATATATACGATTTAGATGAACCTGGGACTCGCCGACCAAGTCCATTCGCCAGCTGTTGGCAAATGAAAATTGCGTCGAGACCTTTCTATCGGCTTTTTTGAAAGAAAAAAAAAACGCGCCTGGTTCTAGAAATTGCTCTCGAATCCTATATCCCTATTTTTGTGAAGAAAAAAAAACTATCTTCACTCTTAAATCGGAAGGAAGAGTTGGCCGAAGGAAGTGCCCACGTCAGCTCTTTTTTTTTGCCAAAAGGTCCCCACAAATTTCAGAATTGTATGAGATCTTTCTTTCGGCTCATTTGCAAAAAAAAAAAAAAAAACTTGTGGTTCCAGAAATTGCTCTTATGTCCGGGATAACTATTTTTTGTGAAAATTTTCATAAATTTTCTAAAATCTTGTTTTGATTCACTATTTCTGCAAAAAGGCCCCACGAATTCTTAAATTGTGATTATTTCAATTTTTATTAGATTTGTATAGTTTTTGTAAAAAAAAATAACATCCACCGTGGAATCTAGTTTTACCATTTGAGCCCTCTTTCAAAATTCATTTGACGTAGTGTAGTGCGTGGCTCTAACTAGTAGACTAAAATCCCATCATATATAAAAAGCTAGTATAAAGTTGTATATATGCCGCTGATCTAACAGTCTATTATTTTGCAGGCTGAAGCATCTGAAGATCTAGGTGGCATGCAGCCATGCATGATGCATGTACGTACACGGTGCCTGTACATAAAAGCGATACACCGCTATGTGGTGCGTGTGGCTAGAAGCAAGTGGAGTATCGATCCGAGCATGTATGTGAATAATTACAAGCTAGTTAATTTGTAGATCAATCGGTGTCCCTTGTACTGGTCGTCTCATGTTTAATCTCTGCATGTGTATCATATATACCAGGTAGAAATGCGCGCGGCGAGAAAAAATTTGGTCTAAACTTTTCGTAAACCGAATTTGTAG
Source organism: Otatea glauca (assembly GCA_036346275.1). Classification (NCBI taxonomy): domain Eukaryota; kingdom Viridiplantae; phylum Streptophyta; class Magnoliopsida; order Poales; family Poaceae; genus Otatea; species Otatea glauca. Next base: position 27,170,486 of record CM070712.1, read on the forward strand.
AATCACGGGTTTTTTTTTGCAAAATAACTGGTGGAAGGATCTGCTCGCGATTTCAAGATTTTTTTAATCTTTTGGGTTAAAAGAACCAGCATCCGTGTCGAATTTGCGGAACTACGGGATCATTTTTGCAAAATAACCGGTACAAGAATCTGTTCACGATTTTTAATTTTTTAAGTCTTTCGGGTCGAAAGAACTATAATTTGCGGAACTACAGATCCTTTTTGCAAAATAACCGGTAGAAGGATATGTTCGCAATTTTTAATTTATCGTGGAAGGACCTGTTCACGATTTCCAATTTTTCGGGGTTTTTTTCCGAAAAACGATGACGTGGATGCTCTCTTGCGGCTGAATTCTTCCGGGCTTAAGGTTTATAATGTTAATTATTCGAGAGAAAAAATGAATATTATTATATTGTGCATCTTTTTTGGGCCGTAATTCCAAAAAAATTTATTACTGTTATTTGACCCGTAATCGTTGGAACTTGGATGTTAAAAATGGCATGCAAACATTCAAACTGGGTGCAGTGTGTGGTGTCCCATATCTTTTCCCTTTGGTCTAAAAGATAAATTCCCTTTCCTGAACTTTTTTTACTACCTTTCTTTACCGATTTTTTTATTTATAGTCAATAAAAAAATCACTAATCACGAATGTACTAGAAAAAAGTCCATATAACACCATAAACTTTGCTAAAAACTATATGCGACACTCTAAACAATGAAACAAGACGTTTGACTTTCCGAACTTTACAATCCGGTTCAAATAACACTCGGACTCAGTTTTGCGAAGTAGTATTGTTTCGTGGTGATGAGTAGACAGTTTTGTCACATAAGATCACATGTTGGGCAAGTTTAGGTAAATTTCAATTGGAGCTCACAAGGCTCTCTTCCAAATCAAAATAGAAAGAGAGAGAGAGAGCACATAATGTCATCCTATGTGGTGAAACCACCTACACATTACACCTCGTGGGCAATATCACTATGCAAAACCGAGTCAGGGTGTTATTTGATCCTAATTGCAAAGTTGAGGGTAAATGTTTGGTTTCATAGTCTAGAGTGTCGGATGAACTTTCGACCAAAGTTCCAGATGTTATATGGTCTTCTTCCAATGTAATAAAACCGAACTAATATTTTATAAAATAAAAAAATCCATGTAACACCCTAAACTTTGGTCTAAAGTCTGTCTAACACCCTCAACTATGAAATCAGACATTTCGAACTTTGCGATCCAGTGCAAATAATACCATGACTTGATTTTGCATAGTGGTATTGCTTGCGTGACATAATTAGTGGGCAATTTTGCCATGCAAGATGACACGCTGGCTAAGTTAGGTGAACGACAGTGTCGGCGTTTTCGAGCGCCGGCAAGTAAATTTGTAAGTCTAAGGGGTCGCGTTCCACTCCACGAATGGTTAGACTCGTGAGTCCAAGATGTATCTTGGTTGGGCGAAAGTCCCTACTCCGATTCGGATGGCGATTGTATTGCTTTTGCACTATGTTTCTGACGAGGCTCCTAAATGACTTAGTCTCCTCGTGTTCTTATGTGTCCCCTTTGAATCGTTTAGTCCGCCTCCTTTTATCTGAAGGAAGGCGGGTTACATCGAGTTGGGAGGAAGAGCGAGGTGACCTATGTTAGGAGCTCCGGTCCTTCGTCCCGTGGATGGTCGTCACCCGTCTTGCCCATCTTTGGTTGGTAGCCTTGGTGGTCGGGAGGTTAGGTATTCCCGGAAATAGCGTATTTGCCCTCTGTGACCCTTGCGAATCGCCGACGTTGCGGTGCGTGGCGTTAGTCTTTGCCTCGGGAGGAGGCGTGCGTTAAATCTTGACGTGGTAGTTGATGGGGCTGGAAGCTTTGTCTTCTGCAGTCACGGATCTTCTTGGGAAGGAGCCACCGCCTTGTATAGTCACTCCGATTGACCTCATTCGGAGTGCGTGGCGGTAGGCGATGAGGACTGACACGCTGCCCTCGGCGTCCGTCACCTGGTTCGGTTGGAGTCGGAGATCCCGCCCGCCAAGAGGGTCGGGGCGCTGTCCGGTCGGTCGGAGATCCGCCCGCCAAGAGGGTCGGGGCGTCTGTCCGGCCGGAGTCGGGATCCCGCCCGCCAAGAGGTCGGGAGCGCTGTCGGTCGGATCGCTTCCTGGCCGTCGGGAGTGGATGTCTTGTGCGGTCTCATGCGATTCGGTCGGTGGCGGGCGGCGGCGCGCTGCTTGGTGGAGATATGCTTGAGGCCGTGGCTCGTCGGCCGTGTTGGGGTACCCCTGTTATTAGTATTCGTCAGACAGGTAGGGCCCACATGGGTTTCTCTCTTGCCAAGCTCCCAGTTATTCTTCTATGGCTATCGACCCCTATAGCTACCTCTCTCTAGCCTAGTTTGTGACAACTTCTGATGGTGTAGATTTTGGATTTTTTTCAAGAATTAGGTGGGTGACAGCTTCTGATCCAAATGGGTATTTCCCTTATGTATTTTCATGTGAATTTTTTTTAAAATTTTAGGATATTGAATTTAACCAGTTTACTAACTAGTTCAAACAAATTTGAACTGAAATTTAAACTAGAGTTTCTTTTTTTGATGATAGTTTGATTGTAGGTATGTGCTGATTCTATATATAAATCAGCAAAGCATGTTATCTAAATTAATTTAAATCCTTGAATTTGAGTATTTTTTTTAAAGGTACGTGTTTCATTTGAATTGTTATAAATGAGTACATACTCTAAATATGGAAGTTTAAGAAATATACTCGAATTTGGCTTGAATTCGGGTATTTGAAATCATGGTGCCCCATTTCGCCATCCTATATATATATAAACCTTCTTATGGCGGAAGTAAATGCAGTGACCTCTTCATTGTTGTAGCCCAAAAAATTATTTCTTTCCAGAACTAGCCTCGGCGTGATTTTTTTTTTGCAAATTTGGCACCCTGGCCTGCAAATCCCGCGCACGAGGAGGACGGCATATAAAAATGCAATGCACGGGGAGCGCGGCAATGCCACAACGTAACATGTGGCAATACCGTGCCTCAACTCAGTGGCATTCCGAAATTCAAAAAAATAATGGCGTGGGACTGTAGCACTGCATTGGCGTGGACTTTTTTAGAATTTTGGATCTGCTGAGTGGAGGCGCGGTATTTATTGCTGGTGGCGTGCGGCATTAGTTAGCTCCGCTCTGCAGTTGCGTGGCTTTCGGTTTTTCTCCACGTGTCGCCCCATGGTTATTTCCGCGCTACCCGTGTGCGGGATTTGTATTTTCCACGCTCTCAGTGCGCGGGATTTGTATTTTTCGCGCTCCCCATGCAGGGGATTTACGGGCTAGAGGGCCATATTTTCAAAAAAAAAAATCACATGAGAGCTAGTTCTAGAGAAAATAATGTTTCCGCATACTGTTGTTGTCTGCTTTTCTCTGCTTTCTGTTGACTGTGGAACAGCACTTTTTTCTTCAGGTGGAACCATGGGTAAAGACAAGCCTGGCCCCTGGATCTAGGGTTGTCACTAAATACCTACAACAGAGGTATCATGCTGTTATTCGATAATTGTACGGAGTAGTAGTGTAGGATCAATATACACTAATATAGCATTTAGAAAGAGGTGAATGATTGCGTGAAAGCTAAATCCAAATTTTTAGTGATTCTCAAAACACCCCTAAACGAATCCAACTACTAAGCTACACGTTCCTGTAGTCCCTTAGAAACCATGTGAGTATACAGACAGGCTAGGTAGGCACCACACGCTATTCGGTATGTACTACGCAGGGTTCACGTTATCACAACGGCGAGTTTATCGAGTCGGTGCGATATTTGATAAATTTTGCACCCTGAATGATCGCTTTGATAAATTTGGCACCCTAAACGAATCATGAAAGATCGTTTTGGTTTCCACGAAAACAGATTGATATATGTTCACTAATACAGTAATTCCCGAATATCCCACCGTTGGATTGACGTGAAATTTGGACTGTAGAAACTAGATTCAATGTAGAAACTAATACAATAAGAATCAGCTAAATCGGATCTATGGATCTATAGTTATAACCTTTGCAAGTTGACTGTACAAATAATGACGAAAATTGATCAAATCCTAATTACGAGATTAATCAGGATCTACGAGGAATTAACCCATCAAACTTTTCAGATCAATCACTTGATGCCATAGAAAGGTTTTGAATGGATCAAATCAAAATTATCATTATGAAACAATGAATCAATCTAAAAATATAACATAGGCATGCAAACAAAGAACGAGAAAGAAGAACGAGATTACCAACACAACAACTTGCAAATCTTGATCTTTATTACCGAGATGTGTTTACAAGATGCCTTCAAAACATCCTCAAATAATCTCCCAAAATTCTCTAATTTTTCTTCCTTTCTTTCCTTCTCTCTGTTTCTTGCACGGCTGCAGCGTACTGCAGCGCTGAATCACTGTAGCATAGCGAGCACTGTAGCGCACCGAATTGCCCTAGGCTTCCTTTCCTCTGTTTTGCACACCTTTTAAACCCTTACTTCTTATCTCTAATTAAATACATACTCCCTCTGTCCTTGAAAGTAAGGGGGAGAAACGTCCAAATTGTGTCCTTCAATATTAGGGATTGTGAGCTCTCCCTCCTTAAATTATGTTCTCAAATTGTGCCCATGCATGCAGATGCATGCAGATATATGCGACCACACATATTCTAAAACAAAAACGCGGCAGGTCATTCTCTATAATCGTGATTAATTAATGCATGCATGTTGCCAATTAATAGAGACACAGTATTAAATAGGGGCATTAGAGTCTTTTGGCAGAAACCATAATCTATCATAAAATTTCTTCTATCCCTTACTTTCCGGGACGGAGGGAGTACATGCATATCTACCCGTCCCAATTATACATGGTCCAATACATGCATATAGCCTAAAATTCACACATACATGCGTACGGCCCACCTGTCGCTCTCGTGTGACTCACTCTCCTCCACGTACACCGTTCTCAAGTCCGAACATCTCGCATGACATCTTTGATCGCTAAGACCTTGGTTCCTCTCTTAACTTGGTCCCGAACCTCAGTTCCTCTATGAACCTAGTTCCGGTACCGTCACTGACCACGTTCGCTCTCAAGCAACACCTGCACATGAACAAATACGAAACCGTATACAAGCACAAGTCCACGACTTGACTCAAGATCAGTCCATTCAGCTACTCACACGAGTGCATTGCATCAAGCAATACCATTACCATACTATCACAAGCATATCAAGTAATCATCTGAAACAACACATGCACAAGCACCATATATACCATGAGCACAACCACTTTGCAATACTAATTTCATCACAAAGCCAATTTTTTAGCATATGTTTTCACAAGTACAACATAGAATTACAGTGTGTCATATCCGATGGCATCGATGAAGCCAATGTGGTGATTTCTCTATGCAGTGGCCTTCAAGCAGGGTTCATAATTTCGTTTCGAAGCCGAAAACCGTTAATCCGGTGGTAGTGGTTTTCGCGAGAAATCACTCGAAATCCGCGAAAAACTGAACGGTTTGCAAAATCAAAAAAATCGAATTTTGGTCAAATCTTTTCGCGAAAAACTAGCCGACCAATTGAATGTTCTCGAAAAACGGTTTTTCGAGCGGTTTTTTTGCGAAAACCGCGGTTTTCAACGGTTTTCGAGCGGTTTTCATCGCATAATTTTTTTCAATTTTTTTTTAAAATTCCACCGGTAAACCGCTCGGTTTCTGTTTTCGAACCGGAGCGGTACTATCGAAAACCGTGAAAACCGAGCGGTTTACCGCGGTTTTGTTAACCCTACCTTCAAGAATACATGAGCCAGCAAGGGTTCCATCTTGTTGGGTATGCCTGTACCACTTGCATTGGCAACTCTGGCGATCTTGATGAATCTGTAGCAGCTGCCATAGCTAAAAAGGTATATCTAGATGCGCATTGCTTTCACGAGTACTCTTATGTTCTAGTGTTTATCTATGACTTACTGATTAGTCTGTAGTACTCTGTACTCATAGTGAATCGGCATTATTTCTATATCTTGCTAGATGGCGTTTACATATTCTTTTAGCTTTGCATACCATAGAATTGAATGCCATGTCATATGCCTTATGTGATTTAGTTTATATCCTATGGATGATCAATACAGCAAAACCAAAGAATTTCTCTACGTGTATGTAGGAAGACGTTACAATTTATATCCCACGGCAGATAGTTCTCAAACACATCGTACAAGCACTTCACTGAAGTGTTCACTCAGAAGGGATGTTACGGTTAGATGAACATCAGACAACGGCTTGGATGGTGATCGATATCCCAACCAGAGTAGTTTTTGCTATGGGGGCTGCATAATGTTCCGCCTTTGTTCTTGCATCTACGCATCATTTAGTTAGCATGTGCATGTCCACATGCTATGTGCAAATTCAAGTCTTCTCCAGCCTGGACATCCCTCATTTGTTCTGCTGCCTATTTATCTATTGCTCTCTGTCTAATATAGAGTGGATCACTGTATGGATGTTTTCAATTGGAAGTGCTCCTTGCTTTCCAAATACTCTGGTGCATCAAGCTGGCCACACAAAGGGAGCCAGAGATGAATCATAATCCGGCGTAGTTTGTTTAGTCACTGTATTTGATTCAATTATAGATTTATTTTCAGTTGATTATCTGTGTTGCGTGTGAACTGTGATTCCTGGACCATTTTATGCCCTATTTATTCACAAGCTTCTCTACTTTTTCCTCGTAGACGACTATTCTCGCAACTGGTGCAGTGTAGCATGCAAATCTGCCTAGAAGCCTAGTCTGCTCAAGAAACAGAGGAACGGCGACACCCTTATGGGGGAATAACGACTGTGTCTACCAATGTCTAAAATTTTCAGAGGTAGAAGCCATGCAATACTTCTTGTTATTTCTTGACATTCTAAAGTGTAATTCTACCGTATTATCAATTCTCATCATTCTAGTTAAATCCGGTTTGCAGTCTCAGTTTAATAGATAGAAAACCTGAGTATTCATCAAAGCTAGGTGCTGATTGAGTACCGTCGTTGCTGGTGTTTGGTTTCTTCTGTACATGCTTTATTTGTTTTAGGAACTGCCGGCCTACAGTGGTCTTAATATATTTTTCACTCGCTCGTTGATCTGTGAACTACTGTTGAATCTATTTTGGTTTGAACGGTAAACTAGGGGATGAACTTGTGTGGGCTACTATTTATCACTTGCTCATTGATATGTGAACTACTGTTGAAGCTACAACCAAGCGTTACACCCTACAGTATTGTGTTATTGATTCCGTATAGCAGCACAAAGTTTCCCCAGTTTGAGAAAATGCCAGTGAATGTGCTTTTAGTTTGTACCCCAAATTACATATGCATATCAAAATTTTCTAAATGCAATATATTTTTTTTCCTAAGCACAATGTTCTTGAATCGTTACTTACTAGTTCTAGCTCCAACCCCCCTTTGATATATCGGCAAATCTTCCGATACATACACTAAGGTCAAGAACTCTAAACAGAAAACCAAAAAATTGCAACGCAAACTCGCACTCCAACCCTTACAGTGTCCAGCGTATCACTACAGTTACAGCTGAAGGACGTAATTTCGAGTAGCTATCTTGTAAGGCACTGAGGCCATTGCAAAGCACTGACCACATTGTTCCAGAAGAGCAGCCACCAATTTCTTCATTGCTTCCGAAATCCCAACTGATTCACTTTGTAGCAAGACTGCAAGAGAGCTCTCCTGCATTGTTTCCAGGGCGTCGTTTCCCTCATGTTCTTGATCTGGCGTGCTTGTGACTTTTGAGGTTGATTAACAAGACCGTCAATCGAGCAGGGATCATACGTCCATGTGTGGACGTACTTCAGCACGGCGTCCACGGATGGACGTTGTTCAACTGACGCTATTCTGAAAATTCAAGGACACTATTCTTATATTTGTGATTTCCTGTTTCTAATTAATTATTAATAAAAAAATCGGCTTTCCTTAACTTGATGGTTAGGCATAAATAGTCTATATCTATACTCCTTTATAATGCATCTAAGCAATTTTTTCTATGTCCACCCTAAATAATACACCTCATTAGAGATGGCCAATGTTCGTGCACCCAGCAAAACGTCCCCAGAAACTTGCATTCATCAAAATGAACGTCTCAGATCTTTCCTCAGTTTTACTCACCCACATCTGATGGCCGTTGTTTAATGTGTTTAACTCATTCATTCATGTGGCCCACAACAAGAGAGCCCACACATATATATTTCAATTGAACTATATATATGAAATTTATGTTGCAAATCTAAACCCATTTGATTTCGATTCAATATTTACCATACCAGTCAGTACCATGAATCGCGTACTTAATTTTCTTCCATTCATGCATGTGCACCACATCCTATACAAGGCGCTCACGTACCGCCGCCATAATCTATACCCCTTTATAATGCACGTAAGCAATTTTTGCTACGTCCACCCTAAATAATGCACCTCACTAGAAATGGCCTAACGTTCGTGCACCCAACAAAATGTCCTCCAAAACTTGCATTCATCAAAATGAACATCTCGAATCTTTCCTCAGCTTTACTCACCCACATCCAATGGCCATTATTTAGTGTGTCTAATTATCCCTGTCGCCCATAACAGACCTCCCCCACCTATATATTTGGAAGGAGAGCGAATCAAACAAGGAAATAAATAAGGAGGATCCGCATGCAAGGAAACCAGACTTGAATTTTTTATTGGCTAAAATTGTCGTACTACATATTTGGAAGGAGGCGAATCAAACAAGGAAATAATCGGGAGGATCGCATGCAAGGAAACAAGACTTGAATTTTTATTGTCACGGCATTGTGATCGTATTTTTTTACGAATATAACTCTTCTCGAGACTTTTTACGGATCTAGCCCCATAGAGCCTAATTTGGTATACGGAGAGCGCGAATTTTTGTTTTCATTTTTATCTAAGGAACCAGCGATGCAGTGAGTGTTGCTTAATTTTTTTCAATTTTTCTCGCGGAACCGCGGCCAAGCGAGCATTTTTAATTTTATCATTTTTCCTTGCGGATCCAGCGCTCGGCAGCGCGATTTATTTCCATATTTTTACGAAATCATCCACATGGCCCACAGGACCTTCCTCACCTCCAAAGCATCAACATGGAAAAGGAAACAAGCGTCTTGGAAAAGGAAAGGACCATACATTACGTGTTTGGAAAAGGAAACCGGAGATGGGGCGGTCTGGTGGGAGATTGCACGCGACGGCCAAGGCGGCCTTGGCCGGAGAAGCAGCAGTCCGCAATGGCTCCACATGCGCCATCGGTGGCTTTTGCCGCGGCGAGGATTCTTGATCGGCGACCTCGCGGCCGTCGTGCCTCGGCAAATTTATAATTTAATTTTTTTAAAAATAATTTTATTAAGTACAAAATAATCGAAAGTTTTTTTGAGAATTTTTCTAGAATTTTTTAACCTAATGTGCTATCTTTTCAAAAATCCTTCTATATTTTAAAAAAATGAAGGCAACCCACTTGTAGCTTCTTCTAACTGCAGCCCAGACCAGAGAAGCTTCTTCTCTTCCCTCTCTCTATTAAAGCAAGAAAGAAGCTCCAAAGCTTCATCAATCCTGCACCAAATCTCCTCTTTCCATCTATGAAGTTAATTCCCTAAATTTCGTACTATATTGCCAAAATTTTCTCCCAATCTGATTTGATACTAAATTATGGTTTCCATAAATATGCTTGTTTCGGGGCTATAAAAGCCGGCGAGCTCTCCTCCACCACATCGCATTGCGTAAATCCCCAAATGCTCCCTCTTGTAAAATCGCTGAATTTTGGAGGTAACTTATGCAGTGACTCCTCCCATGGTCTTGGTCTTGGCGATCTCGCCGCACCGATCTTGACTCACTGCGACCGTGAAGCCACCCAGCCTTCCCTCCCCTTCTGTTGGCCAAGCCAAGAGAGCACACTTGTGCTCTCTGTGGAAGCTACAAAAAAATCTAAAATCGAAAAATTCTTTTTCTTTCTCTTTCTTGATTTAAAATCTTTTGGGAGCCTGTTTTCGCCCATTCGACCTCCATTTAGTTCCGTTTTTCTTTTCAAATTCATTTAAAATTCCAAATTTCTCTTTTATTATTAAGTGTTGTATCCATACTTATCTTCTTATTTAATTGATAAGCGGGTGTACTACCGTCGTAGCGTTAGCACATGCACTATACTAGTATATACAAACAACCGGTGAGATTAAATACACTCCTTTGTTTTGGAGGGTTAGAAAATCCCGTGATAATTGCTATATCAGAAAGGAAAAAAAAGCAAAATTTCTATAAATTTTATCATTAATCAAGATAAAAGAAAAGGTCCTACGTGTCTATTGGATGGCCCACCTACGTTATAACGGTGAGGATCTTCTGTGTAGAAAAAAACAGAGCAAATGTATTTAGGCCCTGTTTGGTAGAGTTCCAGATTCTAGCTCCACCTCAGATCTGAATCTTGTAGGCTAAAATAAATAGAATTAAGTTTATACTTTTAGTTTAAAATTAAATAAAATGACCTACCTAAACACTTTTAATATACCTGAGATCGATTGGCGGATCGTGAAACTAAATCCCACTCCATCGGATCCATGAATCGGTGGAGTGAAGCACTAAAACACGCCCTTAGTCTATCCGCATTCTTGAAGAAGGATATCACATAGCTAGTATTCTTGCCCCTATCTTCTTATTCGGCTTGTGCACGAAGAACAAAAGAAAACGTGTTAGCATTCTCCAGCCGGACTGCTCTCGGACGGACTGCAGTCCCAGCCGAACCGATGTCTCGAATACAATAATATAAAGCATAACCCCTTTTAGTAGGATTATAAGCATAATTAATCCATAAAGGTAAAATTTTGAGCAATGTTTGTATGCTCTTCCAAAAACTAAATTGTTTGAGTTCGAACATGGTTTAAGTTTGAACTTCTGTGCCATGGAGCGTACGAAAGGATGGAAGCTTGTAAGCAGTGGGATAGGTTGGGCTAGCCGCAACAGTGCGAGGCTAGCTCAGTGCAGCAACGACGCATGGCTTCCGCTTGGCCTATGTGCTGCGGTGCGACGTATTTGGTCTGGTACGACAAAAATGTGATTTTTTGATACGGTTTTTTTCGTAAAAATCATGAGTAAACCGAAAGTAAAATTCACGTATTAGGTAAAGTAATCGTCAAATGTGTATAAAACACAGTTTCACATGAAAATAATATCACTTGATTTGTTAAAGTAATAGTTAAAGGTGTGTAATAATTTTTGCTGACGTATAATTAGATTTATTAATGGTCAAAGGTGTGTATTAAAAACCGTATCGATATTAAAAACGACAAATAAAAAATAACCTTCACGTTAGTTTGGTAAATATAGTATTTACCAATACCGAGTATTTAACCAAAATTTTATTTAATATATTTAGTATCACATTTTAATTACTGTATTTAAAAAAAAACATATTTACCGAACCGTATGAAACAAATATACCATATACACGGGCCCATGAGCAAGGATACAAATTTAGCGAAATTTGGTTTGAACCACCACGAAATCCAAACTACCGGCCGAATTAAAAAAATTTGAAATTGCTATAATACTACCGAAATTTCATTTTTTGGGTGCAATTTCGTGATTTTTAGCCGGTTTTCAAACTTTTAGGGCCGTATTTGACCGGATTTTGTGCAATGACCCTTAAGAAAGTCATCTTCTATGAAAATTTATTGCAAAATCGAATTTTTGAGACATTTTAAAATTTTGGCAGAAACAATGTCAGATTTTCATAATATTTTACAAGCTTTATAATGATCTAAAAAATTTATGATACTATCTTTAGTAGTGTAGAATCATACATAAAAAATTTCAAAATAATTGAACTTTATTTTTTATCTTTAAAAAATCAAAAACAGAATGAACATAATTGGGACAGTAACTTTGTCAGAATTTTATAAATTTTGTCGAGTGTGATCATTATTTAAAATTTTTATGAGAGATTAAGAATTGACTAAGTACCATTTTATAAAGTTTAAGAAAAATTCAATTTTTTTTTGTATGGTCAATCAAATCTATGTAAGCATTGAACTTCATTTGTTATATTATATTTCAAAAATCAAAAAGAGAAACAATATAAATGGTACTGTGTTTTGTAAGAATTTTATAAATTCACTGGAGTGTGATCATGATTCAAAATTTCTATGAGATCTTAAGCATTTCCTTATCACCCTTCTGTAAATTTTTCAAAAAATTTAAACATTTTTTTATTGCTAAAGCAAATCTATATATTGATCATTAGGCTTTTATCAGGACGTAGCACTGTCAGAATTTTTAAAAATTATCTAAGCATGATCATCATCTAAAACTTTTATATAAACATTAATGTTACATCAGGACCATTCACAAAATTATTCGAAATTGTCTAACGTGGTTTGAATTATTTTTCAATTTGATCAAGTTTGCCGGTAAGCCTTTTAACAGGATAGTAACATTTTTCGATTTTTTAAAACTTTATGAAGCTTGATCATCATCTGAAAATTTTACGATAATATTAGTGATGCATCATAACCACGCACAAAAAATTTCAAAATTTTCTAACATGGTTTGAACTATTTTTCATTCGGTTCAAATATATTGGTGAGCGTGCCGAAATTTCGGCAATTTCACCCGAAATTCGGTCCAAAAATTTCAGATTTGAATTTTGCTTTTTAAATTTTATCCATATTTTATCCGAAATAACTAGATTTTACCGAAATTTCGAATTTCGGCCGGGGGCGAAATTTTATCGGGAACTAAATTTGAATCCGTGCGGCCGAGCACGCGAGAGGCGCGCCCCAACCGTGCCTAGCGGCCCTAGCCCAACTCGCAAGCGTCGATCCGACGCGACCTGGGATGGGGTGTCGATCCCACGCACCTTAAAACCAAAAACCCCGCCTCCTTCCTCGGTTCCTCCTCTCCCCAAATTCGCCCCCACACCTTCCGAATCCAATGGCGAGCTTCAACAGCGCCGCCGCCGCCGCCAACCCCAACCCCAACAAGTCGCTCGAGGTGCGTGCGCACGGCCACTGCTAACCACCCTTCGCCTAAACGGCTAGAGCCTTCTTGATGTGTCGATTCGACTGGGGATTGCTTTCCTTCTCTGCAGGTAAATCCGGCGCCCGGAGACTCGGTGTCCAGCCTCAGCTTCAGCCCCAGGGCGAATCACCTCGTCGCCACCTCCTGGGACAACCAGGTGAGCTGGCCGCCGTCGCCCGAGGCCTTACTGTGCAGATACTCCGTTTTTGTTTGGGTGAAGGTGAATCCGTGGGTAAAATACTAAGATGCGGTTGGCCTGTTTGCTCGTGGATGCAGGTTCGGTGCTGGGAGGTCCAGCCTGGTGGCCAATGCCAAGCGAAGGCGTCGATTTCGCACGATCAGCCGGTATTGTGTTTCTTCTTATCTTTTGCTTCCGTTAGTTCATCATGGATGTAGAACTCCTCGGTTTGGGCATTTGTGGGACTGCTAGTGCTAGATCGCTCTGCCCTTGCCTGCATTGTGTGATATTGTGACCTGTAGTTTGGGTTTTTTGGGTGTAGGTGCTGTGCTCGGTGTGGAAAGATGATGGGACGACTGTTTTCTCGGGAGGTTGTGATAAGCAGGTTAAGATGTGGCCTTTGCTGTCAGGTGGGCAGCCCACGGCCTTCTCAGGGCATGAGGCGCCGGTCAAAGAACTTGCCTGGATACCACAGATGAATCTTCTTGTCAGTGGGAGCTGGGATAAGACTTTGAGGTGAGGAAATTTGCTCAAACCACAAATTTCATTAAATCCGTTTAGAATTAGCTGGTACATTAATGTCTGGTGCTGTCCAATGTCGTATTGCTCGTGATATATTCATAGCAGGGGAGCACTGATGCGTCCACTTAGATAATTTGTACTTTGTGGAGAATCCTGTGACATTATCTTCAAGCACCACAAACTTTGTTCCCCTAAATCCCTAATGCTTATGTACATACAAATGCAAAGAACCTACAAAATCAAATTTTCATTGCCACGATGTCTAACAAAAAAAATTTCCCAACCTTCTTCTATCCATTAAGGTACTGGGATGTTCGACAACCTCAGCCGGCACATGTTCAGCAACTTCCTGAGCGCTGCTATGCTATCTCACTTAGCTATCCTCTCATGGTGGTTGGCACTGCTGATCACAACATAGTAATCTTCAATCTGCAGAATCCACAGGTACTTATATTATCTTTTGTGATGCTATATATGGTTTGGGTTGTATTTGGGTTATGTACACGGATGAAGTGGAGCTTTACACAGTTTATTTTTATACAGTGTTTACCGTATTCTGTTTTCTAACTCAACTACTTGCTACTATAATTTAATGTCCACGTAGGCACTTTCCGACTTATCCTCTACTTTTGCCATTTTTAGTGTTATTACATATTACATGACAATGGTATTGTTTCATTAAAGTAGTCTTACCCTTGTAAATTTTCAATATAACTATTGCCCTTGCATCAAGTGCCTCAAGATGAGTTAAGTGTTTTCAGTGGTTCTGTAAAAAAAAAAGGTGTTTTCAGCGGTATGTGAAATGGATTGAGCAAATAGTTTGCCTCTCTTTGCTGAAAGATTTGAGAATTCGAAACTGTGATATACCCTATCATGGTTTAGAACCTCTTAATCATGTAGGTGTTAGGCTTCTCATTCCTTGTGTGATGAATATTTAGTTGGAGTAAAAGGCATGGCAGGAAAAAATTTGACAATGACATGAAATGATTCCTTTTCTTTTTAGAGAGCAAACAAGCAATGAATTGCTGTCACTATTGTCTCATCCAATTGGATTTCCAAGTGTTTATCACTGCAATAATGTACATATATATCTCACAAGCTCTAAATGTTATTTACATATTTGACATTCTGACAACCTTGTAACAGGCTGAATTCAAGAGGACTGTGTCACCTTTGAAACTACAGACAAGGTGTCTTGCTGCATTTCCTGATCAACAAGGGTTTTTGGTAATGCCACCTTTTCTGTTTGATCCAAATGTGTGGTCGTATTTGCTGGTTTCTTCCAATAACTTTAGCTCTTCCATTTACATCATATCCTTGGTTAACTAATACATACACCTACATTCCGTCTTGAGCAAAACAAACAAAGGCCTAACTGGGTGTTGTGCGACTAACTTCAAGTGTGCCCACTTATGGCCTCCAACCGAACACATGGAAAAAAAAAACTCTTAACCTTAGAATTTGCTAGCCACTAAAACGTAGAGGTTCTAAATTTAAAACAATGTTGAGTATTACTGTTATATAAAACAAGTAGATGCAATAAGTATGAAATACTTATTAGAACTTAGTATTGTGCTAGCGTGGATGCTGCGTTGATTTTGTTGCCATTCAATTGTCCAGAGTGCAAGGTGGAAATTGTTATATCATCACTCAATTTTTCTCTGGTACAATGGTACATTAGCCAAATCCACCCTTTAGAATTGTTTAAGACAACTGGCCTTGCTATGAGAAATTCTGCTAATTTCTCGTGGCATGTTATATTATTCTAGGTGAAACCATTTCTCCCTATGTGTCAAATAGTGCATTGAATTTATTGACCGTATTCCATTGTACACGTTCTTGTTCATTTCATACCTGTTGTCAACTGCTTCTGTTTGTGTTTTAATTTGGCATACTTGTTTGAAGCCATTACATTAGTGTTTTTTGTGATAGCAGATAAAATGTCAATTATTTATATTTTTAGACTTTTTATTAACCAATAACTTGTTTTGAAGGTTGGATCGATAGAAGGACGGGTTGGCGTTCATCATGTGGATGACTCTCAGCAAAGCAAAAACTTTACATTCAAATGTCATCGTGATGGCAATGAGATATACTCTGTTAACTCATTGAACTTTCATCCTGTAAGATCCTTTCGTCTATAATATTTTATTTAAATGTTTTGGTTAGTTACTTCCTGAGATTGTAGGAAAATTCTTTTGAGACCCCCCAGATTTAAGACATTAAATGCTTTTTTTTTTCAAATTTGGATTTTAGAGGACATTGCTTAATTTCACCGTGGATGTCCATTCAAATTCTAATATCTAAATACTTGCCAACTGGCTTAGGATCAATTATTATCAACAAATCTCTTCAACTAAGCAATTTTAATTGTCGTGTTATGCATTCCATCCAGGTGCACCATACATTTGCCACTGCAGGCTCTGATGGAGGTTTCAACTTTTGGGACAAGGACAGTAAACAAAGACTGAAGGTCCATTTGCCCCTTCGATTCTTTGAAGACGTTTCTCCCATTCTCCATGGGTGCAGAATAGTTATTGTCATGCTTTTAGCATATGTTTTCAATGCAACTCATTTTGTGAAACTAAGAAAAATTTGTAATGCAACAGCTGACCTCATTGACGTTGTTGTGAAGCGAGTAATACCTCATTGAAGTCCTTATGCTGCCAATTCCATTGTTAAAAGTCGGATTGATCTCAACAAGAAAACTTAGCTTGGAAAACACAAAATATGTTGAAGTTGTACACAACTCAAGTTCTATGTTGGTCAACTGTGAAACTGCTCATGTTTGTTAAAGATACTTCACTTTGTTATGAGAAAGAAATTAAGTAACCCCTTCACTGAGAGTACTAATCTGCTATTCTATGTATTTGTGCTTAGTTTATGCCTTGTTTGGTGTCAAAGAATTGCCATAAAGTTATATGCTTATTTTTAACAGATCCATACAATGTTTTATTATGAACAGAGAAAAATGTTCTCAATGTATTTAAATTCGCTTTGCCAAATAGTTCAGAGCCTTTAATACAGACTTTTCGTTTTACTGTTTAAAGTTGCACCTTTGATATGCTAAGTTTCTTTTACAGGCTTTTAATAAGTGTCCATCACCCGTCACATGCAGTACATTCAATCAGGATGGTTCAATATTTGCTTATGCGGTAGGTCATCTCTTGCTGTGGCTATCTGCACCAGAATAAGTTTTTCCATATGCATGGCTGCTTTTGATTTTTTTGCTCTAGATTTTCATTCACCTCAGCAGGTGACATTCAGCCAGCAGTAGCCAAGAGGGAGGGAGGGATACCTAATATTTTCGTGTTTGATGCACGTGATACTATTTTAGATGGTTTCTGTCCCAACCATTTACTGCGATGGATTCATCAGGGAGGAGGAGACCGAATATTGCAGAGCCTGAGTTTAATTCATGTTATACTGTTTTGGCCCTTTTGGGTGACTTCTATTCTAATTGTATACCTCTACCAATACTCTAATGGTAAAATTGCTAAAGTTGACTTGTTGGAAGTAATGGCACTTTCAATGTTAAAAAGCAACTACTATTGGTGGGCGGGGACGAAGGTTCCTAATTAATTGGCACTAGTATCAACCAAACCATACATGGTTTGCGTTCTTCAAATTATTAGTCTGAAAGTCATGCACTTTTTTGTGTTCCCTCTTGCTGAGACGTGTGCAGTGCAAAGTCCAAATTGCTGATGTTACCTAAATTGGTTAGGTATCCTATGATTGGAGCAGGGTGCTGAGAAGCATAATCCTTCGACTGCAAAGACAAATATCTTTCTACATAGCGTCCAGGTTTGTCCTCTTTTACTAAATGCGGTAGCATGTTCAGGTGTTTGATTTCAAAAGTGCTCACACAGACATAATAAACTTGGACAATATCTCTCATTTTTCTCTGCATTTTGTGTAACAAGTTGCATAGAACTGCTTTGCTGTTACTAATATGGGCTAGCTACAATCGGTTGATTTGAACTTTCTACATGTTAATGCAATTTAAAAGATGGGTTTGCAATTCGCAAGTCACCTAATGTTTTTTTGTTAAAAGTCAATTTTCTTAGTCTTTGGATTAGCTTTGAGATACGTGTATATTTGGTTCTAGATTGATCAAGTGGTTAAAAAATGTGACTTATAATTAGGAAAGTACAGATCACCTTAGAAATAGAGATCCCTTTAAAGATAACTGTGCCCTTGTCGCTGTTTTCCATGGGGCATGGATGATGCCAGGTATCTTTTGCCCGGTCCTTTCCTGATAATGGCTCTTTGGCCATTATTTTTGTGCATAGGAATCCGAGGTCAAAGGAAAGCCCCGCGTTGGAAAGAAGTAGACCTGGCAATGACAAGTTGAAGATTGGTGTTCGTAACCTGACAAATGAATCCGCTCACGAATGCTAATTTGTCGCATGAGTGTTCAGCTCCTGACTCTTTAGGGTATTTCTTCATCCATGAGACTATATATGCACATCCTTTATTATTAAAAAAAGTTGCATTTGCCTCATGTAAAGTTCTATGTCGCGCGGGCGACGAATATCATTTCCACGGTCTAGGTCATGTGTTCTGTGGTTTAGTTTTTCTCTAGTTTTGAAGCGCCTGGGTTTGCTTCGACAAGGCGAGTTTGAGCCGGGTCGCTTGCCAATCAAGTGGCGCAAGCTGGCTGTGGATAGCATTAGCACCCCACAACGCTACGCACGTAGGGTGGTCACTTTAAAACCGAAATTGAAAAACCGAACCGAATAAACCGATTATTTCGGTTTTCGGTTTGATTTTATTTTAATTGTATTCGATTTAAGGTACATGGTTTGGTTTTATGTTTTCCGGCGAACACTGAAATTTCCCAATTGACGTCAAGTATCCAAGTCCCTCGTTGCCCATTGGTCATCCGCGCTCCTCCATCTGAATCGATCCCCATTCCCACTCAGCCACTCCACCTCCGCTCCATTGCTCCAAGCGCTCCGCTCCCTCCTGAATCCATTCTCCAACCGGCCACTCCACCAGCGCTCGCTCTCCAAATCTCCTCTGTCGAGCTCTCCTGCGCCTTAGCTCTCAAGCCTCGCCAAACCCTAGCCACGGACCTGGTGTGACCCAATCCATTCGATGACTAACGCAGGTGGCGGTGTGCGAGCCGGTCGAGCCGCCGGCGACATCAGCGTCACCAGTCTGGTTGGATCTTGTCGCTACCCCACGTGGCCGTCTTTGGATCGCGAAGAGGAGAACGAGGTTGGATCGGCGAAGAGGAGCACGGCGCGGATCGACAAAGAGGAGTCTGTGGCGACAGCGAGTCTGCTGTTGTCCTCGTCTCCAAATCCGACCTCCGGTCTTCGTCATTGCCGTCACCGCCGACGCCGACACCCTCGTTGCCGCCTCCTCGGTGCCGCGCCAACACCTCCTCGATGCCGCCTCGCTGTGAACAGTTTCTAGCCTGCTACTTCCAGAGAGGTAGTGAAAAAGTAATTACAGTTTACACTTGCATACATCAACTTGCAGGTATACTTCAGACTGTTGTTGAGAACATCTCCCACTTGGTTAAATCTTGAAATGTCAATCTTCATATCGTAACTGAGCCAACATGCAGTAAAAAAAGGATTTACTTCATTGAAAATAAAAAAGATGAAAAAGGATATTGCTAAACAAGTTTCTGGAGTACATCATAAATTATGTGCTTATCTTGATGGAATTTAGCTAGCTTGGTTCACTGGACGGACCTGAGAGCGTTAGCTAGCTTGGTTCACTGGCATTAGCTTGATTCAGAGAATTTCGGTTAACCGAAAAACCGAACCGATTTAGTTCGGTTAATTCGGTTTGATTTTTAACTCAGTTTGGTTTAGGTTCGGTTATCGGATTCTAAAAACCGAAATTTTAAAAAATTGAGCAGAAAAGATTGAATGCCCACCCCTATACGCACGGGAGGCCGTTACCAACAGCGACCGTGCTCAGGCCAATAAAATTATCGTTGCAGAAAGCCAAGAACATAAGGCATTGCATGTATGCAGACCTTCGAATCATGGATATTTGGGAAAGTACGCAGTAGAGCACAGGCAATACCGAATTCGTGTCGAGTATCGCTTCTACCAATGGTGGAGTTACCCCAGAAATAAGCGGTACCATATGTTAGATTATTATGGGATGGCCCATAATTAATTTAATAGAAATTTTAAAAGGCTCATTAGAATACTAGGAGTCATGAAATTGGTTTAGTATCATATGGGTAATTGAGAGAAGGTTTGACCAACTTAAATAGTTGAGTTGTGTGTCTCTCAATTAGCAAGGTGGAAAAGGGTAAAGGCGTACCCGCTTGTGCTGGCCCGAGCCGAGCCGAGCCGTGTCTTGGTCAGTCTGAGTCGAGCGTCTTTCTTGCGCAGCGATCCGGACGTGGCGTCTTTGGGCGGGGCGGTTTGTTTTGCCGTTTGATAGTCAATATGATCGATAACGCGATGATTAATGTGACGATGCTTCCGTCGATTACCATAGCGGACGTGGTTGATGGTGGCATAATGGTGCGTCGATTCTTGTAGCGGCTACGAGTTGATGGTCGGTAATGGCGGCTCTGCTGTTGCATGTCGCGAGGCTATATAAGGAGAGCCACGGTGTGCTTTTCTTCACTGCAGAACTCTCCCACGCAGACTCCATTCATCCTTTGTTCTGCTTGTCCTTTGCATTCCGTCTCTGTTTTTGCGCGCACAAGTAGCGGAGGAAGCGAGCCTCGGAACCTCGCCCTTCTTGAGATCTTGCTCGAGATAGAAGGCGATAAGGTTTTGGGGAGCGACCACGCGATTTCGAAAGGTGTTCTGAATCGCATCTACACCGCAACGCGTCGCGCCTTTGCATCAACCTCTTCATTTACCAACGCTTCATGCGACAACTGTGATCGTCTGCCGGGCCGTCATGGCGAGCGAGAATGTTCACTGCGCTGTGCCAGCGGTGGCACCGGCTCAAGGGTATATTAACTTATACCGTGTTTTATTCATGCGATTTCTTGTTCATTAGTCTTTGCGTATGAGATAGATAATTTGTTATCTAGTACCTTTGGCTTTGAACAAAAATGCATCTTTGTTTAATCATGATTTACGTAATTACGTGGATTAAAATATTGAGAAAAATGCATCTTTGTTTAATCATGAGGCGATGTTTGGCATTCACGACTTTGTCATATTAATCTTGGTTGCATGATGCGGTTAGCGATATGAATTTAATCCTAAAATTTACCCAAGTCAAAGGTTCTAAGTGTCAAGTATGTGTGCAATCTAAGCAACCTCGCAAGCCTCACAAAGCAAACAGAGAGAGAAACTTAGCACCGTTAGAACTAGTTCATACCGATTTATGCGAGATGAGCGGGAGTTGACAAAGGGTGGTAAGAGGTATTTCATGACTTTGATTGATGATTCTACTAGATATTGCTATGTGTATTTATTAAAGTCAAAAGATGAGGCTTTTCACTATTTTAAGATCTATAAAGTCAAGTGAGAACCAACTTGAGAGAAAAATCAAGCGGGTTAGGTCGGATCGTGGTGGAGAATACTTTTCTAATGAGTTTAATTTATTCTGCGAGGAACATGGAATAATCCATGAGAGGGCGCCTCCTATTCGCCCCAATCAAGCGGGGTTGCCGAAAGAAAGAACCGTACTCTAAGCGAGATGGTTAACGCCATGTTAGAAACAGTGGGACTTTCAAGGAATGGTGGGGTGAGGCTATATTGATTGCTTGTCATATCCTAAGCAGGTTCCTACAAAGAATAAAGAAATCACACCATTCGAGGAATGGGAGAGGAAAAGATTAAATTTCTCTTATTTACGTGCTTGGGGCATTTGGCTAAAGTGAATGTGCCTATCCCAAAGAAGCGTAAATTTGGACCAAAAACCGTTGATTGTGTCTTCATTGGTTATGCTTTTCACAGCGTTGGATATAGATTCTTAATAGTGAAATCTGGAGTACTTGATATGAATGAAGGTATAATTTTTGAGTCCAATGATGCCACATTCTTTGAGGACTTATTTCCTATGAAAGAAACACTTAGCTTATCTGGCCAAGAATCTATCTTCTCTCCTAAACCTTCCACTCCTATACAAATTGAGCCCTTTTTGAGGAAAATCCAATAGATGAGGGCAATGAAGTAACTCGTAAGAGTAAGAGACTAAGGACTACAAAGTCTTTTGGTGATGACTTCATTGTATATCTAGTGGATGATACTCAAGAACCATTGAGGAGGCTTATTCATCGCGGGGACGACTATTGGAAGGAAGCGGTCAGTGAGATAATTTCATCTTGAGCAATGGAACTTGGGAAGTTGTTGAGCGTCCATATGGGTGTAAACCTATAGGATGTAAGTGGGTGTTCAAGAAAAAGTGAGGCTGATGAGTACGATTGAAAAGTACAAGGCAAGGCTTGTGGCCAAGGGTTATACCGAGAAAGAAGGCGAGGACTTCTTTGATACTTACTCACTGTTGCCGATTGACCACTATTAGAGTACTCTGTCTTTGGTTTGCCTCCTCGGTCGATCATCCATCGGATGGATGTAAAGCGGCTTTCCTTAATGGAGAGTTGGAAGAGGAAATCTATATGGATCGGCTGATGGATTTGTAGTAAAGGGTCATGAAGGAAAAGTGTGTAGGTTGTTGAAGTCTTTGTATGGCCTTAAGCAAGCACCTAGCGATGTACGAGAAGTTCGACGAACTTTAACATCTAAACTTTGTTGTGAATGAAGGCGACAAATGTGTGTATTACCGCTATGGTGGGGGTGAAGGAGTGATTATGTGTGCGTATGTTGATGACATCTTGATCTTTGGGACGAACCTTAATGTGATTAAGGAAGTCAAGGACTTCTTGTCAAAAACTTTGAAATGAAAGATTTGGGAGTAGCGGATGTCATCTTAAACATTAAATTGTTAAGAGAAGGTGGCGGTGGGATTACTCTTGGCGGTCCCATTATGTGGAAAAGGTGTTGAGTCGCTTTGGCTATAGCGATTGCAAACTGCTCCAGCGCCGTATGATCCAAGTGTGCTATTACGAAAGAACCAGCGAATAGCAAAGGATCAATTGAGATATTCCCAAATCATTGGTTCATTGATGTATTTAGCTAGTGCAACAAGGCACGATATCTCGTTTCTTTGTGAGCAAACTAAGCGGTTTGTTTCAAACCGGGAGATAATCATTGGCATGCTCTTGAGAGAGTAATGCGCTATCTAAAAGGGACATCAAGTTATGGAATTCACTACACCGGGTACCCTAGGGTAATTGAGGTTATAGTGATTCAAACTGGATATCGATCTTGATGAAATAAAAGCCACAAGTGGATATGTGTTCACATTGGGTGGTGGAGCTGTTTCTTGGAAGTCTTGCAAGCGAG
Organism: Otatea glauca; assembly: GCA_036346275.1. NCBI lineage: Eukaryota > Viridiplantae > Streptophyta > Magnoliopsida > Poales > Poaceae > Otatea > Otatea glauca. The sequence continues at coordinate 27,193,564 of CM070712.1, forward strand.
ACCATCTTAACGAGGTCTACAATGGAAGCGAGAACTCACGGCATTAGATACGCCTCGTGAAGCCGATCGTCTGCGTGAACTTGTGAAGGACTTACCGTAGTTAGTTGAAAGCGGTGCTCGCTATTCTTTTGAACTGTGACAATCGACGGTGATTGTCAAGGTGAACGATTCTAAGGATAACATGAAGTCATCAAGGCACGTTAAGAGGCGATTGAAGTCTGTCGGAAAATGAGAAACTCGGAGTTATAGCGTTGGACTATGTCGAGACGGCTAAAAACTTAGCGAATCCTTTTACAAAGGGACTATCACGGAATGTGATAGATGAAGCATCGAGGAGATGGGCTTGAGACCCACATAAAGTCATGTCTTAGTGGTAACTCATCCTATTTGATCGGAGATCCCGTGAATTAGGATGTTGAGACAAGCTAGTGATGGTGAGAGGAGAGTACATCATACTTAGCCCACTCCGTTTGAGATGTAATAACTCTCCTATTACGTATGACAGGTTGGTTATACCTTAATGTATTCCGAGTGGCTTTGATAAGCGAGATGTTGTCCTCTGAACATCTTATGAGGAATACACCTATCTGAGTTCGATTGCTAGTCACGATCTATGAGATTGGGTGATCTCTAGAGGCTCATGAAAGGCTAAGGAGTATGACTTATAAGCTCCAAACCGAGGGGATGCATTTAGCGACCTAGTATCGATAAAGGACTTTGGTGAAACTTGTTAGTACAAAGCTGTCAATTCAAGGCATGTCCATTGTTGATTGTGGATGAGTGTAACTTTTGTTCTAGATGGAAGTTCAACAACAGTCTCCATCGAAAAGCTGGTATATCAAACTACATTGGGCGAGAGTATTTCAAATGTGTCTTTGAAATTTGGTGGGGATTGTTAGATTATTATGGGATGGCCCATAATTAATTTAATAGAAATTTCAAAAGGCCCATTAGAATACTAGGAGTCATGAAATTGGTTTAGTACCATATGGATAATTGAGAGAAGGTTTGACCAACTTAAATAGTTAAGTTGTGTGTCTCTCAATTAGCAAGGTGGAAAAAGGGTAAAGGCGTGCCACGCTTCCGCTGGCGTCCGAGCCGAGCCGAGCCGAGCCGAGGCGTGGCGTGTGCGTGTCGCGTCGCGAGTCGCGAGTCGCGGTCGTGAGTCGAGTCGAGGCGAGGCGAGGCGAGACGAGCGAGACGAGGCGAGGCGTGGCGTGGCGTGGCGTGGCGTGGCGCGTCGCGCGCAGCGAGCGATCCGGACGTGATGTCTTTGGGCGGGAGCGGTTTGTTTTGCCGTTTGATGAGTCAATATGACTAGTAACGCGATGATTAATGTGACCCGATGCTGCCGTCGATTACATATAGCGGACGTGGTTGATGGTTGGCATAATGGTCGTCGATTCTTGTAACGGCTACGAGTTGATGGTGGTAATGGTCGGCTCTGCCGTTGCATGTCGCGAGGCTATATAAGGAGAGCCACGGTACGTGCTTTTCTTCACTGCAGAACTCTCCCACGCAGACTCCATTCATCCTTTGTTCTGCTGTCCTTTGCATTCCCGCTCTGTTTTTGCGCGCACAAGTAGCGAGAGGAGCGAGCCTCGGAACCTCGCCCTTCTTGAGATCTTGCTCGAGATAGAAGGCCGATAAGGTTTTGGGGAGCGACCACGCGATGCTCGAAAGGTGTTCTGGAAGCGCATCGCCTTTGCATCAACCTCTTCATTGCACCAACGCTTCATCTGCGACAACTTGTGATCGTCTACTTCGACCGTCATGGCGAGCGAGAATATTACTGCTGCTTTGTGCCAGCGGTGGCACCGGCTCAAGGGTATATTAACTTATACCATGTTTTATTCATGCTGATTTCTTGTTCATTAGTCTTTGCGTATGAGATAGATAATTTGTTATCTAGTACCTTTGGCTTTGAACAAAAAATGCATCTTTGTTTAATCATGATTTACGTAATTTTGTGGATTAAAATATTGAGAAAATTCCTAATATTTCCAACACCATACGGGTGAACAATCACCAGTTGAACACATTCTGTTTAGTGAGCAAGATGTCTTCCAATGATGTTGGCTCTTCCATGTGTAATCAGCAGCCGCCAATGAACTATTGACGTAAACATATACGAGTTGAGTAAAGGGCAGGGAGACAGGCAAATTTTTTTTTTTTCCTATGGAGGAAGGCAGGCAAATAAGTAAGTGCTCTCGTCACCTCGTGGTCCAATAGTTCACAGTTATTTTGCTATCGATGAACTGTATATTTTACCATTCATATACTTAAAATTTTACTACTGTATAGACTACATAGGTTGCTGAACCCTCTACATGATCATAAAATTTATATCATATAGTAGTAAATTGATGTTTATTTTGATAGTAAAATCTGATTTATGCAACGTTTATTGGCGAGATATATCATTCTATTTCTCTCGTCGTCAATAAGCTACTGGTGAAAACTGTTGGTGAATCGGAGCTGTCAATACAAAGTTATGACTAAAACAAAGAAAAAAAAGATTTATGTACAGACAAGAAAACATATTTATTAGTTGGTTGGCCACACTACTGAGAAATTTTTACCTTTTTGGCCTCGTTCTGATAGTTTTTTCGGAAATAGCCGCATGCAACAAGAAATTTTAAAAATAGCCCCGTAACAGTATATTCCAGCGTTCGTACAGCGCGTGAATTTTTGGAACTTTTTACTCCGTTTCCGGCGTTCACCGAGCGCAGGATTTTATTTTATTCACCATTTCCAGCGGTCGGTGACCGCTTGAAATGTTTTTTTTTTCCGAGAGAAATAATTTTTTAATTTCCTGCTACGATACTAATTGATTAGCAAAATCAAAAGCTACACCTTCGTACTAATTATAATTTTAAAAACATCGTCATACTAATTATAATTTTGTTAATCACGTGGATACAACGAAACTTTCGAAACAACCGAAAAACATGAGGCTAAAAAGAGCAGCTGAGATGTGTCCCTAATCGTCGGATGAAGTTTGAAATTTTATTGTTTGAATGATCAATTTATTTTCATTACAAATTTCAAACATGTCATATTATTTTTTAAATCGGTATGCATTACTGTAATTTTTCATTATATAGATCATTCAATGGAGCACAAGCACTTAATTTTTCCCACCCTTCTGATCCTCAACATGTCCTTCGAACATCGCGACAGTAGCCAAATCCGCAAAAACGATTTTCAAAATGCCTAGAAAACAAATTTTTTTGAGAAATTCACAACAAAATATTTTTTAACTTTATTTTATATTGATAAGTGAGACAAAAGTACTCACAAAAAATAAAACCAAAAGCGTCGAAAAATAAAATAACGCCCATGCGCGCGCCTCCTCAGCACGCCACGCGTTGCCATTGGCCGCCGTCCGGAATCGGCGAAGTGACTGATTCATGAAATTAAAAATTATTTCTCCCTTGGAAAAAATAAAAATAAAAACATTTCAAGCGGTCACCTACAGTTGGAAACGGTGAATAAAATAAAAAAATTTCTGCGCTCGGTGAGCGCTGGAGCAGAGTAAAAATTCCAAAAAAATTCACGCGCTGCACTGAGCGTTGGAATATCTTTATTACGGGGCTATTTTAAAATTTCTTGTTGCATGCGGCTATTTCGGAAAAAAAACTATGAGAACAAGGCCAAAAAGGTAAAAATTCCACTACTGATTGGCTTAGTCAACACACGAAGCAAGTGCACGTGAATGATTTCGACGCCCTTCTCTAGAGTTACTATCAGTGTGCAGAATGACTAATCTGTGCGCACGTACATATTAGCGCTTCATATATGTATATATATATATATACATACGTCGTGTATAAACCCCATCAATAATTCAATCGATATACGTAAGAAGAGTAGTAGTTTATTCGTCCTTTTCATCTATTAAAGGTTCCGACTGAATTTTTCTCAAGACATTCAATCGTTGAATGACCAATAATTAAAGTTGGAAAGAGCATAACATCTTTAGATGTCGGAGTTTCCTAATCTCTTTCTTTTGTAATAATTCACACTGTACCACTCTAAATATTGACAACTATCAGAATACCACTTTAATTTTTTTTCCAGATAATACCATTCTAAACATGTTTAGTTCCACACAATACTATTTTCACCATTTTCTCCCTTTTTAAATCATTTTGCACCTTTTAAGCTGTACGAGAAGACACATTTGCCCCTCGTGGTTCGACCCAACCAATTGCTCTGTTGGGAGATGGAAAATGGTTCGGCCCAGTCGGGCATGACCGTGATCACGTGACTCGTGACCATGAGGCTTTGTTGCAGATAACGCTATGTCTCATGACTAATGTAAGTTATATTGGTGCTGCCTTTACCAGGCCGTTCGAGTGTAAGATAGAATATACTCGACAGAACGAACCAGCTAGCGCAGGATTGAAATATACAACAATCATATTCTCACATGTATATGCTAAAGACAATGTGTGTCTAGAAAAAATCACCTCATAGCAAAACAAAGAAGTAGAATTGAAAGAAGCAAGTTGAACAAGAGACACACAATGCAACATTATGATTCTAACAATTTACGACATAGCACATACTTAAAAACACACAACCCATTAACGTTATACTAAGGCCCAGTTAGTTTCAGCTTCTGGATTATGGATTATGAGAGAAGCTGCTTTTGATTGTGGGAAAACCGGGCCGGGCCGGCCGCGACTTCTAGGTTCTGGACCGGGCCGGCGAGAATCAGGTTCTAGCCGGATTCTGATTCTATATAGAGGGCAGTTTCTAATTGTAGGAGAAATTGTCCAGAATTCTTCCGTTCGACAAACAATCTATTTTTTTTAAGCAGAAGCTATGCAGAAACTGAAACGAACAGGACCTAACATAGGTTCCAGAGAAGCCAAGGACATACTAAATCTGGTAGAACGGTAGATACTAAACAATATTTAACATATAACTACTCAACATAATAATACAAGTGCTATACTACTAAGCATGGGGCAAATGTGTCTTTTCAAGCATGTTAAAATGTGCAAAACGATTTAAAAAGGTGGACAAGAGTAGAAATGATATTGTCATGTTTAGAGTGGTATTCTCTGAAGAAAAATCTTTAGAGCGGTATTCCGATGGTTGCCAAACTTTGAAGTGATACAATATGAAGTATCTTTTTTTTTTTTTGCTCGTGTGTTCTGCCATCTTCTTGGAGAGCATCCATTACATCCTTGTCAACCTTTCCTCCCTTGCAGCATGGGCCTCACAATCCCTTCAAACAAAATCTTTGTAATCCAACTTGCAGATGGCAGATGGGGACATATCCCATGTGATTACCGGTCATGCCTGGAAATCCAGCCGTCCACTAGAGTTCATATGCCAACTGATAAGCTTGGTAATCCGGTTACTATCAACCGTCAACAAATGGTGGCTGCCTCAAAAGCCCTCAATGGCTCAATGCTGAATTTTCACTGTCCACTGACACATCTCGCAAACAAGGAAAACGAGGAAAGATCTGAAACCGTGGACGAAACTGAAAACGCAGGACTTGTAGTAAACCTGCTTCTCTCCTGGAGCCACCGTCTGAGCAGAGCACGGCACAGCGACTACCAGGCGAACCGCATAAAGGCGAGAGGAAAACAAGATGCGCAGTGAGCGGCAAAGTAAAAATTGCTCAGAGGTTCTTTTCACATCGGTTGCGATTCTCTCATTATCAGAAAGTGCCCGTAAATTTCAATTTTAAAGGCACTATTATCACTATTCACAAATCCTTTTGAATGGTCAATCTTTTGTTCACAACAAGGCATATAGTACTAGCAATCTCCCCAATCCAATCCAACTAATACTCGTACCATGCATGAGCATGAGCATAAGTAATTAGTGAAGCAAGAATCATCAGACAGTAAAAAACGGGTAAAAGAACATCAACTGACAACGGGGGGGCTCCTACAGTACCTTCTTAGTTTAATACCTTTCTTGGACGTACAGCACGAAACAGAGGATAGTGCCGCCTCCAGTGGAACCTGTCTCCTCCCATAGCTACTGCTGCTGCTTTCTAATGGTGCTGCTGTGCTTGTTGTTGTGCATCAGACCTTGAGCACCTGCCTCCGGACACCGACCTGCGCGCAGAACTGCTCCACTGTCGCCTCGTCCTGCCGCTGGATCCTCCACCCGACGCGCTCCGCGAATGCCAGCATCTGCTCCTTCTGCTCCCGAGAGAACGTCGTCCGGGACCTCCTCCGCGGCGCCGGCGCTGGCCCCCGCTGCTCCTCGCTCGAGGACTCGGTCGTCGTGCCGGCGCCGCCGCTGGGCGTCCAGTAGGGAAACGGCAAACGCTGCTGCGGGTGCTTGCTGGCCGCCGGCGGCAGCAACACTGGCGCGCGCGTGTTGGCGGCCAGCAGTGGCAGCTGGGCTCCTGCGCCCGCGCGGCCCGGGGAGGGGTCCCGGCGGTGGAAGCTGCGGTGGCAGCCGCAGGCCGCGCAGGTGAGCGGGTCGTCGGGGGACGCTGGCATGAACTCGCAGCAGCCGTCCACGACATGCCCGCCCGCGGCCGCCGCGTGGTTGCGGAGGCACTCGTGGTACTGGCGCCTCGCCTCGGCCGGCGTGCCCGTCGGCCCATTCGCGGGGATGCTGCAGTGAAGTGGCGTGGGCGGGGAGCCGGCGCCCACGTCGCCGCCGTCATCCCGCCCCGTGAATTCCATTGCACGTATAGATAGATAGAAACACAGCGCGCGTGCGAGCGGGTGGGCGCGCGACAGACAGGCGGGGCTTAAGCTTGCTTGTCAAAGTGCAGCACGCCACGGTTGACGCTTACATTTTTGGTGGGGGAATAGGAGGAGTGTGTGTACGTGGTGGTCATGTCGGGGATATTTTTGGGTACGGTCAGGTGAGGTTGGGTTCGGTTTGGAACGGCGACTTGCCGCGTCGGCGTTGCGGTCACCGACAGCGGCAGGCTCGCGCTCTTCAGCTACGCTACGCATCTCTCGCCGGCTGGTCCATCCCTAATTATTGCTGGCCTCTTGCCACACGAATTATTAGCTTGGTCTAAAAGGTTGACGGTAATTCAGTTTCTTCCTGCATACATATGTCGAGTTTTGAGCTCAAATTTTGTGTATCTACTCGATCTTCTCTCGAATTTTTCATAACTATTTGCATGATATTTTAAAAGTAGGAAGTATAACAGCAGTTGAGAACTTGGGATGGACCAGATATGACCTCAGAACTTGAGCAGGAAGAAATGTTAGATTAATTCCAAAGCATGCATGGTTTAGTACCATATTGCCTACCCAAGTGGAGGAAAGACAATTTAAAAGGTGGAGTTATTGCCACCTCTTGATTAATTACACTTGACATGAGAATGGCATAGGGTGGACAGTGGCTAAACACACACGCGCGAGCGCATTCGCCTATTTTCGCGTGACTTGTGACTTGTGACGACGTCCAGGACACAAACACAGTATTCCTCCTCCATTCTTCCTCAACTCTAAGTGCTGTACTGTTGTGTTGTGCTGGCAATAAGATTTTTGGGCAGCGCATCAGCGCGATCGCTCTGCTTCTTCCTCGACGTCGACTACTTCCACGTATGCGCTGCACTGCTTCCTTTTCTTCAACAAGCCCAATAGTAAGTAATTCGTGTGATAAATCAATTCTATGCATCTCTAGTCTTTTGTTACTTTTGCCTCAATTTAAAAACTGGAATAAAAATATTGCACATTTTTCCAACAAGAAAAGCAAGATCATGAATCCGTCGGAATGTAAAACTTTAATGCTTATCATGAAATACAGTATTAACAATTAGTTTTAAAAGAAATACAGTATTAACAATGCTAGTTTACGTGGCTAATAATTATTAAAAAAAGTACGTGTTATTGTGGAATATTCTAATTTCACGAATATGTTAACACTTTCCTAAATGGGCTCCAGAGAGTTTCCTAAAAGAACTCATGAGAGTTTTTAATGAAAACTAAGAGTCTTAGTGGATTACGTAGTTCCTTATTTGGCTTGCGGGAAAAGTTTCCTCCTCACTATAAGTGAGGGTATGGAGTACATTGTACATACAAAAAAAATATTAATAGAGAGAGTCATGGAATCTCCATCTATTGTCTCCATTCTGATCTCATATATTCTAATCTCATATTTATGTGATCTTAATTGGTTGACAATACGACCTCGATTACACAACACACATTAAATTGTTGTAATGGCTTATGTCAAGGGGATTCATCATGTTGCCATAAGACCTCTACACTATGGACATAGCAACAATACAAGTAATCTCAAAATGTGGAAAAAAGTTTGAGTATTGTAAGTATATCAATTTTGCATTGGCTATGCTTCTCATAGTTCTTTTTTCTGTGAACCATAGCCAAAATTCGTTTTACCTCCAGCTGACTTGCTCTAATCTCAGCACCAACGTTATCACCACTAAAAACACCTACAACAGCATTACCGCCAACATCTGCGTTGCCCCTCAAACCTCCATTAAAACCAAAGTTCAAGCCAGTGTGTGCTCTTATATCAATGCCAATATCACCACCAATGCCCTTGGATGCACCAACTCCAGCATCTATGTTATCACCACCAAATCCGCCAATAGCAGTGTTAGCACCTGCATTTGCCTTTCCTGGTGCACCAAAATTGAAACCACCACCTATACCACCATTCGCTTCAATTCCTGCGCCAATACTTTTACTAGCTCCAATATTACCACTAGCATTAGTACCCCCAGCAGCATTAGCACCAACATTTTCATTGTTGTTGCCCCCTACTACCGCTCCGAGACCACCACCTATGTTAGCACCTCCAGAAGAACCCATATTAGCACCACCACCAACAATAGCACCATCAAAAGCTCCTACCGTAGACTTAGCATTAGCACCGCCTGAAGGTTTGGGCTTCTACTACCACTAATATCCTTGTTAACTGCAATACCACTGCCTCCATTAACACAACCATTGGCATCACTATAAGCATCACCACTCACATCAATATTTGCACTCTTTTTTAGGGGTGAAAATGGGTCGGATAATATCCGCCCGATCCGAATCCGGATGGAACTGGATTCGGGAAGAAATTGAACTATCCAGTTGGATACAGATACGGATCCGGATAATGTAATCCAGATACCGGGTTGGATCCGGAGCGGTCGATATCCTGATAATCTGGGACAGGAAACGGATATCAGATAATTGTCTATTCGGATATCCAAATTGCTATGATTGGCTAAATGGCTACCCTTCCCGTATTCCGATCTTCCCCACATAGCCACTCCGCCAGACGCCGGTCCGCCCCACACAACCCCCTCGATCTCCTCCGCCCCCTCCCCGGCCAGCGCCAGCCGATCTCCATGGCTCCACCCCCGACAGATCTCCTCCGCCCCCGGTTGCCTCCTCGCTCTTGCGGCCGCGTCTTCGCCCCTGCCGAGCGTCATCTCCGCCCCCCTATTGCGTCTCCCTCGCCTCCGGCCACTTCCCCGCTCTTGCGACCGCGTCTTCGCCCCCAACCGCGTCGCCCGCCCCTGGTCGAGCGTCGTCTTCCCCCCCCCCCCGGCTATGCCTCCCTTCGCCCAAGCGCCTCCTCCCGACCGAGCAACTCCACCAAAGGGCCTCCCCCGCGGCCGTGTCTCCGCCCCTAGCCGAGCGTCTCCACCCCTCAACTGCGCCTCCGCTCGAATGCTTCCCTCCGCCAAAGCGACAAGGTTCTAGTTCAACCATACCATAAGCATTCTTGTTTTGATACTGGTGGTACATTTTTGTAATACAACTCATCTGCAATCTGTTATCAGTAGTGATGATGATCATATCCAACATGGCATTGGAAGTTCAACTCAAATTCTCATCTAACAAGAGTTCAACTAAATGAATTTTATCAACTTTGTAAACTTTTGTTCAATTAATCAGTGTGTTCTTGCTTGGTACAGGAAATATAGTTCATGCAGGATTGCAGGTAGATCCTCTATGTGTGTTGTATAGGCCAATGAAAACTTTTATGATTATTCATGTGCTTTTGTGAATTTCAGTGTTCTTTTCATGTCCGGCATAGGGTCTGTTGTGTGTGGACTATATATGCAGTAATACCACCTTTTGTTGGTAGAATTACTATATATTCTCTTTCTTGTAGAACTACCAAATCTTCGGTTGTTCAAGTTGCCATCCTTTGTATGCAGGTACATAGATACAGAACACATTCTAATTTGTAAATCACATGTTTCCATTCTTAATTCTCACAAATCATTGTTTTCCTTGTGTGTTTGTCATCAGAGTTGCTTGATGTTTTCTGTATAGACAACAAAAGATACCATTAGATGATAGTAAGGCATTTATTTATGTGATTTGATTCACCATATATTACTTAATGTATGCGTGTGTTATCCGTATATCTCTATCCGTTCCCGATCCGAATCCGTCACATATCTGATCCGTATCCGTATCTCGAATTATCCGGATTCGTATTCGGATCCGGCTAGCCCGTATCCGATTCTGAATCCGAGAAAAAAATATGGATTAGGATACGGGAAGAGCAATATCCGTCCGTATCCGACCCGTTTTCAACCCTACTCTTTTTGACAGCACCACTAATTCTAACGTTTCCACCGGCACCAATTCCCACACCACCATTAAATTGCTTGCTAGCTCCCATACTAGTACCAATTCTTTTATTCACACTAGCACCTCCACCGAGGGTAGCATCTCTAGAAACACTTGCACCAGCGTACGTACCAATATTGACATTACCACCAATCTTGGCACCACCAAAAACACCTACGTCGGCACTAGCATTAGAACCAACATTGGCATTCCTGCTATCACCAACACTTCCTCCAACACCATTGCCAATTTTAGCGCCTCCTAAGACACCAACACAAGTATTAGTACCGGTACTAACATTAGCATTGCTACTTTCGCATATATTTCCTTTGATACCACCCCCAATTTTAGCACCTCTAAAGATACCAAAACCAACATTGCCATTAGCATTGCCATTTACATTTCCACCAACACTACCACCAATTCTATCACCTCCAGAGACACCCACACCAACACCAACAATAGAATTAGCATCGGCACTAGCATTGGCATTGCTGCTCCAACCTACATTTTCTCCGACACCACCACCAGCTTTAGCACCTCCAGATACATCGGCACCAACACCAACACTTGCGCTAACATTGGAATTAATGCTCCCACCAACATTTCCTCCGACACCACCACTGATTCTAGCACCTCCGTAGATACCAGCATCGGCACCCACACCAGTATTAGCACTAGCGCCGATATTGCCATTACCATTTCCACCAACGTCTCCTCTGATACCACCTCCAATTTTAGTACCCCCAGAGATACCAATACCACCATGTGTATCGATATTGGCACTACCATTACCACCTACATTTCCTCCAACACTTCCACCAATTTTATCACCTCCGGAGACATCGGCACCAACATCAGCATTAATACCGACATCAACATTAGCATTGCCACTCCCACTGATATTTCCTCCAATACCACCACCAACACTAGCACCTCCAAAGGCACCCACACCAGCACCAACATTGGCATTGCCATTTACACCCACATTTCCTCCGATACTACCACCAATTCTAGCACCTCCAAAGATGCCGACACCAGCACCAAAACCGGCATTTGTATTACCACCTACATTTTGTCTAACACCCCTATCGATTTTAGCACCTCCGGAAACACCAGCACCATGACCAACACCCATATTAGCATCGCCACCAACACCCATATAAGCACTATCACCAACATTTGTGTTGCTACTCCCACCGACATCTCCTCCAATGCCACCACCAATTCTAGCACTTTTAGAGACACCCACACTAGCATCAATACCAACATTACCACCAGTACCAGCATTGGCATTACCATTTCCACCTATATTTCCTCCAATACCACTACCAATTCAAGCATCTTTGGAGACACCGACTCTAGTATTAGCACTAGCTTTGGCATTATTAGTACCACCCGCATATCCTCCCCCACCCCCACCAATTCTAGCACCTCCGGAGACACCAGCACTAGCAGCAACACCAACATTTGCATCAACACCAACATTGGTGTTGCCACTCCCACCAACACTTCCTCCAATACCACCACCAATTCTAGCACCTCCAGAGACACCCACATCAACATCGATACCACTATTAGAGCCACCACCAACATTGGTATTACTGATGCCATCTACATTTCATCCAACACCACCACCAACTCTAGCATCTCTGGAGACACCAGCACCAACATGGGCATTGCCACCCCACCTATATCATCTCCAATGCCATTGCCAATTTTAGCACCCACACCGCACCAACACCAGATTAGCAACAACTTTGGTATTGCCACTCCCACTGCATTTTTCCAACACCACTACCTATTCTAGCACCTCCAAAAACACTCACACCAAAGAAGAAACCCAGCATTAGCACCCATACCGATACCAACCACAGCACCAACATGTGCATTGCCACGCCTCCTACCTTTGTGCCACAGAAGAACTTGCTCCAATGTTGGCATCTCCACTACCGCCGATATTCTCTTGCATTCTTGCCTATGTTGCCACTGCCACTCTTACTTGCTTTAGTTTTAGCTCTAGCCCCAAAGCACCAACACCAATATGGATATTGACATGGATACCCCTAAATATGCTTATCCCAACACCACGAAACTCCCCAAAACCACCAGCAATTCCGGTAGCAACTCCGATCTTGCTCCACCACCACTCCTAAAAAGTAAGTAAAGCTATTACTTTACATTTCATGTGGTAACAAGTTGTAAGTAGTTACCATAGCCTAGCTTTAAATAATAGTTTTGATTAATTACACTCACTTATATCCATTAGACTTGAGGGTTTTTAAGATAGTAGATTTGTGGTTATTAAAGACCTATGTTCATGCATGTTCTAAAGAAATTTATTAATGGATTATTTTACAAGGATGGAATATCTAAACTATGAATTGATACTTGATAGAGATGTTAGTAGATATTACCAAACGCAACCTCGACCATCTTAGCCATGTTTGTAGTCATTTCTCGTGCAACTTTGCCAAGATCATGAGCCACCTTTTGCAAGATTTCCTGCTTTTCCTTGGTTGCCATTTCAACATCTTTCGAAACATCCTTCAGATGCGTTGCAGCCCTTTTCAGAACCTCTTGCTTAAACTTGAGCATTGCTACAATGTCACCAACGGCAGTTTTTGTGTGTTCTTTTGCAACTTTGGATAGGTGCATTGAGACCTCACCTGCCATGTGGCTCATCACCTCCGTTGTCTTCTCCAATAGTTCATCTTTTAGATGGACCCCAACTCTTGCACTGTCGATGATGTCCTGTATGTGTTTCGTTGTATGGTTGGCGATTTCTTCTTTGGCCTTCAACACAAGTGCAACGTTAGCTACTACAGTTGACATGATGCTCTACTCTTTCTGAATTACTTGCGATGCCTTTGTTGTGTCTTGGCTTCTTCTCATTCTTCACCTAAGCCAAAAACGCTGTTATCATCCAAAAACACAATTAATAACCGCACATGTATGCATATACAACAATACGATGGCTAAACATTTATAAGGAGCCTGACATTCACAATATACTATTTGGAACTAACACTCAATTAGCTATAATGATGTAATGAGCCAGCTATAATTTACATGCATGTAAATGGAGATTGAGGAGAATGATTCATCGTACCGACGATCCATACTCCGGATGGCTATGGGATAACACCGACACCATCCTCCATGATGAGAGGAGCAACACTAGAAGAACTGCGTTAGTACTACAAAACTTTGCCATTGTTGAACTTCTCCCCCTAAATCACCTTCGCCTCTACTTACAGGATGATTTAGTCCAAGATGAACAAGAATGAGTGCATGTGCATATATAGGATGGAACTCCCCTCCTATGTTTGGTTGTCGTTGACAAAGATAAGTGGTTGCAATGGTTGTGTGGATAAGAATGTTGTCCGTACCAACTAGAGTTGGTTTTGTGGACAATGCGAAGGGGCTACACATCCATGTGTCTTTTGAGTGGAGGCAGAGAATTTCCATAAGAGGGCCATACAATTGGAAACGAATTTTAAGGAGAGCCATAGCACGTAAGAGATGAATTAAAACTTGGGGGGTGTCCAGGGAGAATCTGAGTATTTTCTTGTTAAATAGCACTCAAATTTTGAGCCTTCAGATCTAGATCCAATGGATGATATCAATTTGCCTCATCTCCTACCAATTGAGTACTATTTTATCAGGGACTACTCAATTTTTTAGAAGTAAATTTCACAAAACTACAGGTTTCTTATACAAACTATCAGAAAACTACAGATTTTAGCTTCTATTTCACGAAACTACATAGTTTCGAAAAACTTGTTTCACAAAACTATAGATTTCTTGTACAAACTATCATAAAAGTACATATTTTAGCTTCTATTTCACAAAACTACAGATTTTAGGAGAAATTGTATCACAAAACTACAAGTTTTAGAAGAACTTGTTTCACAGAACTACAGATTTTTGAATTGATCGTTTCTTGTAATGGGTCTGAAGTGCGTGCCCACATGGTGGTCTCACACGCCCTCATTTCCCGTTTCACTCACGCATGAGGCTGTCATGTGGGCCCAAATTATCAGACCCGTTATAAGAAACGATTAATTCTAAAACATGTAATTTTGTGATATAAGTTCTCCTAAAATCTGTAGTTTTGTGAAATAGAAGCTAAAATTTATAGTTTTCTGATAATTTATACAAAAACATGTAGTTTTGTGAAACAATTCTTCTAAAAACTAAATAGAAGCTAAAATCTATAGTTTTCGATAGTTTGTCTGAGAAACATGTAGTTTTGTGAAATTTACTCATTTTTAGGTATTGGATGAGGAACATTATTCTTTTCATGTGGCATTTTTAAATCAATTATATACTAGTTTTACACAAATTAAATTATATACAATGGTGTGACAATTTATATAAAAAGAGCATTGTTCTTTTACTGCATGGTCTTTTTAATCAATTATATACTAGTTTTACACAAATTAAATTATTTTAAAAATAATAATGACAATTTGTAAAAAGGAAGAAAACAAACTATAAGGAACACAACAAACAAAAATGTGAATCACAAAATTAAAATGATAAAGCACAATATGGATCACAAAGCAATATCTAACGGACAAAAAAAAATTAAGTGCTCACAAAAAAAAACACTCGAGTGCCATTTAGCAACTTCCTTAAAACTTTGTACGATATATATATACACACATATACATATATACATACATATATATGTATGTACATGTATACATATACATATGTATATACATATAGATATACATATACATGTATACATATATATATATGTTATACATACATGTGTGTATATATATACAGTGGCGCTATTCTATACGCGATCGTAACCTCGCATCCAAATCATTCAATTACGTGTGTATGCCCCTGTATCGACTAAAACGTGGCCAACTACTAATAAATGCAATTCCTAGTTTGTGCATGAATCTTTTTTCTATGTTCTAGCTATAATTTTTTATTGGTAGCTCCAATTCACGAACGAATTTCATCAGTAGATTACTAACGACGAGAGGAATAGGATGATATAAGTCTCGCTAATAAACATCATATAAATCAGATTTTACTGTTAAAATGAATATCAGTTTACTACTGTACAATAGTAAAAATGTTATGTACATGATCGTAAAAGTTATTGTAATAAATAGTAAAATCTAATATCGTGTTTCTTTTGGCCAGTTCTAATATGGTTCTGCACTGTCGGGACCTGTTCTACTTACGTTTGTCTTGATGCATGGCGCATTGTTACTATCCTCGTTTGCTAAAGTTAATTAGTAGAGTACGAAAATTTCTTCATATATATATATATATATATATATATATATATATATATATATATATATATATATAAAAGTACGTATAAGGGTGTACCTACAACAATAACAGAACACGGTTCAGCATGCTTCCAGAATCCAAATACGAGCTACTACTACCACTCTTACTTAGTAAAGCTAATGAACCGCAAGTTTGGCCGGTGCATATGTGTCGGGACCGGATTTCCAAATCCGAACCCTCTGTGTATAACCTGTGCTAGTCCAGGAAAAGCTAGCACACACAGTGGAAACAATGATGACAGCACATCCATATCACGAATCAAATATTGCCACTCCCACCAACACTTCCTCCAATACCACCACCAATTCTAGCACCTCCAGAGACACCCACATCAACATCGATACCACTATTAGAGCCACCACCAACATTGGTATTACTGATGCCATCTACATTTCATCCAACACCACCACCAACTCTAGCATCTCTGGAGACACCAGCACCAACATGGGCATTGCCACCCCCACCTATATCATCTCCAATGCCATTGCCAATTTTAGCACCCACACCGGCACCAACACCAGCATTAGCAACAACTTTGGTATTGCCACTCCCACCTGCATTTTTTCCAACACCACTACCTATTCTAGCACCTCCAAAAACACTCACACCAGCAGCAAACCCAGCATTAGCACCCATACCGATACCAACCCTGGCACCAACATGTGCATTGCCGCTGCCTCCTACCTTTGTGCCACCTGAAGAACTTGCTCCAATGTTGGCATCTCCACTACCGCCCGATATTCTCTTGCATTGCTGCCTATGTTGCCACTGCCACTCTTACTTGCTTTAGTTTTAGCTCTAGCCCCAGCACCAACACCAATATGGATATTGACATGGATACCCCTAAATATGCTTATCCCAACACCACCAGAAACTCCCCCGCAAAACCACCAGCAATTCCGGTAGCAACTCCTGATGCTGCTCCACCAGCCACTCCTAAAAAGTAAGTAAAGCTATTACTTTACATTTCATGTGGTAACAAGTTGTAAGTAGTTACCATAGCCTAGCTTTAAATAATAGTTTTGATTAATTACACTCACTTATATCCATTAGACTTGAGGGTTTTTTAAGATAGTAGATTTGTGGTTATTAAAGACCTATGTTCATGCATGTTCTAAAGAAATTTATTAATGGATTATTTTTACAAGGATGGAATATCTAAACTATGAATTGATACTTGATAGAGATGTTAGTAGATATTACCAGCTGCAACCTCAGCCATCTTAGCCATGTTTGTAGTCATTTCTCGTGCAACTTTGCCAAGATCATGAGCCACCTTTTGCAAGATTTCCTGCTTTTCCTTGGTTGCCATTTCAACATCTTTCGAAACATCCTTCAGATGCGTTGCAGCCCTTTTCAGAACCTCTTGCTTAAACTTGAGCATTGCTACAATGTCACCAACGGCGGTTTTGTGTGTTCTTTTGCAACTTTGGATAGGTGCATTGAGACCTCACCGCCATGTGGCTCATCACCTCCGTTGTCTTCTCCAATAGTTCATCTTTTAGATGGACCCCAACTCTTGCACTGTCGATGATGTCCTGTATGTGTTTCGTTGTATGGTTGGCGATTTCTTCTTTGGCCTTCAACACAAGTGCAACGTTAGCTACTACCTGGTTGACATGATGCTCTACTCTTTTCCTGAATTACTTGCTGATGCCTTTGTTGTGTCTTGGCTTCTTCTCATTCTTCACCCTAAGCCAAAAAAACTGTTATCATCTGAAAAACACAATTAATAACCGCACATGTATGCATATACAACAATACGATGGCTAAACATTTATAAGGAGCCTGACATTCACAATATACTATTTGGAACTAACACTCAATTAGCTATAATGATGTAATGAGCCAGCTATAATTTACATGCATGTAAATGGAGATTGAGGAGAATGATTCATCGTACCGACGATCCATACTCCGGATGGCTATGGGATAACACCGACACCATCCTCCATGATGAGAGGAGCAACACTAGAAGAACTGCGTTAGTACTACAAAACTTTGCCATTGTTGAACTTCTCCCCCTAAATCACCTTCGCCCTCTACTTACAGGATGATTTAGTCCAAGATGAACAAGAATGAGTGCATGTGCATATATAGGATGGAACTCCCCTCCTATGTTTGGTTGTCGTTGACAAAGATAAGTGGTTGCAATGGTTGTGTGGATAAGAATGTTGTCCGTACCAACTAGAGTTGGTTTTGTGGACAATGCGAAGGGGCTACACATCCATGTGTCTTTTGAGTGGAGGCAGAGAATTTCCATAAGAGGGCCATACAATTGGAAACGAATTTTAAGGAGAGCCATAGCACGTAAGAGATGAATTAAAACTTGGGGGGTGTCCAGGGAGAATCTGAGTATTTTCTTGTTAAATAGCACTCAAATTTTGAGCCTTCAGATCTAGATCCAATGGATGATATCAATTTGCCTCATCTCCTACCAATTGAGTACTATTTTATCAGGGACTACTCAATTTTTTAGAAGTAAATTTCACAAAACTACAGGTTTCTTATACAAACTATCAGAAAACTACAGATTTTAGCTTCTATTTCACGAAACTACATAGTTTCGAAAAACTTGTTTCACAAAACTATAGATTTCTTGTACAAACTATCATAAAAGTACATATTTTAGCTTCTATTTCACAAAACTACAGATTTTAGGAGAATTGTATCACAAAACTACAAGTTTTAGAAGAACTTGTTTCACGAACTCTGATTTTTGAATTGATCGTTTCTTGTAATGGAGTGCAAGTGCGTGCCCACATGGTGGTCTCACACGCCCTCATTTCCCGTTTCACTCACGCATGAGGCAGTCATGTGGGCCCAAATTATCAGACCCGTTATAAGAAACGATTAATTCTAAAACATGTAATTTTGTGATATAAGTTCTCCTAAAATCTGTAGTTTTGTGAAATAGAAGCTAAAATTTATAGTTTTCTGATAATTTATACAAAAACATGTAGTTTTGTGAAACAATTTCTTCTAAAAACTAAATAGAAGCTAAAATCTATAGTTTTCTGATAGTTTGTACGAGAAACATGTAGTTTTGTGAAATTTACTCATTTTTTAGGTATTGGATGAGGAACATTATTCTTTTTCATGTGGCATTTTTAAATCAATTATATACTAGTTTTACACAAATTAAATTATATACAATGGTGTGACAATTTATATAAAAAAAGAGCATTGTTCTTTTCTGCATGGTCTTTTTTAATCAATTATATACTAGTTTTACACAAATTAAATTATTTTAAAAATAATACGACAATTTGTAAAAAAAGGAAGAAAACAAACTATAAGGAACACAACAAACAAAAATGTGAATCACAAAATTAAAATGATAAAGCACAATATGGATCACAAAGCAATATCTAACGGACAAAAAAAAAATTAAGTGCTCACAAAAAAAAACACTCGAGTGCCATTTAGCAACTTCCTTAAAACTTTGTACGATATATATATACACACATATACATATATACATACATATATATGTATGTACATGTATACATATACATATGTATATACATATAGATATACATATACATGTATACATATATATATATATGTTATACATACATGTGTGTATATATATACAGTGGCGCTATTCTATACGCGATCGTAACCTCGCATCCAAATCATTCAATTACGTGTGTATGCCCCTGTATCGACTAAAACGTGGCCAACTACTAATAAATGCAATTCCTAGTTTGTGCATGAATCTTTTTTCTATGTTCTAGCTATAATTTTTTATTGGTAGCTCCAATTCACGAACGAATTTCATCAGTAGATTACTAACGACGAGAGGAATAGGATGATATAAGTCTCGCTAATAAACATCATATAAATCAGATTTTATTGTTAAAATGAATATCGAGTTTACTCTGTATAATAGTAAAAATGTTATGTACATGATCGTAAAAGTTATTGTAATAAATAGTAAAATCTAATATCGTGTTTCTTTTGGCCAGTTCTAATATGGTTCTGCACTGTCGGGACCTGTTCTACTTACGTTTGTCTTGATGCATGGCGCATTGTTACTATCCTCGTTTGCTAAAGCTAATTAGTAGAGTACGAAAATTTCTTCATATATATATATATATATATATATATATATATATATAAAGTAATGCGTATAAGGGTGTACCTACAACAATAACAGAACACGGTTCACATGCTTCGAATCCAAATCGAGCTACTACTACCACTCTTACTTAGTAAAGCTAATGAACCGCAAGTTTGGTAGGTGCATATGTGTCGGGACGGATTTCCAAATCCGAACCCTACATGTATAACTGTGCTAGTCCAGAAAAGCTAGCACACACAAGGGAAACAATGATGACAAGACATCCATATCACGAATCAAATAATATTAATTAAGCGAAAGAGTATTAGCCTTATGGCCAATTATTACAAATAAGAAGCATCATAGCTTGAGTTCAATAAGCAATGAAACAAAATAACGACAAAGTAAGTAAGTAAGCCCATCCATTTGCCCAACAGGCAATCGACTGGGGTTCGCGTCCTAGCATTCCGGATCGCCTTCATCATAACCACAAGCGTAGAAATCGTAGTCAGCTTCAGCTTCTGCACACTCTTCTGTGGAAAGTTGGGGATGTTGCAAGGGTGAGCACAAAATGTACTCCGCAAGTCTTGGAAACATAATGCATGATAACTATATGCAAGGCTAAGCAATTGAAGGCATAATATGGCTCTTTTAGCATAAAGCAAAGTTTAACTTTAAATACCAATAGTAATTTCACAAAGCATCGTTTGAACAAAATGTAATTGAATAGTAATTGAATTTGATATAACAATTAAAGCCGGTTCCATCTACCTGACTGGCTCCATCCGCCAAACCATAACCCAAGAGTTCCATCTGCTCTAGGATTCCCAAACCATCATTTTCCTTTGAAACAAAACCATAAAATCTACAATGTGCAAGCGTGCCTCGCTTTGCCCTTGACCAGTGGGCACGGCTACTTAAGTAGTTTTAACTCTGCGAGTGTGTACACTTTACCCACAAGACATGATCGACTCTTGTTGCCATGCACCGAACACACTTCCTTTGGTGTGTCGGCGGAGAGATCATGACAAGGCCTTTACAATGCACAACCCACTATTAACCTCGCGCTAAGGTTTCACATTTGTTAGGGTTCTAGGCATCGATCTGAAGCCCCTCTTGCGCCTGTCAACATCTGGCACTCACCAACTAGCGAAGCTAATAATGAGACGCACAAATTATTTAGCCAGGTCGTACCCATATAGACTTGTGGTTGTACGGTAGTGCTCGGTCCATGGTAACACACGCTTGGTCCTTAATTGACTAGGCCGGAACATTCACATACCAAGGTCTCGTGCTTTCTGCACCCGCCAAACATCCATCCGCCCCGGTCTAAACCATTTCCACTTTATTTTACTTAAACCACAGCAGCAACACCAATTGCTGCACTTTCACAAATAAGTTTAAACAACATTTGAAATGATTCCCATATTGGCACAATACTGAAAGCGCTTAAGTTTGGACTAAGCAATTCTACCGTTCCATGCTAATCTCTGGATATCACCAAATAAAATAGCTAGTATATATCATCTAGGGTGTCAAAGGTTCGACATGATCAATACCAATGTGGGTATAACAATTTCTGGTATTTAACTATATTCTAAAACTATGTTTAAAGTACTTTGCATAAAAGTAAGCATGCATAATTTAAAAACAACATAACATTTTCATAAACTTTGGGATCAATATGTTCAAGGAAGACTTGCCTTATTGCCTCTTGCTGGTTCTACCTCGATTCTTGATTCGTGATCTTCATTGCGTCGTCTACACATAAAACGAGGCAAATAAATAAAACAAATTCAAATAAAATTCAAAAATTGAAAAGAATGGTACTGGAAGATAGATCTTGAATTTAGATGAATTTAGAAATTTGAATCACTTGGAATCGGAGCTCGAGCGAAGGAGAGCGGGCTCTGGAAGATTCCTGGATCGAGAAAAAGCAGAGGTGACACGTGGCGAGACGTGATTGGTGGATTATTGGATTTTCTGGAAAATCGGAAAAGGAAAAAGAAATGCCGCTGACATGTGGGGCCCATGTGTCGTGGCTCGATCCTGATGTAAACCGGGAGCACCGAGGAGAGGGATGCCGACGTGGCGGACCACGCCGAGGTGGCGACCACGCGGCGAGCTAGGGTGGCGTGGCGGTGGCGCAGCGCCACGCGGAGCTAGGGCACACGCTGGCGGTAGCGCGGCTGCCACGCTGACGGTGTGTGTGGCCATGGAGCCGAGGCGGCGCCGACGGCGCGAGGAGACAGCGACAGCGACCCGTCGGGCCGTCCACGCGCGGGGGCATCGGGCGGCGAGGCGGATCGGACGGCTACGCACACGGCGAGGAGATGGCGGCGATGGCGCGGGCAAGCACCAGCGGCCTTGAGCGCCGGAGGCGGAGAAGACGGCACGGCGAGGGGGAAAGCAGCGACAGCGGCGCGGGTTAGAGCAAAATAAAGAGGACGACGGGAGTTCGGCGAGACCAAAACAACGGCGAGGCTCACGGGCGGCGACAGCAGCGAAGAGATGCACGGCACGCAGGCGAAGAGCGAGCTCGAGGCGGTGCCTGGCGGCGAATCTCGGAAGCGAGATAGAGGGACGGATCTGGCGGCTTTATAAACGCGATCTTAGAAAGTCCGGCGGATCTGGCGTGGCGAAGCGCGAAAACGCTAGCGGTTCTGGCGAAAGCAGGCGCGAGTCCGGCTCGGAGGCAACAGCGCGGTCGGCCAAAGTGGGACCCACGCGTCGTAGCGCTTGTGAGCGAGCAGTGAGGCAAATTGCTGGCCCGTGGCCCAGGCGAGCGCGAGCGGCCAAAGAAGGAAAAGAAGCGGGCGGGGAAGGATTCGCCCATAAAGATTCGAAATAAAAAACATTTTTCAATTAACAAAATCCCGAGAATTGAAATAAAAGCAAATAAATTCAAATAAATATCAAATAAATTCAGAAAAATCTCCAAAAATACAGAAAAATTCCTTGCAGCATAATGAACCCAGCAAAAACTGAAAATCTAATGTTTGATGGTTAGGTTAGCCAAATTAATTCCTTTTATAAATAGAAAATTCAAATTAAGCTGAAATTAATTCAAAGAAATTGCAAATGGTGAATTTTGAAATTTAAACATTCTAAAATCCAAAATTTGGAATGTTACAATATGTATGCATTCGTGAGCTAGCTACTCCCCTCTATATGCTGATTTTACTGTTAAAAGAATACTAAATTACTTAATACGTTGTACGATTTTACTATCGCATAACACATCGTGTCAGATAAATGTAGCAGTAAACTTATATTCGTAGAATGTTTATGTCTTTATCACATTTATTAGCGAAACTTATACTACGGCCAAGAAATCAGCACGAAAGTAAAAGTCTATGTGCATGCACGATAGTAATGTAGTAGAAGTCTACTACGAGAAGGTTTGCAAAAATTACAAATTACTCACTGTATTATAAAGGAAATAAGCATGAAAGTAAAAGTCTATGTGTATGCGTGATAGTAATGGCGTAGTAATTAATTGCTCGCCGCACTTGCACTTGTACTTATCACTGATAGTAAATGTACCAGTGACAATAGTTAACTTACGTATTGCTTATAGTAAAAATCCTTAGTAATTTGTGAAAATAGTATGACTTAATTTTTATAGCTACATGAGATAGTAAAACCGGATAGGGAAATATGAACAGTAATGTACGACCTAATTAACACCCTGCAACTTATCTTCCAGATAATTACTCTCCCGATAGTATTATGTACAGGCTAAAAATACCTCTAATAATTACTAGTATAACCTTTATTCTTCAATAGTAAACTGTAATCATATGTCTCCTAATATTTCATCATTTACTTATTATCTGCATTAGGCAGTACAATCGAATACAAACTAGTAAAAAATGTAACGATAGTAAAATATTTTACCAGCTAGGAAAAATACTATTTATTAGTGAAACTTATATCATTTTGTTCCTCTCGTCGTCAGTAAGCTACTGGTGAAAATCGGTCTTTAATCGGAGCTACGAATAAAAAGTTATGGCTAAAATAAAGAAAGAACAGATGCATATACAAACTAAGAAACACATTTATTAGTTGGTTCGGCTACATTACTTGATTCAGTAGTTACCTCGTTTCCTAGTTTATACATGAATCTGTTCTTTCTTTATTTTAGCTATAACTTTTTATTCGATGCTTTGGTTCATGAACAAATTTCACCAGCAAATTACTGACGACGAAAGGAACAACTTGATATAAGTTTCGCTAATAAACGTTGCAAAAGTTATGGATAAAATAATGAAAAAAACATCTTCATATACAAACTACAAATGCATTAACTAGTTGGTTTTGGCCACATAGAAGCAGTCCGTTTATGCTAATTAGTGTGTTGTATGGTTCGGTCGGATTCGGTTAAATGGATGGGGAGTAAAATAGGCTATTCTACACGCAGCTGGACTTAAGTTCACATGAGTTGTTATAGTGTACAGTTTGTACGTGAATCTAGGAGATAAATCTCCGCTGTTTGTTTTTAACTCCACCCTGCACACTGCATTTCGCTGTAAGTAATTGTAACCTTTTGCCAAAAAGAAGAACGTTCTGAAAATAAAAGGGTTGTGATTGCTTGACATCAGCGGTCCATTGAAATTGGAAACTCTAACTCTCGGATGCTAATAAAATGTTTCTTCTTATTATATGACATAGTATATATATATATAAATGTATTTTCGTCACCTTTGATCAATTGCCACTAAGACTACGAGGCTTTTTACCGACCTTGAGAGGTGCTAAAATTTACATTGAGTAAGTATCAAAAGGTACAAAAAGTTAGTATCTTCGTCATTTAAATTTTTAGTATCTTTTGTTACTAAATGTAAATTTTAGTACCTCTTGTGTTCTATGGTAATTTTTTTAATAAAAAAGGCGCAATAAGGGCCGCGCAATTTACACTCAACAGCATTCAGTTATAGACTCGAGAGTTCCCAAGCCATTCAAAGTTTCAAAGAGATGATTGCAAACGAAGCCGGTGACTTGCACTGCCGCACTTCGCAACCATCATCTTGTCTTCGTATCTTACCCACGTCGAGACCTCGGTGCCATCGCCATATTGTACCTCGAAAACTTTAGGTAACATGGCGGCGAGCAGCTTCTCCCTCGCCGCCCCTCGTCGCAGCTTCCCCGACGTTGTCTTCGGCACGGCGCCGCTCTCGGCCAGCACGACACGCCCAACTCTTACACATTCTTCTTGCCACACGGCTCGTCGTATGCCCTCGCAGATGCTACTCATATGCGTATTGCCTCTTCCCTTTTGCAACTCTGCCACGACCACCACGGATGAAGGTGACGCGGCAAAGGCAGCGATGCAGCCTCCCCTCAGAGAATCCGGCGAGCTGTCGAAAGCCGCTGTCTCGATGTAGTGCGCGGGCACGCGGCTTTGCCCGTCGGCTGCAATGATATCTTCGGTCCGTCCGAGTACATAGAGATACCGCTCCGTTCCACGGACCACGCCACGGTCGCCCGTGCGCACGAAGCTCCGGCCGTCTCTCCCCGGCAGCCTCGCGCAGAACACCTCGCAGCTCTCTGACGGGTGGCCGAGGTAGCCTGACGCGTTGCTCGGCGAGGACACCCATATCTCCCCCTCGACTCCGTCCTCCACAGGCTCGCCAGTCTCCTCGTCAACAATGAGAATCTCGATCTCCGGCTCCTCGGCCGCATACGACGGCAATGGTAGCCTGGCCGACGGCAAAAGTTTCTTGTACGACGGCAGACTCAACCGACCAGTCCAAAATCCTGCTTCCATCCCGCGCCATGCGGTGGAAACGAATGTGCAGTTCTCAGCCAGCCCGTAGGACGGCGAGATAGATGACGCGTTCAGGCCGGCACGGCTGAACTCTTCCACGAACTCGTCAACAGATGACTTGTAGATTGGTTCATTTACGAGGATAAGGCTCCGCAAGCTCCGGAGTTCGAGCCGCCTAGTCCCGTGATCCGAGCGGCCGCGCTTGAGCACTAGCAGCAGTGCGAAGGACGGGACGGGAGTGCAGGTGGCCTTGAACTCAGAGACGAGCTCGAGCCAGAGGCGCGGGCGCCGCACGAAGGCCGCGGGTGAGGCGAGCACGCACGTCGCTCCGGCTACGACGGTGAGGAGGAGGAACATTAGGCCGCAGTCGTGGTACTGCGGCAGCCACGACACGATGACGCTGCACGGGTGGAGGTCGTAGGCCTTCCTCGCCGCGCGCACGTTGTGCGCCGCCGCGCCCGCGGTGACCACGACGGGCTTCGGGGCGCCGGTCGCGCCCGACGTGTACTGGATCAAGTACGTCTCGCTCGGGCCGCAGCCCTTGTAGCCCGGCCCACCGGCGGCCACAGTCGAAGCCGCTCGGCTCTCCAAGTGATCGACTGGCACCCACCGCAGGCTCTTCAACGTGTCAACCGACGACTTCATGACCACGTCGATGTACCACGCGTCCGCGACAGCCGCTCGCGGCCTCGTCTGCGACACGGCACGTAAGAGATGTTGGTGAGCCGACCCCTGCGCCGACGTGCCGAGCTTGGACGCGTCGGGCGGTATGATGGGCACCGCAGTGAGCCCGGCGCATTGGCACGCGAAGATGACCTTGACGAGGCGGAGGCCCGGCGACACGAGCACGAGGACGGTGTCACCTCTTTGGAGGGTCTCGAGGAGGCCGGCGGCCATGCATTGCACGGCGGAGTTCAGCTGGGAGTACGTCAATGCGTTGTACGACATGCCGCCGTCAGCCCGGTCGTCGGCCCAGATGAAGGCGGGCTTGGGGCCAAAGGCGGGCTGTTTGGCCCATACAGGGATGTACTGGTCGACCACTGGCTGGTCGGGGTAGTACGGATCGTAGTTCTCGGTGGACATAGCTCGTTTGTTACTGGAGTGTGTTTGTTTGGACTTTGGCGGACATGTGCCTCCGCATCCCTGTATTTATATAGATATATGGGCATGCAGTTGCTGAAAAATCTGTCATGTAGTATATTGCATTCCCTACTTGTGTGCTTAGTTTTGCAAACATGTACTTCTATTTTCAAGGTCTGACGGTTCTGTTCTTGCGCTTTCTGGTTGGGTTCATCTTTCAAAGTGACAAAGAAGAAACTTAATTGCGTCTATTGCAGAAAAAGGGTGAAAGCTGCATCGAAACTGCCGGCATTTGATCGCATCTAGTCCATTCTAAACTAATAGTAAGCAAAAATACGAAATGGATTATTAAGTAGACTAACGTTGTTCTGGATACACTTTAATCATAGGCTTAAAATTCGACTTTAATTAATATCTATAGATTGTTGCTCCTGACTGCAGTTTATAGACAAGGGTTTTCACTACACCGGGATCACGTGGTAACTATGCAATGTTGACTTCACTGAGGTGCTAATGGCAAAATTATATCGACTTCTTTAATGATGAGGAGGAAAGCCAAGAAATTGACTTGGGCATGTTGAGGCAAAAAGTAGTGGTTTCTTCTCCTTGGCTCTAACGAACTTAACGGTGGACATTGAGGAGAATATACCCTGGTAGTTATTTTAATCCAGGTTTGCCCGATTGAGACTTTCGCCAAATATTTTGTCCAGGGATGTCTACTGTGCAGCAAAACAATGGATAGGTTAATGTAAAAATTTGCTCATTTTTCTTGAACCATTGCTGTAGAATTTCCCTGAAACTCTGACTTGAAAGAAGAGAATCTCAATTCTTCATTTCTATGCTTTTGTTATCATTGCCTCCTATGTGGGACTGCCAACATTTCTCCAAGCTAGCATCCTACCATTTGAGCGAAGTCGAACAAAGGAAGCAACACTTTTTAAGGGTTTTTTTTGTTAGGTACATTGTTCAGATTATCTTTGAGCAGAATGAGTACTTTTCACTCGACAGATTAGTTAATCCTCCATGTTTGAACCGGCAATATTAATGGAGTACTTTTGGTGGGTAGTTTTTGAAAGATGCTCGTAGGTTGCCGTTGATGTCGAGGAAAGATTAATTGATTCATTAGATGGCGGAAAATACCAGAATATTATTGGAGGAGATAAGCATTTACGTATGCAAGGCAATTGACGCTGGCAGGTACAACCCCGTATCCTGAGGATATTCGTTCCTAAACGTGCTTCATGGACACTGGCTACAGCTCTTCTTTTTTTCAATCTCCTCTTCTTGTGGCACTCTATTTTTTAGGTTTTGATTAGAAAGACGGACGCATTCATTCACGTTGAAAGATGCGCACACGCACGTACGCTATATCACGCCCAAACGGCCCCAACTCCCGGCGTCCCAGCTCGACCGGTGCGGTGCGGTGCGGTGCGCCGCAGAAGCGTGCGATCACTGTGATGTGATATGATGTCAACAGGAGAACATATACAATGCTCTCGACATATTGTGTGCTCCCGTTCCTCCGAAAATGATCTAAATGGTTATAAAAAATTCCGAAAAATCTTATATAGATAGGGCACAATATAATATACTATGCCGTAAAATTTCAAATCTAAATTCGATCTGCGCTTGGTAAAATTTCAAATCTAAATTCGATCTGCACTTAGGAAACAAAAGAGACAAATTCTGCTGAAAAGGAGACCCCAAATTTAAAAGGGAGAAGATAAAACTACTATTCACCAAAATTTGTGTTTTTTTTTCTCAATCTGCAGATTGAATTTAGTTTTGAATCCTTTTTTGATATGATAGATTATACTGTACCCTATCTACGAATTTTTTATCACCATTTGAATCACTGCACTGTTAGGGGAACAAGAGCAACGGTAGTATGGAATTTGGCGGGAGCACTGTATATGTGCTCATCATGTCCTCATCCAAACGTCGATTTTTTTTTAATATTTATTTTTAATCTTCTTTTCGAAACTAGTAGTTAGGATATGAAAATTGTAAAAAAGGGTGACCGTCGCCCGTATATGAGGCGATCGCCCCATATACGGGCGATCGGTGCCAAATCTAACGACCAGACCGTTACTTAACGGGAGGGCAAGAAATCGCCCCATACAGGGGCGACAGGTTTATTTTATTTTTTTAATGTTAATTTCTAATTTATTTTCAGAGAATAATCAATAGGAAAAAATAACAAAAATGGACATAGTATTGATTTACTTTAATATTTTATATCTTTAAACACTTGATACCTCTTACTATTGATTAAAAATAAATATTAACGAAAATGTCCATAAGTTAAAAACACTAATATTTAAATACGTGATACCTCTTAGTATTGATTTACTGTAATATTTTATATGTAAGTGACTCGAAGTCGTAGCTTTCGCAGGAAGTCAAAAGCGAGCATTTATCTCGTCAGTCACACACACGCTACCGTCGCGCCCGACTACATCCGATGTGCGCCGCGCACTGATCCCACGCGCATGGCATATTAGTGCTATTAAAATATCGGGAACTACTGTTAAATATCGTCGATACCGACCAACAAGCGATTAGAGGCAGCCGCATTACTAGGAAGGTCCAATTAGAACAAAATAAATTTTAAAATATTTATTAATATATAAGGATTTACATTATGTTGTGAAAATTACTATGTTCCATGCAAATTTAAATTGTATAAATCAATTTTACTTAAAGACCATTTAGTGTATTATGAACAAACTATATAAACCATGGCTCGAAAATCCTGAAATAAATATCACTTGTTCGTAGGGTGTTAGGTGTCCCATTTTTTCAAAAATATTTAGGAATAAACTCAGTTGAATAAACCAAATGACTATAAGTAACCTCACTTGCATGACACACTTAAGCATTTTCGGCAGCCCGTAAAATATCATGTTTAAATGTAATTTGTAGGAAGAACGGGCCATATTTGCTCTTTGATATATGCAGTACCATATGGTGGAAAAATATTTTATTTATACATTGTTTTGCATATTAATTCTACCAGTGCAATAACCCTAAGTATTATGGTCGAGGCAACAATGAAACGCTTAAGCCTTTTCAGCAGCCCATAAAATATCATGTTTAAATGTAATTTTTAGGGAGAACGGGCCAGATTTGCTCTTTGATATATGCACTACCATATGGTGGGAAAATATTTTATTTACACTTTTCTTTGCATATTAATTGTACCAGTGCAATAACCCTAAGTATTATGGTCGAGGCAACAATGAAACGCTTAAGCCTTTTCGGCAGCCCATGAAATATCATGTTTAAATGTAATTTTTAGGGAGAACGGGCCAGATTTGCTCTTTGATATATGCACTACCATATGGTGGGAAAATATTTTATTTACACTTTTCTTTGCATATTAATTGTACCAGTGCAATAACCCTAAGTATTATGGTCGAGGCAACAATGAAACGCTTAAGCCTTTTCGGCAGCCCGTGAAATATCATGTTTAAATGTAATTTTTCAGGAGAACGGGCCAGATTTGCTCTTTGATATATGCACTACCATATGGTGGGAAAATATTTTATTTACACCTTGCTTTGCATCCAAATTGTATTAGTGCAATAACCCTAAGTATTGCAAAACGAGGGTGAGAGGGAGATTAGAGAACGGTCGATTGACAAATCGGAAGTTACTGTGGAAAATAAGGTAGGCCACACTCTTTATTACAGCTTAAAATTGAAAGGAGTACCACGAATAAGGAAAATAATAGTTAAAACTAGATGTCTACTGAGTGCTTCGAGGCCACTTCCCATTTGCCCATACCTCCGGTGGGGCTTCTCTGGCACGCCGCGCCCTCTCTCGTTTTCTCTCTCTCGGTCTCCTTATCCTCCGCTTCCTTCCTACGTACCTCCTCGCGTGCGGCATCACGCTGCTCTTGAAGCTGCCGCGTGAACTCCTTCTGCCGGTTGGCTTAATCAAGGAGTCTTTGGTCCTCGGGGTTGATCTCCATATCAAACCACTGCTCAAATTCACATAGTGGCGGAGGTGACTGCATAAAACATAAATTAGCAAAATTTAATGTACAAATATTACGTAACACGTAAGATTGTAACCATCTGGCGATCCTGCAGGCTCTTCTCCGGCGGATCGAAGGCGTAGTTGCGGCACTTCCAATACTTCCTCTTCCAAGTTGGAATTTCCCAAGAGCGGACAAGCCTGCAAGGATCTCCGCACATGCACATCGGTGCTCTGACTCTCTGGTAGGAAGAGATCTTGGTATGCTAAATTGCGCGGGCAT
Organism: Otatea glauca; assembly: GCA_036346275.1. Lineage (NCBI taxonomy): Eukaryota > Viridiplantae > Streptophyta > Magnoliopsida > Poales > Poaceae > Otatea > Otatea glauca. The sequence goes on from CM070712.1 coordinate 27,224,628, forward strand.
GCACTTCCTTCTTCCTTTGCTTTCCCCTTTCCCTTTCCACTCGCATGCCTCGGCATTTTCGATTGATCCTCTACTTATTTTTTTTCTCCCTCCTTCCCTCCTCTCTTCTATTCTTTCTTCCTCTTTCGCTGCTGCCTTTGCGAGACCGCGAGCGAGAACGAATGTTATAAAGGGTAGATATTGCTAGGATATGGAGCGATCGCCCCATATTAGGACGATCGCCCCAATTAGAGGCGATCACCCTTATGTAGGGCGATAGGTTCACCCAGCCGTTAATGGCCGTTAATGCCGGCCTCTCCAGCCGTTATGGTCGGTAGTGTGTTGTCACATCATGTGAGAAAGTCAAAACGATAACAGCACAATTAATAAAACATACATGGATGTTCACAATTTAAAGTGATAAGGCACCTATGTTACTAACTCAGACAGTTATACAATATGGTGCTGAACGTAAAGGCATTACAAAAATACATCTGTACAACAAGTCAATCACGGCCACGCTTCCTGATCTGGCCCGTGGGGTATGTGAGTGGCGACGGCGGACGGGCATCCCTCCTAGGCCGGCCCTGCGGCGTAGGGGTAGAGTGGTCTGGCGGCGACCCGGGCGTGTCTTGAAGCGGTGCTCCTGAGAGCTGAGAAGGGGCGAGGTAGTCGATCGACAGGTACTGCTCTAGGTCGAACTCGACATCTGCAGGGTCGTCAAAACCACCCTGGGGTTCTAGTGGGGCGCGAGACGACGAGGGAGCCTCCTCAGCCCACTGTCCCCACTGCTACTGCGTGGGAGAGTAACGAGGAACCGCCGGGGTAGGGCGAGACGACGAAGGAGCCTCCTCAGCCCATTGTCCCCACTGCTGCTGCGTGGGAGCGTAACGAGGAACCGTCCGGGTAGGGTGAGGTGCTGGCCCGCGGGGACATGGTGCGCTGCATCCGGCGACGTCTCCGCGCCCCCGGCAGGTGGCCAAGTGAACCAACCGCCTCGCCCTATCGACGATCCGCTCGTAAGATGCCTCGATCTCAGCGGTGGTCATTTGTATGCCCGCCCGGATGCGCGTCAGTATGGATGTAGCCTCCACATCCACCTCCCCTGCGAGATGTGCCTGCATGTAAAGCCGGATTGATATTAAGTAATTTACATGAAAAAGACGTACTCATGTAGCTTCGATTGTGACACTTACCGCGGAGCTGTCCCTCTAGGACATCTGTGAAGCGTACGTGTTGGTCACCGATGCCTGCCGTGCGATATACGGTGTTGGTGTGTACCCCACCCTGAGGTGAGTCCGCGGCGCGAACCACTCCATGTACTCATCGTACATGTCATGGTCGTACGCCCAAGTCTCATTGACCACTGCCGAGTCACGGCGTCCCATGCACCACCCATGGTGCATGCGGTCGCGAATCGAGTGCCATTGTAGCACCCATCCGGGTCATCCTGCAATGCAAAAACAGGAAATACATACAACATTCATTCTGCAGAAATACGAAGTACTCAGCTTAGGAGACGTACCTGTGAGCGCCACGTGCGACAACGTGACAAGGCGGTAAGGGAAAAGACTGCAACAGGCCGAACTGCCGCAGCACTTGGTGCGATGAGTACTCCTCGATACATAGGTCGAAGATAAGAACCTTACGGGTGAGCCAGAATGGCTCATCTCGCGTGCAAAGCACAGAGACCCCGTAAGGTGCTCGGGTGTGGACGTCGTACGCGCTGTATGGCGTCCACCGCACATCCTCGTCGTGGAGGTGGTCGAACTCCCGAACAAACTCGAGGTAGGACCTCCTCACCTGTCGGTGCGTGTACGTCCGCTGTGAGGAAATAAGAAATGGTGGATGTTATGGAAGTGCGTAAGTGGGGAAAAAGATACGAGGGAGCGTACCTGTCGTCGGACTCAGTAGTGGCCCATGGTGAGCCAGTCCACCGGGTCATCTCCATATAGGTCCTACGGGTACGGTGCAGTGTCAACAACAGGGCTACCGATGGAGAAGCGCTCTCAGGACCACAACTGGAGCAGTAGGACACAACCCGACATCGTCGCGTCTGATTCGCCGAGACGGCGTCGCCTGCAGACCTCATGCGTCGTCGCAAGCACAGCAGAGGCCCACGACCACTGCATCATCTGTTCACAATGAGGAAGTTAGACGTGTCATGCACAGAAGAGATTTCAACGGAGTGTCTTACCTCATCCTTCGGGGTGTGGGCGATGTGCTGGGCGTACTCGATCAGGTGCCGGTCCACCGTGTTCCCGTGGGAGGACGGGAATATCACCCAACCGAACAGCAACAGAAGGTATGCCTCCAGATGGCGGGCCACGTCCTCCTCCCCGGCGTGCGGGTGGAGCAGCTCAGCCTGCAGCATTTGGCACAAACATTATCAGCAACTTAGCGCTTCTCTGTTAATTTACAACGAAAGAGGTACTAATCGTGAACTGAAGCAGCCATGCCTTCGTCGGTCCGTGTCGCTCACCCAGCCTGAGGGGCTGGTAGGGGCTGCCTGGTGGTGCCGCTACACCTCGGCGAACCGTGTGGACAACTCTGCGTGCCATGTGACGGAGGCATTGTGTGGCACAACTGCAGGACCTGCACAGGGGAGTCCTAGGAGGTAGGACACGTCCTGCAGCATCGGAGCCATCTCTCTGCAGGGAAGGTGGAACGTGTGCGTCTTCGGTCTCCATCGGTCCACGAGTGCGGCCAGCAGGGACCGGTCGTACCCGAACCGTGGGACCTGTCTGCCCTCTAACGGGGCAGTGACCTGCTCCACCATCCTACAGAGAGGAAGTAAGCCAGCCGCTCGCAACCTGCATGTAGTGTATTGCGTCGTTAGAATTGCATTCACAAGTATGTACATGTACATAAAAGAGTGCAAGCGTTGGCAGTTTATCGTGGAACCCAGCGTGGGTCAATGAGAAGCAGCTCGTTTGGCACCCGAGGCCGGAGTGTCCCTAGCTGTCGGTTCTCATCTGTGGAGTACCTAGACTGGTGGGTCGCATCCACGGTCGCGTCTAGCAGCTCAGAGCAAGGTCGCGCCATCGTCGCTTGTTACAAAGCAAATACAATAAATTTGTCAGCAATTAAATGTGTACACAAAATTAAATGCAAAATAACGAAATGTAGTATATTTAACTAACAATACAACGGAAGTCCAGAAAACTAAAATAATCTCATGTTATAAACATACTAAAGATGAAGATATGTTCGATGAAGCATACAACGTCGAAAATTACATTATCCGCATAGCAATTAACTGGTACATCGAAAATTACATGATGCGAACAACAACTAACTGGTACATCGAAAATTATATGATTGGAACAACAGTTCACTGGTACATCGAAAATTACATGATGCGAACAACAACAAACATCAGGCCTGTCCTGAACAACTGCCAGCTTCACTCTTTCAAGGAACCAGTACCAGCTCTCCGTGTTTTCCCTCTCCACGAAGGCCAATGCAACCGATAGAACCTAGTTGTTGGCGTCCACCGGGATCGCAGTTAGAATCTGGCCCTTGTACTTCCTCGTGAGGAATGTGCCGTCCATGCAAATGATCGGGCGACAGTGCTGGAATGCATTTATGCATGTGCCGAGGGTGAAGAAGGCACGCTGCAAGACCCACTTACCAGCGCACACACCACCCGCAGGAAACTCCGCAAGGTCGATGGATGTCTTTGGGATTCCTCGTGTTATTGCCACGAGCAAGTGGGGAATATTCTCGTAGGAAGCCTCGTGCGTCGAACCGTATTCGCGAAAACTCCACAAGGTCGATGGATGTACAAGGTTCCTCGTGCTATTGCCCTGAGCAAGTGGGAAATATTCTCGTAGGAAGCCTCGTACGTCCCGAACCGTATTTCGCATTAAACTCCACAAGGTCGATGGATGTACCGGGATTCCTCGTGCTATTGCCCGAGCAAGTGGGAATATTCTCGTAGGAAGCCTCGTGACGTCCCGAATCGTATTCTTGCAGTGTTCTTTTCGCTCTCCATGCCTTTTAGTAGCTAATCTTGTCTTTGAAACCTCTCCTCCATGGTCGTGATAATAGATCGAGGCTGCAGTGCGGATTGTCCACGATCGACCATAAAATACATTTGCCACCCAAGTGGAATGACAGTTGTGGTGTTCTGCTCCGCTTCTTCGATTCGCGATTATGCTCCATCATTATGGAACATTTCCAATAGTCCTTCCACTTCCCCTTGTATGCATGCACCCGCCATGGGAACGAATCAACTACGCACTTCACGTCATACTCCTTTTTGCTGGACTTCACTACCTTGAATTGCTGCCGAAGAGATATTGCCTAGTACTTCACCGCATCCATCACAGCCTCCTTGTCTTTATATATGGCCCCCTACGTGACCTCGTTCTCATGATACTCCCATGCATTAATGTTCCCTTCATTCATTGTTAGGTCTTCAAAATCATAATTGGTCCATGCACCAGGGATAGGCACCTCAGGAGCATTGTCCTCCTCGTTGGAGTATTCACCATTAGGAACTTCCTCATCCGCACGGTCCTCCTCCTCCATCAGGTGAACTATGTCCTCCACCTCCTCCCCCTCGTCGGCCACCCCTCGCGCCTCCACCACTGTCTCCTCGACCCCCATCCCCTCGCCACCGCCAGTCTCGTGCTCCTCGTCTCCGGGCTCCTCACCACCTTCATCTTCACATCCTTCTATATTTGACGTCATCTCCCCTGTAATATCTACCCCGACATCACGAACTTGAGATACCGATAGAGCTACCGGGTAGCACTGTACCAACAACATCAGCGGCCAACCCCACTCTATGACAAAACCAACATAGCTCCTCCATGTTGATGTTGCGTTAATAGGGATAAACTCTCCATAAAAACAGTCTTGCGCACGGCTTACTACTGCTCTGACCCGCAACCGAACAGTCTGGACATCCAAATTGAACATCCGAGACATCCACTCCAACAAACCCCTGTATGTCCTATCGCTCGGTCTAGATATGCCTCGTACGACTCTTGAAAATGATGATAAATCCACCCCATTCGCCCCTGTGCTATCACCCCATCTCCATATAATATTTGAAAATACAATTTCTCCGACATGCTGCAACGTCCGACGAAAATATATTAATCTAAAATACAATATACAAAACATATATTGATCGTACTAAAAAATTCAACTATAAATAAGTCATTCGACTATAAATAAGTAATTCGACTTGCCTACCATACGGCCTAATATTAAATTTCTACCACATTACATTAACCCTACTAAATTAATTTTCTAAATATTGCCTAATATTTTGACTGTATTCAATTTCTAGATACTAAATACTACATTAAATTTGTACATACTAAATACTACACAATCCTAAAATTTCTAAAAACTAAATACCACATTAAATTTATAAATATTAACTGCTACATTAAATTTATAAACACTACACAATTCAAAAATTTCTAAACACTGCACAATCCTAAAATTTCTAAACACTATAATAAATTTCTAAATATTAAATCCTACATTAAATTTCTAAATACTACACAATCCTAAAAAAATTTCTAAACACTACACAATCCTAAAATTTCTAAATACTATAATAAATTTCTAAATATTAAATGCTACATTAAATTTCTAAATATTAAATGCTACATTAAATTTCTAAATACTATATGACGAATACTTATAACAGGCCGTACCCCAACGGCCCAAAGCGACGAGCCGATAGTTCACAAGCACAGCTCAAGCCCAACAGACCGCTCCTAGCCCATTCTGGCCAAAGCACGACAAAGCCACGAGAGACGACCTTCCCGTGGCGATCAAGGCGTCTCCGACCAAGCGGGGCTCCCGGCCCCCCACGGGGCCGAGACCCATCGGCTCCGACCGAGCGAGCTCGACCCCGCGGTCGGGATCCCCGACCGATCGTGCCAAGACAACCCCTGCCAAGGGCAGCGTGCCAAAACTTCCACCACCAACGACCCGTACCCCTGAGCGGGGTCAATCGAGCGACTATACAAGGCGGTGGCTCCTTCCCAAGAAGGTTCTTGGTGGCCCAAGTCATGCTCCCGATCCATCGGTAGGTCACGTCTGATGCGAAGATCGCCCTCTCCGAGGCAACACCCACGCCAGTAGCGACAACGTCAACACTCGAAAGGTTCGCGAGAGGCGGTCGCCATTTCGGAAAAATACCTAACCGCTCGACCAGCTAAGCTACCGACCAACATGGGCAAGGCAGGCGATGATCGGTCAGCGAGAACCAAGGACAGAAGCTCCTAGTATAGGTCATCTCGTCCTCCCCAATTCTCGATGTAACTGCCCTTCCTTTTCGTATAAAAGGAGGCGGGAACCCCGTGCGAGGGGAAAAGGGAGAGGAGAAGGGCGAAGAGAGAGAGAGAGCGCTATCGGACCCATCACAAACCATTGGCATTCTCGCTTGTAAAACTTTGTGCGATCATCTGTACCAAGAGTAATACAACACCACCACACGGTGGGTAGGGACCTTCGACCGAACGATATACATCTTGGACTTCGAGTCTAACCATTTAGGAGTGGAGCGCGACCCTTAGACTTACAAATTTACTTGCGGTGCTCGAAACCCGGCGGTTGGCGCGCCCGGTAGGGGTCTTGCGCGTCTTCATCACCATCTCCGGTTCCGCTCGCCTCCCGATGGCATCTTTCATCCGCGGCGGCATGACCACGCCGAGAGCGGATCGCGCGGCTCCCTCAACTTTCTTTGCCACCGCGGCGGGAGGGCTTACGCTCATCCCGCCGCCACCGGGCCAGCGCCCCGTGAAAGCCAGCGCCATCTCCGTGACCGCCAAGTTCGGCTTGAGCACCCCAAGTCCTAAAGCGGGCCGGAGCGCTCGCCGCGTCTGGCAGCTCCGTGGGCGAGGCGGTGACCGTGTCACCTCTGCGAGCTCACAACTTGTGGCGATGGCGGCTACATGCGGCCTCCATCCGAGCTGGCTGGAAGACTCTTCCGACCACGACTCCGGCTCCGACACGGAGTACCACGCCGTGGCGGCACTCGTGAGTGCAACATGGCGAACGCGGCGATTTAATCATAACCCCCACGGTTCTGAGGCCCCATCCGTATGCCGAGGCGCGGAGGAGGAACACCGGCGAGACGTCTTGAACACGCTCAAGCTCGTCGCGCCGAACTCCGGCAACGGCGAGGCTGGATAAGCGCGAGGCTAAGCTCGACCAGCTCGAGTTAACACAGGCGGGATGAGCCGAGGCGGCAGTGCCGGCGGCTGCGACAGCACGGCAGCAGTATACCTGGCGGGCGGAAGAATCCGGCGGCCTCGGTTCTTCCCCATGCAAGCGAATGTGGCTGCGGTGCGTCTTGCCGAGGCCTCCGGGCCGGTGACCGGAGGCCAAAGCCACGTACCACAACCTCCGGGTGGTGGGCGTGCGGCCGTGCAACACATGCGAGCCTCCGGCTCCTACCGCTCTGGCGCCACCTCAGTCACCGGGCCTATACCACGCGGCCGGTGGTCCGGCAAGACGGCGCCACACCACGAACCACCCGGGCCTCACGCGCCCGATGCGCGGCGCCTCGGCGGCGCCTCGGCGTTCGCGCCACCCTCGGCGCGGAGAAAGCGGCGGAGGAGGCCGTCCCACTCACGTGTTGTGGATGGCGGGCGCCACCGCCGCATCCCAAGCCCGATGGTCCGGACCACGGGCTTTACGCGAGATCCGCGGTGATTTCCTGCCGATTCGGCGCCGACCAACATCGCCAAGTACACCGGGCCACGAACCCGGGGTTTGGCTCGAAGACTACCGGCTCGCATGCTTGGCGGGGAGCAGCGGATGACCTCTTCATCATCCAATACCTCCCCATCTACCTCGCGGACTCGGCCCGAGCTTGGCTCAGTACACCGCGCGAACCATCGAGGCGGGGTGACTGAAGAATCTCTTCGTCGGCAACTTCGGGGCACCTACAAGCGCCACAGTAACTCCTGAGGACTGAAGGGCTGCAAGCGGCGACAGAAAACTCTTGGGACTACATCCGGCGGTTTTCCGCCAATGCAACGAGCTCCCGACATCTCCGCCGCCGATGTCGTGGGAGCATTCATCTGGCACCTCTGCAAGGCCACGGTGCACAAGGTGGGTATCTCAAGCCCGGGACCACCAAGGAGCTCCTCGACGCCGCCACCAACCACGCCTCGGCGAGGAGGCGTGGGAGCTATCTTCGAGGAAGGAAAGGCCCAGCAAGGGCGGCGTCGAATCGGATCCCTTCCGGCCGCTCCAACAAGCGGAGGCGGCATGGAAAACAGATCCGCGAACCTCAAGTGGTCGCCACGATCGACCGCCACGCCAGCGGCGAGTGCGACCGGCCGTCGCGCCGACCACTTTGAGAAATTGATGGGCGGCCGTGCGAACCACGGGTTCCTGTCAAGCACAAATATCGGGGCTGCGAAGTCTGAGGCGCTTCCTCTCCAGCGCCCCGCGGCGCGGCGGGCAAAGGAAAGAAGCGACCACGGCCCCACGGTCGCGGAGAAAAAGCGGACGGCGAGTTCCCGAACTCGGCGGTGCCTCATGATCTTTGGCGGGCGTGTTCTGTTGACAAGCGCCGGCTTAAACTTCGCCTCTGCGAGGTCCACACCGTCGCGCCATCGTCCCCAATATCTCCGGTGGTGGAGTTTCCGATCACCTTTGATCGGACCGATCACCCGATCCGATCCCCGACCAGGAAGGTACCCGGGTAGTCGACCCCATCGTGGGGAAGAAGCGCCTCACCAAGGTGCTCATGGATGGTGGCGGCGGTCTCAACATCCTCGTGGAGGCGCTCGGCGCCATGGGGATTCCTCGCTCGAGTCTCCGGCCGAGCAAGGCTCCTTCCACGGCGTCATCCGGCCAGCGAGCCCATCCGCTCGGCGGTCGACTGCCCGTCACCTTTGGGGAACGAAATTTACGCACGAAACCCTCACTTTCGAGGTTGTGGATTTCCCGGCTCCTATCACGCTATCTGGGGAGACCATGCTCGCCAAGTTCATGGCGGTCCCGGCTATGCTTACCTCAAGTGAAGATGCCGGACCTCGGGAGCCATAGCAGTGGCATCGTCTTTCCAGCTCGCTTACAAGCTGCGAGGCGGCGATTGCGAGCTTGCCTCGGCGATCATCGCATCCGCCGAGCTTATCAATCTCGGGAGGAAGCCTCGAGTCGCCCGAATCCGGCAAGTCGGGCGGGATCCTCAAGTCCGCCGAGGACACAAAGAAGGTTGCGGTCGATCCTGCGATCCGACCAAGACCGTCTTGGTCGAACCACGCTCCCGCCAAATAGGAAGCGCTTCGTCGACTTTCTCGCGCCAACAAAGACGTCTTCGCATGGAGGTCCGCCCGACATGCCGGGAATCCCAAGGGAAGTCGCCGAGCACTCCTTGAGCATCGACCGGGCTCAAAGCCGGTCGCCTGGCGCTTGCGCCGCCGGCGAGGCGCAAGATCATAGGAGAGATCGCCAAGCTTCGGCGCGGGGTTTGTAAAGAGGTGCGCCACCCGGTGGCTAGCCAACCCGTACTTGTAAAAAGAAAAATGGGCAATGGAGAATGTGTGTTGACTATCGGGTCTCAACAAAGCTTTGTCCCAAAGACCGTTCCCCTTGCCCGCATCGACCAAGTCATTGACTCCACGGCGGGTGTGAGTCTCTTTCTTTCGGATGCCTACTCGGGCTACCACGGATAGCACTGAAGGAGTCCGACCAGCTCGCGACTTCCTTCATCACGCCATTCGGCTCGTTACGCTCACGTTACAATGCCGTTCGGCCTAAAAACGCGGGCGCTACATACCGTGATGTATGCAAGCGTGCTTCAACGACGGATCGGCCGCAGCGTTGAGGCGTCGTCGGCGACATAGTCATGAAGACCAAGAATGCACTCGACCTTATTGCGGATCTGGAAGAGACTTTGCGAATCTTGGCGATTCCGTATAAAGCTCAACCAGAAATCGTCTTTGGGGTTCCCAAAGGAAGCTGCTCGGCTTCATCATCTCCGGCGGTATCGAGTCAATCGGAGAAAATCTCAGCAATCGCAAGGATGGGCCGGTTCCTAACCTCGGAGGAGTCCAGAGGCTAGCGGGGTGTCTAGCGACCTTGAGCCGTTTCGTGTCTCACCTTGGCGGCGTGGAATGCCGCTCTACAAGTTGCTCAAGAAATCCGACCGTTTTAGCTAGACCGGGAGGCTCGGGAGGCCCTCGCTCGCCTAAAGGCCTTCCTATCCTCACCTCGGTCTGGTCGCCCGACGCCGGCGAACCACTACTCTCTCGTCGCCGCCCTTTGCTCAAGTCGTCGGTCGCGGCCCTTGTGAATGAACAGCGGAGGAAGGCCGTGAACTCAAGGTGCAGCGGCGGTCTACTCGTCGGCGAGGTGCTTTCGAGTCAAAACTCGGTATCCGCGGTCGAAGCGCCCTACGCGATACTCATCGCCAAGAAAGCTCGTCTATTACGCCCGACCCGGCCGCCATCACTTGTGGTGACCGCGTCCCCACTCGGCGAGATCGTCCACAACCGCGACGCCTCGGGAAGGATAGCCAAGTGGGCGCTCGAGCTCGGCCACCGCGGCATAACATACATCCTCGGACAATGATCAAGTCGAGCCACTGGCCGACCGTCGTCGAGTGGACCGAAGCCAGGCGCCACCGGCGATAGAAGATCCGTCTTGGACAATGTACTTTGATGGGTCCTACACCAAAGCGGCGCGCGCGCGAGTCATCCTTATTTCCCGCTCGGGAGCGAGCTGTCGCCATCGAGGTTGCTCTTGGCGCGACCAACAACATCGCCGAATCTGAAGCTCGTCAGCGGTCTCCGGATCGTTGCCGACCTCGGTGCTCACCGACTCGTCCACGGGGACTCCAAGCTTGTTGTCGACCAGGTCATGAAGGCGCGAAACCGGGGCGCCCGCATGGCAGCGTCTTGTCAAGAAGTGCGCGAGCTCGAAGAACGGTTTAAGGGTTTGAGCTCCACCATAGCTCTGAGCGCTACAATGGTGAAGCCGATCACCTAGCCAATCTTGCCTCCAGCAGAGGCGATCCGCTTTGGGATCTTCGTCTGCGACCTCCTGCGACCTTCCGTCAGCGGGCTCGATGGTCGGCGACCTCTGACACGCCTAACACGGTCACCCGGCCGCCCGCACGCCGGGCGTGGACTCGACCGGTCAACCCACGCGCGTGTTAATGGCGAATCCGGCGGAGAAGCCCTTCACCGACCGTTTGACGAACGGGTCGCTCCCCTCTGACCCGACCGAGGCCCGGCGCCTCGCTCGGCGGGCAAAAACAACGTCTTGGTCGGCCCAGACCTTTACAAGAGGAGTCCCTCCGGGGTCCTGCAGAAATGCGTTCCGGCCGACCAAGGGAAGCAGCTACTGCTCGATATCCATGGCGGGGTCTGCGGTCACCATGCTGCGCCCCGATCCCTCGTAGGAAAGGCCTTTCGGCAAGGTTTTTATTGGCGACCGCCGTGTCGGCGCCGGCGGTCGTGCGCGACTGCGAAAGTGCGATTCTTTGCCCTAAGGATACATCTGCCGGCTCAAGCCTTCTGAGCGATCCCCATTACGGCCATTTGCGGTTTGGGGACTCGATCGGTCGACCCCTTCAAGAAAGCGCCGGGGCTTTACTCATCTTCTAGTCGCGGTGGATAAATTCACCAAGTGGATAGAGCCAAGCGATGCGTGGCGTCCACGTCGGCACAGCGACCATCTTCTTCGCGACATCGTTTTTGGTTCGGAGTTCCAAACTCCATCATCACCGACAGCGGACGCGGTTCACGGGAAGGAGTTCCTCGAGTTCTGCGATGACTTCAACATCCGTGTCGATTGGGCGTGCGTGGCCCATCCACGAACCAACGGCGGTCGAGCGTGCCAGCGGCATGATCCTTCAAGGACTCAAGCCACGAATCTTGATCGGCTCAAGCGCCGCGGTCGGTGGGCGGCCGAGCTACCCTCCGTCCTCTGAGTCTGCGGACCACGCCCACCCGGCGGCCGGGTTTACGCCGTTCTTCATGGTGTTGTTGTTTGCATCTTGCCAACAGACCTGAAGTATGGCGCCCCAAGACTACAAGCCTTGATGAGGCTCGAGGCTCGCCTCGCAACAAGGCGCCATCGACCAGCTCGACGAGGCGCGTGATGTGGCCATCCTACGATCGGCTAGATATCGACCAAGCTCTGCGACGCTATCACAGCCGCCAGGTTCGAGGGCGATCCTTCAGCACCGGTGACCTAGTCCTGCGTTGGGTCCAAACCGGCAAGGACAAGCACAAGCTATCACCACCACAGGAAGGCCCTTCACCGTCGTGGAGGTTCTCAGACTGCACCTTCGACTCAAGGGCCGGCGGTCGTATCTGCCAAATGCTTGGAACATAGAAAAGTTAAGGCGATTCTATCCTAATCTCTTTTCTTCTTTCACGGCTTGGTCTTTACTCTTACCCTTCCGAGCACTGGTCGCCTGCGGCGCTCGGGGCTGCCTATGGCGCCTGCTCAGTGCTCTGGTCGGCGTTTATGTGGGTCGGTGACCCGGTGACTCTGAGGTCTCTCGGCGGTAACCCTCTCGACCCGCGTTACGGCCTCGCCCCGGCGGCTACGGTTGCTAAGTAGCGCCGGCGGAAGAAGGAAATGCGAGTGGGCGACCTCTTAGTCGATCGAGAACACTCCTCCTTGGCGCTAACTTCGGCTAACTCACGCGCGTCGTGCGGTCGGTGACGGAACCGACGCGAGGTCCATCAGCGGTAACCCTCTCGACCCAAGCGTTATGGCCTCGCCCGGTGCTACGGTTGCTAAGTAGCGCTTTGTGGAAGAAGGAGTGCCAGTGGAAGCGATCCTCATCGATCGGAAACACTCCTCTCCCTCACAATTGCGCATAAGCTGCGAGTAACCAAGATTCTATCCTCTTAACCCTCCAGAAACAACCCGACCTACGCATAAGTGACCCTGCGGTCCTTAGGGCTATGGCGGTCGGCGTGCACCAAAAACACAAAGGGGCAAGAGGCATCACGAACTTGTTAAACTTAAGATTGTCTATAAAACTTGGCGATCATTACAATCAAAGAAAGGGATAAAATCTAACTACTTTTATTCTTCTCGAGGCGACTGCGGCGAGGCGTGGTGGCGATCTCGGGCGTGCGGCTCAACCAAGAACTTCGAACCTATCGATCTCGTCGTCGGTCCGGTTCGGCGGCGCCATTGCTCACATCTGCGAGGTCGATGCCATCATAGTGCGAGATGGTATTGGCCAGCGAGAAGCCCTAGCGGCGCCAACCGTCACCGCCTCTCGATGCGTTACGCACTTTCGGGCGGTAGCGAGGCAAATCGCTCGGGCACAACCTTCCCGGACGCGGACGCGAACCTCCCGACCAGCCTCGCTAGGGTCTGACTCGGCGCCAATCGAGGCCGAGCGTCCTCGGCGACCTTGATGCCGCCCGCGCCTCGTCGGGCGCGCGATCGCCATGTCGCGGGCATCTGCCGCGCCTTCTGCGCCTCCACAGCGATGCTCGATTCCTCGTGCCTCTGCGATTTCAGCGTCTCGGATAAGCTCGCTCGTGGGTCGCACCACGAGTTAATTGAAGAATCAAGACACTTACCGTGGCGAGTTGGTGGATTGCAAGCTTCTTCCTTAAGCGCCTCGTAAGAAGTCCTCGGCAAAGCTAAGTCCTACAGGCGGTCCCCGCTTCGGGCGAACTTCGGTCGGCGTCCTTAGAGCTGGTCGCTCGATCCGCAGGCGGGTCGCCTGCGCCTGCGCGTTCCCCTCCGCGGTGACGGCGGCATCCTTGGCCTCGTTGGCCTCCGCCAGGGAGGACTCGAGCTCCGCCACCTTCGCCCTCGAAGATTTGGCCCCCAGGCGTTCATCGAAGAGGACCTTCGTGGCCTCATCCAGCCCTTGGCGAAGCTCCGCCGCCTCCGACCGCCTGGCCGCCAGAGCCTCTTGGGTCAGGCGTAGCTCAAGCGGCCATTGCACTCCTCTCGTGGCCGCCGGCGGCTATCCGAGCCAGCTGCAGAGTTCGGCTCTTCCTTCGGCGGGCCGTAGATGCTACAAAAGCGAGCTATCCATTAGCGTCACCGCCGGTGGCGAATTCTAAAACCGGGCTTTTCCATCAACACCAAGCGGATCGGCGGACTCCCGGCCACCCGTCGATGCCTTCTTTGGAAGATTCGAGAGCCAGAGTCAGACCCTTTCGGATCTGCTCTATCTCCGCTTCGGCGTCCAGAGCGCCTTGCTGAAGGGCGACCCACTCGCCCTCCTCCGATCCGCCCGTCGACTCCGACCCAAGGGCCACTCCCGGCAGCGGGCCCTCGGACGTCTGCTCAGGTGAGCGCCTCGCGCGAGCACCATCGGCGGCGATGGCGAGGCGATCGCCGGGGATCCCGTGGCGACCTGCGCCTGCGGGGCCTCAGCCGGCGCCTCCCACAGGGCAAGGGTGGCGCCCCGGCACTGCGCCGTCTCGGCCAGCGCGATCGCCGGCCGAGTTGTCGCGTCCTCCTCCGCGAGGACGATCACCTGGCCGGCGACAACCGCGCGTCGGGGCGGCGGAGCCTCGCCGACCTCGGCTTCGGCGAGCCCCATCCCTCCGCAGACGGTAGCGGCCTCGGCCTTAGCGGTGCGACCGGCGCCATCCTGCGGTCGGCGCAGACGCACCACGGTCACACCCGTATAAGTGGCACCGTCACAAAACACACTTAGTGGCCGTTCGGGCTGCTAACGCTAAATGTTCGAACAAAACAAAAGAAAGGGTACTTATCAGGCGAGCGAGTGCGCGACACGCGCCTCTTCGCGGTCCCCCTCAGAGGCGGATCTGCCGGCCGCTTCCCGGCCGCCTCCTCGAAGGCACAACGACGGCAACCACGTAGTCACCCCGCCGAGGCCCCGGGCCCGTTGTCTTTGGTGGTGTCGCCTTCCGCGAGTCCACGCCGGACCGCCGCCCGATCCATGGTCGGAGGAATCCGTAGTATCGCCTCGAGAGTGCTCCGCCTCTGCACGTGGAGGTCGTCCCGCCTTGATGGCCTCGATATATCCTCACCTGCGCGGCCCTGCCGCGCTCCTCTCCTTCCCTTCCTCCTCTCCTCCTTAGCTTCTTGCGGGAGGAATCGAGATGTCACGGCCTCCGCTCGGGCGCCTTTGCCTCCTTCTCTCAGGAGGCGCGCCCGGAGATCGAGCCCAAGAGCCCCTAGGAAGTGTGAGGCGCCGGTCGAACAAATACCAAAGCGAGGGAAAGAAGCGAAAGAAAATTCCATTAACCTACAGTTCGGGGTGCCGCCGAGAAGCAGTTACAGGAGGCCACCGCGGCCTCCATGGCGCTTCCACCCGTAACGGCCACCACGGGCTTCAATCTCGATTGAGGCCAGCTCGCTCCGCCATCCTCATGCGATCGGGCCCCTCGCATCAAATAGGGGCGAGCACATGCATCAAAGGTTGCAGCGCATCCCCATGAAAACACGCCGCGATCGCGCCCGGTGAGGCCTTGCCTCCTAAGAGCCACGATTTGCTCTACAATCGGGCCACCTTCTTCTTTCCTTCTTCTCGGCGCCCAGTTCCTCCTCACAGCCACGAGGGTTCGCGGTGAAGGCGGGCGGCGGCTCGGACGTTCGAGCGTAGAACCACTCGGGCGCCACCCCTTGTTGGACGGCGGCGGCTGACTCGACATACTCGCGCTCGGCGGACGGGGCTGGAAGGCCGAGCCCCGATGGGTCTTCTGCGCGTCAGGCTTGTCCTTCGAGCCTTGCTTGGAAGAGATGCCTCCACGGCGCCCGGTCGCGGCTCGATCCCAGAAAGCCTCGCCTGGCGTGTGAAGATGGCAATGTGGAGGACCCGTTGGGATTGTGGTGGTGCACCTCCGCCTTGTAGTAGAAGAGCATCCCGGACGAATGGATGCGGCGGCAAGCCAAAGCCACGCTCGGCACGAGGCGGGCACCACGACCTCATCGTCCCGCGCGAGGATTAGCGGCCCCGTCGGCACCCTCCATCGGAGAGATCTGCGCGGGAGGAAGCCCTTCTTCACAAGGCGGCCTTGGTGGCACAGGCGAACACTCCGACCACGACATTCTTGCGAGGAGAAGAAGAGAAGGCTAAGTTTTCTTTCCTTGGCTCTTTGTTGTTCTTAGGAGCAGGGGGCGAGGAGGCAAAAAGCGTGGTCGCGAAGCGTTCGAGGGCATGTTTATAGAAGGCGACGAGCCGCGACCGAACCGCACCCTCGGCGGCGTCGCGTTCGCCCTCGTCATCACGCCTTTGGTAACTCCCTGTTCCCAATTCCACCCAGCATTTAATCTTGATCGGACAAGTCGTAAAGACGCCGCCCCAAGTGACGCGTCTGCGCCTTGGGCGGGACGGTTGCTCCGGGGCGCGCGCGAGAGGCCCGCTGGGCCGCTGCGGCCCCAAAATGGCAAAAGCTTTGTGGCTTGCGCCGGGGGCCCAGCTAGAGCTGTGGGATCAAAAGGCCTAACCCACTAGATGGGCTTAAGGCCGCCCCAGCGAAACTCGAGTTAGGGGCAAGTATGAGGTGAGCCCCGCGGTGGGCCCTCGGTTAGGTCGGCTGATGACCTAATCACCTCTACCCGCGTCCGAGACCATACTTCACACTCTCCCGGGAGCTCATCGATGGCGACGGCCGGTGTGCCACAGGGTCGGGACGACCGGGATCCATCTGAGATTGAGTAAAGAAAGGTTTTTATGGGTTGCCCCACGGCGGCGCGGGACACCCTACTGCGGGACCGTCGCTCGGAAGGTCCCCAGGCGGGACCTCCCGGACCCACTCGGACTACCGTTATAAGCTTCACGAGCACGGCGTTCAAACCAGCGCGAATGGCTGCGTCGCTCACCTCCGGGTCCCACACTGCGGACGGGGTATCGTGTGGGATAGGCGGCGACCACTCCTCTCGCGGCTACCCTCGCGGGCGAGGACTCGGGCGGATGCCCGCGTCCGGCTACGACGTAAAGCGAGCCCGCGTCCGGCTACGGCGTAAAGCGAGCCAGCGTCCGGCTACGACGTAAAGCGAGCCAGCGTATAGCTACGGCGTTAAGCGAGCACTCGGACACCGAACCTCGCCGCGAGGCATCGCGGTCGTCCCTGCCGACAAAAAACGCGGTCTAGCTACGACGTTAAGCGAGCACTTTCGGACACCGAACCTCGAAGAGGCATCACGGTCGTCCACGCCGACCAAGGCGCGGTCTAGCTACGGCGTTAAGCGAGCACTCGGACACGAACCTCGCGCGAGAGGCATCGCGGTCGTCCTGCCGACCGAGGCGCGGTCGATCGTCCTGCCGACCAAGGCGCGGTCTAGCTCGACGTTAAGCGAGCACTCGGACACCGAACCTCCGAAGAGGCATCGCGCGTGCGTCCCCGCCGACCAAGGCGCGGTCTAGCTCTGACGTTAAGCGAGCACTCGGACACCGAACCTCGCGCGAGAGGCATCGCGGTCGTCCCTGCCGACCAAGGCGCGGTCTAGCTCTGACGTTAAGCGAGCACTCGGACACCGAACCTCGGCGAGAGGCATCGCGGTAGTCCTTGCCGACCAAAGGCGCGGTCTAGCTCTGACGTTAAGCGAGCACTCGGACACCGAACCTCGCGCGAGGCATCGCGGTCGTCCTGCCGACCAAAGCGCGGTCGGTGCGTCCACTGCGACCAAGGCCGGCGTCTAGCTTCGGACGTTAAAGCGAGCACTCGGACACCGAACCTCACGAAGAGGCATCACGGTCGTCCCTGCCGACCAAGGCGCGGTCTAGCTACGGCGTTAAGCGAGCACTCGGACACCGAACCTCGCGTAGAGGCATCGCGGTCGTCCACATCCGACCAAGGCGCGGTCTAGCTACGGCGTTAAGCGAGCACTCGGACACCGAACCTCGTGCGAGTATCGCGATCGTCCCTGCCGACCAAAACGCGGTCTAGCTCTGACGTTAAGCGAGCACTCGGACACCGAACCTCGCGCGAGGCATCGCGATGCGTCCTGCCGACCAAGGCGCGGTCTAGCTACGACGTTAAGCGAGCACTCGGACACCGAACCTCGCGCGAGAGGCATCGCGGTCGTCCTGCCGACCAAGGCGCGGTCTAGCTCGACGTTAAGCGAGCACTCGGACACGAACCTCGCGAGAGGCATCGCGGTGCGTCCTGCCGACCAAGGCGCGGTCGGTCGTCCCTGCCGACCAAGGCCCGTCCACGTCGACCAAGGCGCGGTCTAGCTACGACGTTAAGCGAGCACTTTCGGACACCGAACCTCGCGCGAGAGCATCGCGGTCGTCCACTGCCGACCAAGGCACGGTCTAGCTCTGACGTTAAGCGGCGCTCGGACACCCAAACCTCAAAGGCATCGCGGTCGTCCTTGTTAACCAAGGCACAAAGCAAACTCATTATGAAGACATTCACGAACAAAAGAAGATTTTATTATAGACCAGCAGGCTCAAACTTTACGACTTTACATACGATACTCGGCGAGACACAAGAATAGCTACTGCTGCGGCGGAGACCTTCTCCACGCCAAAGCCTTTCAAACATCCGCCGCGGCATCGGTGGCACCGGCGGCATTTGGAAGGCCCTTGCACGTCGGCGGGTCATTGCGCGGCTGCGGAACCATGAGCCGATGCGCCTGCTGCCGTTCAGCGACATCGACGTAACCGCGTCAACTATAGTCGGCGCCCACGCGCCATCACCTCCAGAAGGGCCTCCCTTGCTACCCCAAGCCTCGGGACCACCCCGAGTAGCGCGTCGGCAGCGGCGACATCACGGTGCGGCTTCTTCCTCCGGAGTTCGGCCATCGCCGATCATACTCGGCCGGCTTCGGCCAAAGGTCTTCTTCTTACTGCGACATCATTGCCAAAACCGAAAACGAGGGTGCCCCAAAGCCATCCCAAAGAGCAAAAAAAGTTTTCGTTTAAAGCTTTATCACTCAAGCGGGCCGTGGTATCATTTTATACGAGCGGATGGAGATTAAACGTCTCGAGTAAATGCGGGCGTTAGGAAGCGGCGCCCTTCACGAAACCAGCGGTCCGAAGGCGAAGCGGTAGCGCGCTAATCCATGCGCGGCTGCGAACGAGGTGATTCAAAGCCCCGGCGGTTTGAATACCGGGGCGATTCCGGGGCAACCGTCGGATCCGTTGGGTACACTGGCGAATCGTTTGACCCTGTCGGTCGGGCCAACCGCTCGAGCCAGTCACTATTTTCTTCAAGCTCAACCCCAACCGAATCTGCCAAATCACTCGGGGTTCGGGGCTCTTGACGAATACTTATAACGGCGTACTTAACGCCCAAAGCGACGAGCCGACGGTTCACAAGCACAGCTCAAGCCCAACAGATCGCTCCTAGCCCATTACCGATCGAAGCACCGACAAAGCCACGCGAGACAGCCTTCCCGACCGACCGAGGGAAGCGTCTCCGACCAAGCGGGGCTCCCGACCCCCGCAGCAGGTCGGGATCCCCCGACTTCGATCGTGCCAAGACAACCCCTGCCAAGGGCCGCGTGCCAAAACTTCCACCAGCCAACAGCCACGTACCCCACGAATGGGGTCAATCGGCGACTATACAAGGCGGTGGCTCCTTCCCAAGAAGGTTCTTGTTGGCGAAGTCATGCTCCCATCCCATCGGCGGTCACGTCTGATCTGAAGACGCGCCCTCTCCCGAGGCAACACCCACGCCAGGTAGCGACAGCGTCAACACTCGAAAGGTTCGCGGAGCGAGTGCGCCATTTCCGGAAAATACCTAACCGCTCGACCGGCTAAGCTACCGACCCAAAGCATGGGCAAGACAGCGATGATCGATCAGCGAGAACCAAGGACCGAAGCTCCTAGTATAGGTCATCTCGTCCTCCCCCAATTCTCGATGTAACCTGCCCCTTCCTTTTCGTATAAAAGGAGGTAGGAACCCCCGTAAGCGAGGGGGGAAAAGGGAGAGGGAGAAGGGACGAAGAGAGAGAGAGAGCGCTATCAGACCCATCACGCTGAACCATTGGCATTCTCGCTTGTAAAACTTTGTGCAGTCATCTGTACCAAGAGTAATACAACACCACCACACGAACTGGAGTAGGGACCTTCGGCCCGAACCAGTATACATCTTGGACTTTCGAGTCTAACCATTCAGGGAGTGGAACGCGCGACCTCTTAGACTTACAAATTTACTTGCCGGTGCTCGAAACCCCGACACTATACAATCCTAAAAAAATCCTAAATTTACCTCCACAAAAATAACGAATCGATTTTTTTCTTCCCCTTTTCTCTTCCCCTCTTCTTCTTCTCTTCTTCTTCTTCTTCTTCTCCTCCTCCTCACTCTCGGCTGCCGAATGCATCACCTGTGCCCGTCGCTGGGGTTAAAAACCCACCCGTCGCCCATGCACAGGGCGATCACCCGTGTATGGGGCGATAGGTGGGTGGGCCGTTAATTGGCCGTTAGCCCTGGAGCCTATCGCCCGTATATGGGGCGATCGCCCCTATACGGGCGACGGCCACACTTTTTTGCAATTTTCATATCCTAATGACTAGTTTCGAAAAAAAGATTAAATAAATGTTAAATAAAAAAAATCTCCAAACGTCTGCCCATCTCTCTGTGCTAACACGTCGGCCCATGTTGCTGAGCTTGTGAGCCGGCCTAACAACTGTTGATAAGCGATCCCCTATTGGCCCATAGTCTAGAATCCAAAGTGGAACCCATATCCAAATCACTGTTGCTGGTAATCTCTCAAGATCCTATAAAAATTGTTAAGGAACCTCGCTATCGAATAGTCCGGGGTTCCCGAACAGATCTGAATTGGAGAACAGAGAGAGAAAGAGAGACACAGGTTTAGGGAGAACGGCGACAGAATTCTTTATTGCTTTGTGGTTGCTTGTACAATGGGGGGACCCTATCCTCCTTATATAGTAGTCGCCTAGGGTTTCGGCTAAGGGACCATCGTGGGCTTTCATTGGGCCACGTGGTTTCCCAACACTCCCCCTTGGGCCCTTTGCCGTGAGATGCATATGCCTCATTAAAACTCCAGAAAAACCCAGTGGGAAAAATACTTGGAGAAAAAGTACATAGCATACGCTTACTGTGTTGCACGAATTGCCTCATTAAAACCTTATACAAGAAAACTTCATTCAAAACTTGCTAAGGGAAAAGTGTACAATTCACCCAAACTTCAATCGCTAATCTTCGAGATTCATGTTGGGTACTCAAACCTCATGTTCAAGATTTATGTGGGAGTGTGTGAAATATCTCCCCCTGAAATCTGCACTTCTCTAAGCCTCATCATCCCAATCCCTTTTACGCACCTTTCAAAGGTAGATGCTGCGAGTGATTTAGGGAACAAATCTGCAAGATTTTCACATGACTTAGTATGCAATATCTTAACTCGTTCATCTTATGCAATTCGTGAGCATAGAAGAACTTGGGGTTGATATGCTTCGTGAGATTGCTCTTCAAATAACCCATCTGTGCTTGCGCAATACAAGCTGCATTATCTTCATAGATGATCGTGGGAGTTTGCTCAATGTTCAAGCCACATGACTTCTGGATGTGGTGAACCATTCCTCGGAGCCATGCACATTCACGAGATGCTTCATACAAAGCAATGATTTCCGAGTGGTTTGTCGACGTCGAGACAAGGTGCGCTTAAGCGACTTCGAGCTAGCATTTCCTCCACATAGGAAAACATAGCCAGTTTGGGACTTGCCAGTATGCGGGTCTGATAAGTTCCCAGCATCGGTGTAGCCAACCAAATTCAGTTCATTATTTCTTCTGAAGAACAAACCGAGATCTTTGCTTCCTTGGAGGTAACGGAAGATGTCCTTGATCCCTTTCAATGCCTTTTGGTGGGTTACGCACTATCTGAGCTAGCAAATTCATAGCGACGCAATGTCCGGCCTAGTGCTATTCGCAAGGTACATGGCGCTTCAACTTCACTCGGATATGGGAATTCTGCTCCCGGGACTTCCTCCCCCTTCTCTAGGTGCAGTATGGGTCTAGATGCGCTTGGAGTGATCTTGAGCCATTGGAGTCTTTGCGGGATATGCCTTTTCAAAACTAAATCTTTCCAACACTTTGCGTGTAGGATGATTGGTGTACCAAGATTCCTCCTTGGACATGCTCAAGCGCAAGCCTAAACAAAACTTGGTTTTACCCAAATCCTTCATTTCAAACTCGGACTTCAAGTATGAGCATGCTTCTTCAATCTCTTCATCCGTCCCAATGATGTTCAAGTCATCTACATAGAGCGGAGATTATCTGAGAATCCATTCGGGATCATTGTATAAATACGCATGGACAATCTTCGCTATTTGAGTAGCCTTTCTTGCGAGAAAGTCACTCAGCGATTGTACCACATTCTTCCTAACTGTTTTAGCCCATCGGTGATTTCTCCAATTTCACCTTTGTCAGGTTTCTATTTGCTCCGTCTTGGTTGGGATAGGAATACCTTGGTACCTTCATGTATATCTTGAATCCAAGTTCCCATACAAATATCTTTGTAACAACATCCATTAGCTTCATTCTCAACTTCAAGTTGATTGCCATTGAGATCAAATAAGGTAATTCCTCCCATGGCCAGGAGAATAGGTTTCTTCATAATCAACTCCGGGGCGTTGAGTGAAACCTTGAGCTACAAGCCTTGCCTTGTACCTTACAACCGTTGTTTTCATTCCTCTTAGAACAAAGACCCATTTGTGACCTCTGGGGTTTATATGGGAGGTGTGCGGCATCTGAGCAAACACTTCTCTCTTGTTCGGAGAGACTAACTCTGCGATGATTGTCTTCTTCCATTCTTCCCAATCTAGCCTTTTCTTGCACTCTGCGAGAGATGTAGGCTCGGGATCATGATTAATGATCGAGGCAATCTTCTTTGCAAAGTATGCATCCACATTGGCTGTTGCTCTATTAAGGGATTCTCCTGTTATTACAAAGTTTATGGTCATTTCTTCATGGGGTGCTTCATGCACTTCTACTTGCTCTTCGCTGCTATTCCCTATCGCAGGAGCAAGTTCCTTTAGCTTTTCATCGCCTATGTGTGCGCATACATTATTTTCGACGGTTTCCTACAGTGGAAGATTCAAGTCTGGAATTGCCTTTCCGTTGGCTTCTTTCGGTGCAGTCTCAAGCGGCTCCCCTTCTTTCGTTAGGGTATTTTAGTGATTGGTTGTGATAAGTCCTCTGCTTGATTTTCTCAGGGCGTCTCCGGGTACTTTGGGTTTGAGGCAGTTTCTGTTCTTTTCTTTGAGGCCTTTGAAAAGGATGAGGATACCTTACATTTTCTTTAGTATTTCCACCCTCTCGGTGCATTTCTTGTGGGTACATGCGACTTAACCACGCCCTTGGATCACAAAAATGATCGGGTAGTTCATTTGCTAAATTCGCAAATCAATTATCTTCGGACTTCTTGATTTGCTTCATTAGTGCGGGGTCATGCGGGGGATCGATGGAATGCCATATGATTTCCCGGCATTTTTCATCCAAAGGTTGATTTCCTCCCCCTAATGACGGGAAATGATCCTCGTCAAATATGCAATCAACGAATCGGGCTATATGCAAGTCTCCAATCATGGGTTCCAAATACCTGATTATGGATGCACTCTCATAACCAACGTATATCCCAGACTTGCGGAGAGGACCCATTGCATCACGAGGGGTGGTATAGGAACATATACCATACACCCAAATTTCTGAGATGGGAGATTTTCGGGATGATCCCGTGCACAAGCTGTATAGGAGAATGGATGTTGTAGGCCGAAGCTCTGAAATTGATGAGAGCTGCTGCGTGCAGGACTACGTGTCCCCAACAAGTGTTGGGCAAGTTACAACTCTGCAAAAGCGGTCTGGCAATGAATTTAATCCTCTTTATTAGTGCTTGACTAGTCCATTCTGCGTATGGGCGTGCGGTGCAAGTGCTCAAGCGCTATCCTGTTGCCGTGCAATAATCATCAAATGCATTTGAAGTAAATTCTCGGCATTGTCCATTCTAATGGACTTCACGCGATGATCAAGGAAAGCATTCTTAATTCTTATGATCTGCGAGATCGGCTTTGCAAAAGCATGGTTTCTTGTTGACAATAAGCATACATGCGACCATTTCGAGAAATGTCGATGAGCACCATAAAGTATCGAAACAATACGACAAGGGCTGAATCGAACATAAATATCCCTCGGATGCGTTCGAAATGCAGGATTTCACTTTGCACTTTCATGACAGGAGGGTCTAGTTATTAATTTCCGGTGCACAGGCGGGGCACACAAAATCTTCATGATTAGAAATTTTTGACATTAATGCCATGACCTTGTGAGTTGTTCACTATATTTCTCATCATTCTAAGACCAGGATGACCTAATCTACTATGCCATAAAGAAAATAACTCGAGCTTCTAAAGATAGTCTTTAAGGAAGGATACACTTGGTGCATGAATATTCGTGTAGTACAACCCAGATTCATATGAGGACATTTTCTAATACCATTTTTCCACATACGCGTGCTTCACAATGCACAAGTATTCTTTGCCATTTTCTTCATTGGTTTCTCGTGAAAACCATTGGCGCGGATGTCTTTGAAACTTAAGAGAGTGCGCGTTGATTCGGGGTACAAAAGGGCCTCTTCAATTACCAAAGTTGTACTCATAGGTAATATAATTGTGGCTCTTCCGGAGCCTATTATATAGGAATCGCTTCCTGCGATCGTAGTAATCTTTCCAGTGTTCTTCGTGATCGACTAGAAGTATTTGGACTCTCTTAAGATGGTATTCGTTGTGCCACTATCAACAATGCATATCTCTTCCATTTGGGCGCTACACGATTTCTAAAAAGGAAAATAATTCCAATCAAACAGAGGCAAAATAATTCAAACATTGCTTGCAAATTAAAGAATACTGGAATAAAGAATAAATTGCATATTTATTCATGAGCGAAGTATGCTCTTCTAGAACTTACAATCCATTATTCAAAAGAAAATGCTAACAACCATAATCTAAAAAAAATGCGATTCGTGCATTAAACGGAATCTGTAAAATATGCATTAATTTCTGCTTCTATGTCATCGACAGAAGTTTTCTCTTCATTTGCCATAAGATTAGCTGCAGCATCGATGTCCAGGCTATTCTGTGAGGATGAGACAAGTGGGGTATCTTCATCCATGGCTTCATCATCACCAATCTTGGCGAAGTGCGCCTCTGCTGGGGCGTTTTCTTTTGCCTTCCTTTTACCCTGATATGCGTTGATCACTTCCTTGGATTCTCGACATATCTTCGACCAGTGTCCCCAAGTGCCGCACCTGAAGCACGTTTGGTTCTGCTGTCCATACGGCTTGGCGTGCGCCTTTTCCTTGTCATCCTTCTTCACTGGGGCTTTGGACTTTCCCTTGGCCTGAAACCTCTCTTTTCCACCTTGCTTGCCCTTCTTTCTATGAGTGAGCTTTTTCACCTTGTAGCTATTGGCATTGACTTCTGTGCCAGTGCCCCTTCCAGGTGGCTGCGAGACATAGTTCTTGCGTAGAACATCATCTTGCGATTCCGCAACTTGCATTACATCAATCAGTTCGCTATACTCCTTGTATGCGTCCTGACAATAGCTGCGTGCACTCTGGATAGCATTTGGGTGGAAGGTAGAGAGTTTTCTCAATCTTCTCCTCTTGGTGATCTTCTTGCCACATAGGGAGAGATTAGTACAAATTACATGCAAGGTAGAATTGTACTCGCCCCTTTGATACGTAGTCTGCAAACCTCGGCGGACCCAATCTTGCGTGCTTGGGGCAAGATGGTGTACTTGAGCTTCTCGAACCGCTTATGAAGTGCGGTCAAAGCTCGAGTGCACTCTCCTCGACCATATATTCATTCTTGAGTGGTGAGAGGTGGTGCTGAAAAAGTGCAAGGCTTAATCGTTACGCTTTCGGCGGTAGGTTTGGCGTCTGCGAGGACCCTAGACCAATCGCAGACGCGAGCTTCTTGCCCCAAGAACGATCTTCACGTCCGTGCCCAAGTGAGGTAGTTACGACCGTGCGGGCCGATTCTTCAAACTCACGATTCACGATCTTGGGACATCTGCATGATTTCAAAATTACGACATTAGATTATTGCGTGTAATCTAATAGAAAATGGTTGCAAAAAGCATAAAGTGCAGAAAATAAATAGCCATGCATTGCAGTATACAAAATAAAGCAATGAATTCAAAATTCATAAAGAATATTCATAAAATAGAGAATAAAGCTAGAAAAATTAGAAAGCAGAACGGATAATTTGCTAGATTTTCGACAATTTTCAAAATTTTCTACTATTCTTTTCTTTTCCTTTCCTTTCTTTTCCTTTCTTTTCTTTTTCTTCCCTTTCTTTTTTTTCTTGGCAGAAGCGACCTTTGGGCCGCCTTTTCTTTTGGCCCATCAAGCTCGTGCGGCTAGGGTTCCCACCCCTAGCCGCCACCATCTTCTTCACACGCGCGAGCCTAGGAGGCGGCAACACTTGGGCGTGGCGGACGGGGTTCTGCGGCGGCGGCCGGGTGCGGCCGCGGCGGATTGAGCCCACGGCGTGCGGGTGGCGGCCGAACGCAGCGCGTGGGCTCGGCCGGGCGCGGTGGCGGGCGCGGCCGGCGGTGCCGTGCTTGAGGCGGCGGCTGCGTGCCGCAGGTCAAGCGGCTGGCGGTCGGCGCGCCCAAGGCGATTACAAGCGAAGCGGCGACAGCCGCGCTGGCGGGCGGTGGTGTGTGAGCATGTGCGCGACGCGCTGCGGCATGCGGCGGCTGTGGCGGCGCGGCGCTGGCCTTAGTCGGCCTTCGGTGGCGCGCGGCGCCGTCTTGCGGCCGGCGAAGCGCGATGCCGTCGGCGATGGCGGCGCGTCTGGCGAGCTTCGGCATCGGCGCGACGGTGGCGGCTGCGGCGCTGGCGGCGCGCAACAACGCCAGACGCATAACACGGCGGTGGCTTTTGGCGCATTATGTTGTATCCGGCGGCGGCGGCGGCGCCTTGCGAGTGCACAAGCGGCGGTGCCGTCAATTTTTTCCTTTTCTTTTTCGGATGAGCGAGATTCTTGTCTTTGTAGCTTCATGTCGTTATAGCTTCTTGCCACGTGACGGACGATGCGGATCGTGAGTTAGATGCATGCATAGAATCAACGAGCGATTAGATTCAATTGCCAAAAACCCACCTTTTCTCACCTTTTTCAATCCGTTCGCCGGTAGAGCTTCGTGCTGATAACGTGTTAAGGAACCTCGCTATCGAATAGTCCGGGGTTCCCGAACAGATCTGAATTGGAGAACAGAGAGAGAAAGAGAGACACAGGTTTAGGGAGAACAGCGACAGAATTCTTTATTGCTTTGTGGTTGCTTGTACAATAGGGGGACCCCCTCTTCCTTATATAGTAGTCGCCTATAGTTTCGACTAAGGGACCATCGTGGGCTTTCATTGGGCCACGTGGTTTCCCAACAAAAATAAGTGGCATCTCAAGAGCAACTTTTGCAAACTACAATTACGAGGTATTCCATGTAGGACGTAGGACATCTGATGATGTAGAAGAGAGAGGAGATAGTGGAGAACTGGTCTGTCCTCATGTAAGAGAAGGGACAGCTTGGGGAAAACAAAACAAGAAAGAGACAACTAAAATTGCGTTAGTGCAAAGGTTACCTTTCCAACTCACATTTTGATAAGGGTTTGATAAGGGGAGTGTGGAAAGGTAAATAAGGGTATATTTGGTTGCTTGTATTAAGTGGTACATATATGAGATGGTTTTTGAGTAAATGTCGTCTATGTGTTTAGAACTAAAACATGTCATCTTGTATAGTGAGATACAAAGTTGAGTAATGTTTTTTCTAGATGTTGAATCATCCTATTTACCAAAAACAACTCAACCACATAGGAGACTATCTCATCACATTCAACCTCCGATGACCAGCCAAACACAACCTAAAATTAGAGTGTCAAGTGACAAGTCAGAGACAATGGGTTAGAGATGCTACCTTCTATGCTGTTCTAGATGCTGTAAAGAGTAAAGACAACCTTAAAGAACAAACCGAGATGCCATCACTTTCAAAAGAAAAGCTATATATAGATAACAATCTAACTCGACCGTCGATCCAGAACAAAGCCCTGATACTTTACTGGAAGCAAAGATACAACTTTAAGCTATGCAAGCTAGCTAGACTAAGAAAGAACCAGATCAAAGTGCTTTATGATCAGGGAAATCCAGTTTACACTCACCAAGGGAAAGAAGCCCTCCTATCTGACTTCTATGCTACACTGTTGGGCAACACACCTACTAAATCATGGCAGTTTGATCCTCTATCTCTCTGCCTCCACCCAGTTAATCTTGAGGCCCTCGAAGCCCCTTTTGAACTAGCAAAGATCAAGATGACACTATGGTAGATGCGGTTAAACACTGCCCTGGACATGATGGTTTCTGTCAGGCCTCGAAACTCCGGCTCTTTCACGGTACACTAAATCCAATAGAGATTGTTCATCCTTTTCAATCTAATAGATCAGATTAACTAGTATTTATTTATACTTCCTCCGATAGTAGAATAGTAGAAATATCTTCAACAAATTGATAACTAACCACAATATACTACGAGTATAATGCACCGTAAAACTTCTCTAAATAAGGAGTTGTGCATTCCAAAAAAAATCTCACTACAATCACATTCTCGCAATACTCTTTCTATGGCAATAAAGTTGCTGCTTGATTATAAATTATAATCTTATATATATTTTTTCTTAAGTTCGATAGGAGACTTTAGGTCCCGAAAGTTGACACAGTGCTTTAGAACCGCTAGCTGAGAAAGTTGCCCGCCACATCACAGGGTGGCACACTCAATTCCTTTTGCCTTGGGTCTGGCTCATCCCCACCAACACAGCATTGTTGCCTTGCCACTCCCAATCTATGCCACGGGGGTCTTCGAACTTCACAACGTAACAATTGAGAAGATCGACAAGCCGCGCAGAGCTATGTTTTAGAAGGGATCTTCTGAATGTCCTGGTGGTGACTGCCAGGTGACCTGGAAATCAGCATGTAGATTGTGGGAAGAGGGTGGACTGGGGATCATCGATCTATCCACTCAGAACAAATGCCTACTCCTAAAGCATGTCCACAAACTGTTTGTCGGCCAAGATACATCATCGACGCGATGAATCTACAGATGGAATCAGCCACTCTCGGGATCACCTGCATCTACACCAAAGCCCACGCCTTGCTGGTTCCTGATCCTCTTAAATTTTTTTCTCCTCTACAAAGCAACCACGGTGTACTTCGTCAACAGACAATTGACTTCCCTTTGGCATGACAACTGGTGCTCCCTTGGTCCTTTACATGCCGCTCTTCCCACCCTCTACTCCCTCTGCTTGCTTCAGGGCATGACAGTGGCCCAAGCTCTTACTGACGGCACGGCACTCTCACGCTGCCACTTCAACAGTATCTAACCTCCATGGCGAGGGAAGAGTTTGGCTTCCTCTCCGAGCAGCTGACCCCTTCCCTCCTCACTGAGGATGATGATCTTTGCTTCGTAGCATGGGGAGAGTCTGATGAATTTCACTCAGGATCGCTTTACCGAATGCTCCATCGCTCGGAACCCCCATTGCTTGAATTCAACTTGGATAACTTCGCGCCCAAAAAAGTTCAGATTTTTCCGGATCCTCTTCAGTGTGAAAACAAGGACCAAATCCTTCTTATACCATCTGGGTTGGGTTGATGATTGAAACAACCGCGATTTCATCTAAGTCAAATAAAGTCATTAACATAACTAGCAAGATGGCCCGCGCACTTGCGCGTGCACCATCCTTAAAACATGTTTAAATGACTTGGCAATAAATATGTGATTTCGTTCTTTGAAAAATAGACCGTTGTAGAACTCTATTTGTGGTATTTTGATATTATATATTACAAGAGACCGTTTCACAATATTTGTTACATATGATCTAAACTTACTTCCCCAAATACTTGCATAGCAAAATAGTAAACGTAGCATAACATAACATTTTTCATTTATATTATCATCTCTTAATTTCATTATTGCAATATTTGTCTCTTTCTTTGAGTACTTCTTTTAATGCATATACCAGTATAGCCAAGTGAACACTTGTCGATGTATCACTCTCTTAATCTCTTTATTCTATAGAGACCCACCAAATAAAGCGTTTGAATGCTTTTTTTATTTTTAGCTTATTCTATATTTTCTTAGCTCTTGTAAAATATATGTATAGACTTTTATTACATAATAGTTAACAATTTATATATACACACACATAAAATTCCTTAACTTATTTTATTTCTCAAATTAGCATATTTCAAGAATTTTAGTTCTGAATAAAACAAAAATTATATTTTCACTTATTATGGAATTAAAAATTAATCCCTAATTTTCTTTTATTTTTATTCTTCTATTATTTTTGTTGTTGTTTTTATTTAATTTCGAATTTTAGGTTTTAATTTAGAGTTAAAATCAAATGGCTAATTTCCTTTAGTTGTTTATTCCAAATTTATGGTAATTTTTATTGTTATTTTTAATTTAAATTTGCATATCAATTTTATATTAGAATTCGTATACAAATCCGCTAATTTTTTTATCTAATTTTGATGTTGAATTTCAGCTATGTACCAATTTTTATTTGGGATTAATTCTTCATATGCCAATGGAATTTAGGAAATTACATGAATGTGTTATTTACATGTGGGGTTAGGGTCCACATGTTAGTGACACAATGAGTAGCATATAAGGGATGAGGTTAACTTTCAGTGGCATATAAGGAGTTGCCTCTTTAATTTGGAGATTGTATGAAAGTTAAATGGCTTTTTTTATTTTTTATTCCAAAATTTTGTTATTTTTTGTTATACTCGGTATGGATTCTTCCTTCAAATCTAAGCCATTAATTTTTTATTATTTAATTTCAAATATTAGTTTTAGGTTAGATTTTATATACAAATCCAACTTCTAATTTTCATCTAGTTTTATTCCGAATTTTAGCTATGTCTAGATTTTAATTTGGAATTCATGTGAAAATCAAAATTTATTATTATTTTTTATTTAATTTTGAATATTATTTTTTAGTTAGATTTTATATACAAATCCAATTGATAATTTTATATAATTTTATTACAAATTTTAGCTATATATAGGTTTTAATT
The DNA here is from genome assembly GCA_036346275.1 of Otatea glauca. Lineage (NCBI taxonomy): Eukaryota > Viridiplantae > Streptophyta > Magnoliopsida > Poales > Poaceae > Otatea > Otatea glauca. The sequence continues at coordinate 27,255,601 of CM070712.1, forward strand.
TTGAGTTCATATGATAATCAAGTAGCTAATTTCTTTTTATTTTGTATTCGAAATTTCTAATATTTTTTATTATACCTATCATGGACTCTTTCTTTTAATATAAGTCGTTATAACTCGGGTCCACTAGATAAATGGTTAGATATTTTTTTAATAATAATATCTAATGGCTACTATAGTTCAACTTAGTTAGAGTCCACTTAAGTGCCAAATGTTTTGCCTTCTTGTGAGAATTTTTAGCATATTCTTATTTTTAGCAAAAATATGTGATGACGGTTATAAATAGGGTCTACCAGATTAAGGATTTGATGTTCTGCTTTTTTTTAGAATTTATAGCCTATTTCTCTATTTTTAGCAACTTCTATAAGCTTTTAATATATAATAGATATGCCTCGTGGCTTAAACAATATATCGAACAATTATTATTCCTGCCGTTCTATCATCTACCCTGCTGATGTTGCCATTCCCAGGTATTCTGTGATCAGTCAACGGGGTCTCTGTGATGATGTTCTCGGCTACCTGTCGTCTTCCTCCGTGAGCACATACCTCGCGCCCATGCATGCGACGCTTTCTCCTGTTCGCCTGTTCCGGCCAGCCTCCACGTCCAAGCCGCTGCTTGTTGCAGTTGAGAAGTCTAATCTACCTGTCTTATAGGTTGATGTTCTATAGCTTTCGTGATGCATATGCCAGCCTGCTACAGCAAGGCGACGCTGCCGCCGTACGTCGTCCCTGGCTACGCCGACTTCCTTGGTTAGCTCCCTTGTTGTTTTATTCCTCAGGAGTCAAGACCTGGCATTTCCTAGTTGGGACACAGCCATATCCGATTCGCCACCATCTCTATTCTTTCTTCCTGGCACTCCGATCCAACTTGCCACCATGGTCGTTCAAGTTTATTAAGATCCACCGGATTAAGGGCAGATTAAGAATCATGTATTTGGTACGGACTCTTTCTTTTAATCTAAGTCATTATAACTCGGGTCCACCAAATAGACGATTAGATGTTTTCTTTTAAATAATAACATCCAATGGCTACTATAGTTCAAGTTTGTTAAGATCCACCAGATTAATGGCTAGATGTTTTGTTTTTTTGTAAAAATTTCGGTATATTCCTATTATAAACAAAAGATCTAATAATGGTTGTAATTAAGGTCCACAGATTAAAGGCGGATGTTTTACTTTTTGTGAGAATTTCTAGCTTATTTCTCTTTTTTATTAGCGTCTCTCATGAGCTTTTAATATATAATAGATTTGATAGTCATCAAAATGGAAATTAAGCAATAAAGATTAACTGCATATATTAATTATTAAAAATTTGTACAATGGAATGAATTACATTATGCAAGAATTTAATTACAGTTTTAAATACAAATTACATTAATAATTAATTACATCGCAGAAATAAAAATTACAAAATTTTAAAATCTTCTCTTGTGTTCATATCTTCAGTAGCCCTGCATGTCAATGAATTTTCATCCATAAATAAAATCAATGAATTAATATAGTAAGAAAAATTTAAATAAAATATATTTAGAATTGCCATGAGACCCGTATGAAATAGTATCATGCACTGAGGTACTAGATTCGTCGGGATCAAATTGGCACCTCTCACAATTTAGGTTGCATCATTTGATAATTATACAAACCTGAAATTTATTCATAGACATGCGTATATTAAAATTATCGCACAGTAGAAAAGTAAATTGCCTTCAGTGAAATAGTAAAGATTGCATAGTAAAAATGGATAGGAATGAGTTCATTATGCCTTAGGACAGCACAGTAAATACAAAGCCCCAGCCGAAGCCTCTCCAAACCCAGAACCTTCAGCCAGAAGGCATCCATGCCTCAAGCATATAAGGCAAAGCCCCAAAGAAAGCTTCCAGTAAAGATACATTAGGACCAAGCCAGCCACCAAGCACACGGCTAGACAGCAAGCAAGAAGCTTCACCAGCACACAAGAAGCTCAAGCGCACAAGGAGGTCACCAGGAACCAGAAGGCAAGGAGGAGGTTAAGCCCGAGCTCAAGCAAGCCAGAGCAAAAGCCTCTTGGAGCAAGAAGAGGAGCAAGGCAGCCACCTCTGCATATCCATCACCAGCACAATCCATACACAGCCAGCACTGCATTTCATTCCCCACATCCAGGTAACCATCCATTTTTCCAACCATACCAGTAATTGCAACATAGGAATAACAATATAAGAAACCAATTAGAGATTAAAAACAGCAGATAGAATAGCGGTCTCAGTTAATCAACTCCGCGAGGGTTGCGCCTAGCGTCCCCTGTAAACCACTCATGCTCCGGGGATTAAAGGGTGTCGTCACGGCGCCGTCCAACCCGAGCACGAGCATCAACCAAAGAATCATCACAAACCAATTTTACCATTCACCATTGCAGCACAGAACACAATAAAACAAAAAGATCAGTAGGAAATCGTATGAACCAGGTGTACCAAACCCTAGGCAGAGAGGTGAGAGACCGGGAGGCAGAGGAGAGGCGGTCGGGTAGCCGGTGGGGTGCAGGCCCGAGCTAGAGCGGCCGAGCCACGGGCGGCCGGGGCCAGGCCGAGAGACCAGGGGGCCGGTGACAGTGGCCCTAGCGACGCGGCCGGGCACGGCCCGTGCGTGCGAGGGAGAGCAGCTGGGTCAGAGGCTGACGGAGGAGGACCGGGCACCTGCGGGCAAGCCGATGCCAGCCCAAGTCGAAGCGAAGGCCTGGGCAGACCGAGGAGCGCGAGCGAGGAGAGGGCGCGAACAGGCCAGCTGGCCGAGCGACGACTTGGGCAGGCCCGAGCGCAAAGGAGGGCGCTAGCACCGTCGCAGGTGGCTGGCCGACCAGATCGAATCGGGAGGAAGATAGGAGAGCAGGAGAAATGGGGAGAAGAAGGAAGGAGGAGGAAGCCAGCCGAATGCATAAGGATCGGCTGGTGAAGGAAGAAAAGAAAAATGAAAAGAAAAGGAAGAAAGAGAGAGAGAGAGAGAAATAGGAAAAATTCTAAAATGTGTAAAAATGAGTAACCAATCACAGAAAATAATCACAACATTATATTTACGCTAGTAATCATATATCAATAAATTATCAGAGAAATAAATAAAAACAAGAAATATATATTTTTAGTAAACCAGCTAAAATAATAATTAATCCGTATATGTGCAAGATCCAAAATAAGTTGAATAAGCTAAATTCTGTTAAATAAGCAAATTTTAGTCTGTCAAACCGTTAACTAAAGCGCGTCGAAATAAAATTAATTAAAGCCTTAAAAAATACAATGTAAATTTTATAAATCTTAAAATATTAAGAAATGGGGTTGGACTCCTCAAAATATGTAAAATTTATTGGCCACTAAAATATGGCATTTACGTAATTTTAGGAATTAAATCTAATCATCTTCTTGATCTCCAATCGGGTGAAGATGATTATTTTGATCAAAATCGAGCAAGCATACCTTGATCATATTTAATTAAATATCGTAAAATTATTTGGAATATATACGATATCATCGATGCATGGAAAAATGCTGTTTAAAGAAAAAATTAATCAGTTGTTTGAGTATTGGTGAATCTAGATGCAGTTTGTGAAGTTTGAAAATGTTGAATTGGCTCACCCGACAATGAAGTCGATGTGATATATATATATATATATATATATATATATATATATATATATATATATATATATATATATATATATATGTGTGTGTGTGTGTGAGGTGGGTAGAGAGTGACATGTTTGAGCATTGTCGAAGGGGTCCTCTACATAAGTTATGATATAAGGATAACACTACTACACTTGGGCAATGAGTCGTATTAAATCGTATCTACCATAGTGTGTGGAAGTGATCAGAAAAAGTTATCCTATGACGGTGTTTGATCTCCACATTAGGTAAGAGTAGATAACTAGAGAGGTGTGAAGCTGGGATATACTGAAGGCCCAGTAAGGGACACGGTTAATAACCAGTGTTGGTTATTTGGTGCGCTATATTTAAACGCCATGAGATGAGTAACCTGATTTTGAGAAGGAGTTCAAACTGAGCACCCCATGTAATAGTACCACCAATTTCGAGAAGGAGTACAACTGGTAGGTGGCCAGGGTTGGAGATCTAATACAGAAATAGTGATAAACATTCTGGGTTCTCAACTGCAGTTGGGTTTACTATGAGTAAAGTGGTACAAAATTTGTGCAGGGTTAAAAATCACGAATTCATGCATGTCTCCTAAATTGGAGGCTACAGAAGCTAAATCTATCTCATATACAGGTGCTAGTATCATTTTAGTAATTAAAAATCGAAAACACATATGTTCTTAATAAAACCTGTTTTCGGTAAAAAGGATTTGTGGAAAAGTTCTTGAGATGATTTTGGGAAGAACAACTCATATAATGCATTTTGTTATTAACTTTTGCTGAGTACATTCTTGTATTCACCCTTATATATCCCTTTTTGCTTAGACTCTGAGAACTATAGATTCACTGAGGAGGAGTGGTTAGCAAGTCACCCGCAGGATCAGGGTGATGAGGAGGCGGAGGACTACCTATAGGAGTGGGTGGAGTAGCGGCCCTTACAGTGGGGGCCACAGATCTCTAGGGTATAATATAGTGTAGATATTATATTTAAGCTTTTGTTGTAAATACTATGATAAGATATGTGAACTGTAATATGATATCCTGCATGGCAAAAAATGTAATCAAGTTTCCTACGAGTCTCTAATTATATTAACTGATAAAGTGTTAGGTCCGCTCGATATCTTATTAACTAATACACTCATATCAGTGTAATTAACTCAAAATTAATGATAAAGTTACTACTCATATCAGTGTAATTAACTCCTACGAGTATTGTTTTCCTGCGTTGCTCTTCGGTAAGCACAGGCCTGCAGACCTTGGAACTTGAAGATCGTTGCTCTTCGCTATTTTCCAGCCTCCCACTCTCTCCGGCATGGGCCTCGAGGCCCTCGACCATTGTTCTCCTTGCTCTTTGAGTGATTTGGAAGCGACGGAATAGAAAGATTTTTGACCGGATTGATTCGGATGAGCTTTGAATGCCCTGGCCCGGACCTGTGCTCTTACCTAGCTCCTGTAGCCGTCGTTCTACCGCCCCCCCACCCCACCCCCAACACCCACCCCAACAAACCAACCAAAACACCCACACCCACTCTGCTCATACAGGGAGGAACCCTACTCAGTGGGGAACCCTACTCAGTGGGAACAGCCTCCTTTTGTAATTGTTTCAAACAATTTTGAGTACTCAGCTGTTTAGGTGGCCGTTTTAGCCCTCCGTCGAGCCCTAAAAAAACAATTTAACTCAACTTCTGGGAATGTTGATTCTTGCATAACAATTTGTCTCAGCTACAATGTATATTGATTCTTGCATTACAATTTTACTCAACAACTGAAACTTATATGGTTCTTCTTTGAAACTTCCCTTGCAGTATACTATAGTCGTCTACTAATGACCTCAATCCATCTAGAAGCAATTTAGGTTCGTGTACATAAATCTTGTGAAACAACAATAGACGTATTGGGCGCGATGGTGACTCGTTGGTATTATTCAGCACACTCGTAGTATTGTACGCGGCCAAGTAATCAAACTGTAACATGGAACTCCAATTCTTCTGAACAAATTAAGCATTTTCCGGATCGATCTATCTGTCACTCCTTGGGGGCTTCAGCATTGACGTACGCTAGAAACTCCTTGAGGCGTCGGTTGTAGACACAGGGCCTCTCCAGGTGCACAAGATGCCCAGCCTTGTTTATGCTCTGCAGCGTGGTCTTCTCGCCGAGCTGCCTGCACATACTCAATCGAAACCAATTCTCAACTCATATGCTTCAGGTTATGTATTCATGGTGGAACTGATAAATTCTGAAATCAACTCACCCTTTCATTGTCTTGGCGAGCTCTATGTCGAAGATGTTGTCGTTCTCTCCCCACAGCAGAAGTATTTTCTGCAGTGCAAGTGCAAAAGCTTGTCAGAGAGAGAGAATCACATTCACATGTGACTAGTGGCGTCAGTCTGGTGCGAAGCATCTGGTCCATTCTCCTTAACCGTCGTATGTATTAACGCCAACGAAAGTTTCTTTTGGAAATTTATGGTCAACCATGAAAGAGGTTGTAGTATAGGAGAACCAAAACGTGACTTCTTTTCCTCGAAAGAAAGAAAGCATGACTTCACTCTCTCAAAAATGTAAAAAAAAGGAAGTAAACAAAACAAGACTCAATTACCATTTCAACCAGATCGTACTACTACAGTACTACTAGGACTAAAACACCAGCAACCTTGAGCATTTAATAATATCCCTGTGTCTTTGGATCGATCATGGATACATAGCAACTGTTTGATATGATAACAATGTCGATGCTTTGTTGGTTAAGCTCTTCACGCATGGATTGATGCGCTATTCGTAGGAAGCGTTTCTTTGATGGGATATGCTTGACAGACCCGGGCTCTTTTCCATTCTCGTGATCGGCCAGCTAGGTCATCTGATCGGATGAGCATTGAATGCCTTCGACATGTCGCTCTTCATGACATGCTACTAACTGATTTTTCCTAAGAAGTATGCGCATTATTGCTTCTGCTCTCCTGAGCTAATCAAATGGAATACTATTCATATCTCGAGTCTTGAATATGCCGCAGTACGACTAATCAGGAAAGTTTACTTTCACTTTTTAGGCTGAAGAACGAAACAAAAGCCCTTATTTTTCTGGAAGAATATTAACAGGCCAACACTGGCAAGTTATTGGTGTGTATGATCGATCCAAATTTCGGAGCTTGGGTACGAAATGTTATCCTTGGTATGTGAGTTTTGAACTCAGTTTGAACTACTTTTGAATTCAATGTGACTATAGTGATTACTCCCTCCTTCCATGTTTATAGAGCGTACTTTTTTAATAGTCTTATCCACAAATATAGGGTGCATTTCATGTTCCAATGCAAATTAGTATAATGTTCCCTTTATACTCCTATTAAATATCCACATTTACCTGATATTCTCTATATGCATGTATTGAATATAATGCTTAAAGATAATAATTAAAGATAGTATAGTCATTTTCAATATTTCCTTGGTCTTAGAATGAGGCAGTGTACCATGAAACTAGCTCAAACTAGTTAAACTGAAGATAAGTTTAACTTAATTTTTTCAGGGTTTGATATCTCAACTAATTTTTTATGATTATACACCATATATACTTTTATTAAATACCATACTACAACTACTGTTATAATAACTAAATTCTTCATTTCATTGGTGGACAAACATTGTAAAGGACACTTCCTAAGAAAATAGATAAATATTGTGAATATATATATATATATAGTATAATTACTTGGGACACCATGGTGCCCGGGCTCCATGATCCAAAACGGGTATTTTTCCTATGTATTTTTATGCGATACTTTTTGAAATTTCTATGATGCTGAGTTTAACCAGTTTACTAACTAGTTCAAACAAGTTTGAACTGAAATTCAAACTAGAGTTTCCCTTTTTGATGATAGTTTGGTTGTAGGTATGTGCTGATTTTATATATAAATCAGCAAAGCATGTGATCCAAACTTGTTCAAAATCTTTGAATTCGAGTATGCTTTTTCAAAGGTATGTGTTTCATTTGAATTGTTATAGATGGGTATATGCCCTAAAACTGAATTTTTGAAAAATATACTCGAATATGGCTTGAATTCACGCATTTGAAATCATGGTGCCCGGGTGCCCGGGCACCATGGTGCCCCATTTCGGCTTCCTATATATATATATAGTATAATTACCTGGGACATCATGGTGCCCGGCTCTATGATCCAAAACGGTTATTTTCCCTATGTATTTTCATGTGATACTTTTTGAAATTTCTATGATGCTGAGTTTAACCAGTTTACTAATTAGTTCAAACAAGTTTGAACTAAAATTCAAACTAGAGTTTCCCTTTTTAATGATAGTTTAGTTGTAGGTATTGCTGATTTTATATATAAATCAGCAAAGCATGTGATCCAAACTTGTTCAAAATCTTTGAATTCGAGTATGCTTTTTGAAAGGTATGTGTTTCATTTGAATTGTTATAGATGGGTATATGCCCTAAAACTGAAAATTTTGAAAAATATACTCGAATATGGCTTGAATTCACGCATTTGAAATCATGGTGCCCCATTTCGGCTTCCTCTATATATATATATATATATATATATATATATATATAGAGGAAGCCGAAATGGGGCACCATGATTTCAATCAAGATGGCGTGTTGTTTATTCACATGACAGAACCACGTTGCTTAGCAATTTGTATTTTAATTTGGCATGATCCTTTACTGGAAAGAACTGGCTAGCTCACTTGACAGGATAACGGATTTTATTTTTCTTCACCAGCTAGCCTGGCGAGATGGTGGCACGCACCTGGAAGTGCAAATCGCATGCAAACGCTCGATAAAACGCACGATGCACACGTTCGGAGGTTTCAGTAGTGCGTATGAACGAAATCAACGAAAACCAGGCTCTCTATAGTGTACGGTCGCCGGCAATTAGGTGGGGGACGGTGGCCAAACGTACCTGCGGCAAAACGGGCACGGTGGCGTCTTTGTTGCTGACCACCAAACCTTCCAGCAGCTCCGCTCTTTCCTTGCGGTTGGTGAACATCACCTGCGTGCACAGACCAACACACCATGCACAGATAGGGCTTATTAGTTGTCTCAAATCTCGATGAGTAATATTATTTAGTAGTATACACGATAAGCACAACAAAGGGAGTAAACAACTAGCTGCTGAGTGGGTATCTCTACTCATCTACTCCACTGTACATCGATCACTCTCATTACGAGTAACGACAGCAAAATACGATGAAGCTAAGATATATGGAAGTCTAAAAAATGGAGGCGCGCGGGTCGCCTGCAGTTGAGTTATGACTGTAGAAGATGAATGGAAAGTATGGACCACTGACAAAAACTTGAATATATACTGTAAGCAGTAAGCACAAACAAGTTACCTTGAGGTAGTCCTTGTGAATGCGGTCAGGGAACCAGAGCTTCCTGTGGGTGGCTATGGAGAGCAGCGCCTTGAGCCCCTTGACGGACTCCGGCAGCAGCAGCTCGGCCGACGACTTGACGCCGATCTTCTCGAGCGTCGTCTCGCTGATGGAGTCGGTCACAGCGACGACGGATCCCGACACGACGAGCGACCGGACGAGGTCCGGGTGCGACTCGGCCATCTTGAACGATACCATCCCGCCATAGCTGAATCCCACCACCGTGCACCGCTCCACGCCGAGCTTCCGGAGCGCGGTCACCAGGCACTCCGCCTGGAACCCCGGCGACCGGTCCGTCGAAGGCGACGTCGACCCGCCGAAGTACAGCAGGTCCGGCACGTACACGTCGTAGTGCTTCGCCAGCACACCAGCCTATACACGTACGTACGTCAAAACATGAATCAATGAAGCCTATCAGCAGCTAGCAAGACATGTACGTAAGAGCAAAAGCTAAGAAAAACCTGGAACTGCCACGTCACAATGCCTTCAGCCGCGAAGCCGTGCACGAGCACGACGGAGGGCCTCTCTTTCTTGGCTTTCGCCTTGAGCTGCTTCTTTGCGGCCGGCTTGTTGGTCCCTGCAGCCTCCGGCGTGATCTCCCGCACAGTGGCCTTGTCCTTGGGGACCTTGTCCATTGGCAGCCAGAAGCTGATCACAGTGCCGGCGCCGTCGACGTCGACGGTGTGCTGACGGAGCCCGGCCCTCCTGATCAGGTAGTGCAGCAGCGGCTTCTGCGCTTCCACCAAGTTCACCATGCTTGCTTACTCTCCTCGCCTTCTCTTGTGCTGGTTAGCTAACGTAAAAGGCCACCCAGCTAGCGAGCTTCAATTGCTGGGTATGAACCTCTATGTATGCACAAATATTGCGCAATGGGTGCTGAACTGGTGAATGGTGATCTTATATAAGGAGAATGGCGGATTAGCATGGGCCTGGTTCGTGAGTGAGTCAGGGAATTAATGGTGGTCACGCGAGGGAAAATTTCCCCTTTTTTCAGGTCAAGATAGAGGAAATTTTTCTTAAAGGCATTCAATTAATTGTTTCCGGTGGTAGTTGCAATTTGTTGAGTTAGTTCTTACACGATGCATGCAGGAGAAAAACATTACTCCCGGCCTCCGTCCAATTTTATTTTCTATTTGGCACATAGACTATCCTTAATTATTATTTATAAGCACTATCACTACTACAAAACAGTACATCACTGTCGGCTCCAAAACACCATCACTGCTGGTTATTAGAGCCGGCAGTGATTAGTCGGTAGTGATACTCAGGATTATCACTGCCGGTCAGGAACCGGCAGTGACAAGGGTTATCAATCACTGCCGGTTCGGCCTACAATCGGCAATGATATTGAACTATCACTGCTGGATCAAACCAAAATCCGGTAATGATAGTTCCATATCACTGCCGGCTCGAACTAACAACTGACAGTGATAAGCCGTGCACAAAATGTTTTTATTGCATATTTTTTCTGCATTATATATTTTTATACAATATTTTTCTATAGTGTATTAATATAGTATATAAAGCATCGTTAAATCATAATTCAAATATATTAAAGCATCACAATATTTGGTTTTTACAATAGTATGTTTAAAAATATAGTTTGACTACATCTCATTCACTTTGATTTTGAACCGACTCAGAGAAGGTGTCAAGTAGGCATGTCACGGTCGAGATCGAAGGAATGAGGTGATGAGGCTACTCGTGGAACTCGCCGTTTGGATTGATGACCTCATCATGAACGATCCGGCGATTTGTTCTTGAATTTCTATAATTTTTGTCAGTAATAACTTATTGATTCTCAGTTTGGAGCGCTGTTATTGAAGAAATGAGAAAGTTAATTAATGATGATATATGTTAAATGAAAGAAAAATAGACATCAATGTGTAATTATATACCATGGCTTCATTATAACCGACACTCTCTGTGACAATTAAATATATATTTGTACATACATAGTATGCACATAAATTATTACTAAAGCAATAACGTAATGATCGAGTTTACTTGTTCAGCATGTCCAAAAACCCTTGATACAGATTAGTTGGTTTTCTTCGCGAGTCCAAGATAGAAATCCTGCTAGCATCTAACTCGATGATGAGGAGGACCCAGTGACACATGCACATATATGTCAATATAGCCCATTAGTCCTACATCGTGTTACGCAAAAATAGTAAAACGATATTACAAGTAGGAAAATACGTGCTTAAAGTTATAGGGTAAAAGTATGGAGGTTTTGTATTGCAGCTTCAAGAATGTATTAAATAAATAGTCTTCAATATATTGTGGAGAGTCCTTTACAATTTTCTCGTTGACAAGCCCCGGATCGAGAAATGCTAACTTGTCATTACCATTTCTTCTACACGTCTATATCTCCATTCTACATAAGAAAGAAGTTAGATATACAATTAAACGGTACAAGAATGTACAATAATATACATAGAGACTTACAAAGTCCACAGTCTGAGTATATTTACGTCCAGAGCATCTTGCTGGTACAACATATACAATTCCTCAAAACCCACCCAGAAGATGTTATTCCCATTGTGAAAATCCGACTCTGTGTATCTGACTGGGAACGCCTCCATACCATCATTGGACCGCTGCATGTACCACTGATGGACGCGTCGCATCTGTGTTGTTAGGTGCTCTAAATGAGCTGGTTCAACCAGCGGTTCCCCCATAAAGAACTTTCACCTTAGACCTTGCTCATGAGCACCATCTCGTTGAGCAGCATCTCCTCGAGCTTCCGACCTCAACACGTCAGCACTAGCCGCCTTCAAGTATTGCTGTCTAGAGATGCACTCGTAGTCACATTTCGCAAGGTTCAGAAGTCCTCCCCGTCTTTTTCATTTTTCCTATACTCAAGAAAAACTTATGCGCATTAGCATCAACTTTAGTCTTCTCAGGTGATGGGACCTTTTTGAAGTGAGATGTTACGCTAGCGCTTATTTTCTTTTTCCGTTCGTCTTCAGTCATCTCAGCTGGTAATTTCTTCTGAGTTTGTGCTGACTTCACAGATGACTGAGATTTCTTAGACGACGGTGCCGACTGCCGAGATGGTGCTAGTGTTCGATTCTTTTTAGATGTCGGCAGAGGAGTTGGACATTTTTTGGGTGGTGCCGGCGGAGGAGTGGATATTTTCTGGGTGGTGCCGGCGGAGGTGTTGGACTTTTTCATCATCATCATCATCATCTTTCTCGTCCTCATCGTCCAAGCCAAACTTAATTAAGTTCTTGTGCTACGCGAGGAAGCCATGCACATTTTCTCCTAGTTTTTTTCCGTCCTCGTCAAGGATCTCTACCTCCATTTTATGGTATTGGTGGACTACACTGTCCACTTCGACCCTGGCGAATCCCGACGGTATCGGGCGACAGTGCAAAATCTGTGAGGAGCCGTATGGCCAAGCCCTGCCCTCAGCCACCTTGATGGTAATGCCATGTGTAGACAAATGCAGCTTGCATGGTGTCGGTTCTATGATGTCATCCACAAGAAAATAGAGTTCACGCTCTTCGGGAATCCCTGTAGATGCGCAGCTGCTCTTACGAGCACCAAGACTGAAGAGCTGAGGGCTGTCATCGGGTGGCGGTTGTGAGCTGAGAACTTTCTGTACTGCATGCTCCACAGCCTTATCCAGTTCCGCTCTCTGTTACTCTAACGCTCTTGTCACAGCAACTTTTATTTGACGCTCCAGTTAATCTTCTCTTATTCTCTTCGGACGCCTATACAACCATGCGTCACCTGGGAAGCCTTCTTTTCAAGGCACCAAACCAACTCCTCGAGTGCGATCAGGTGCTCCTTGTTACCCAAGGCTACAGTTAGCTCGTCATTCTCCCTTCATGCCCTGAAAGAGCCTTGGGAAGACTGCACGTGCGTATCTGTGATTTTGCACGACACTTCCTGATCTCTATCGCTTCTGAAGCTTAAGCTGCCATCAGCCGAGATAGAAGCCCCCCTCCCAAGCTCTCAAATCTCTTCTATGAATCCGTAGTAGGTTTGCCTATTTCCATTGCTATCACAGGCATCTATATGGATACCGCTGTTTTGGTTGGTGCTCTTTTTATCTTGTGCTTTTGTATAAAATGTAAAACCATTTATGCCGTGTCTTTAGAATGTCCAAATTGTAGTTGACGGTCCCTGAGCTAACACTTTCAACTGAGCGCACTCTGTCTCCGTATGCATCATGTGTCTATGCAACCAATCGCCGAAGTTATCTCTATGCTCTCTCGAGATCCAAACCTCTAGCTCCCCTAGGTTTGTTCTGAAAAGCATGCTCTTGTGCATGTTGACATACAGGGCCACCACAACTGATTGTCTCAAAATTGTGAAATGTGATTGTGTGAATGAAGCTAGATTGTTAGTACAGAGTGATTTCTCGCTTAGTATCCCTTTCCCTGTAGCTTCCCCTCATGCCGAGATACATGCACACCAATCGGTTTGAGATCCATATAATCGACGCAGAACTCAATGACCTCCTCGGTTCCCCAACCATCATCAATGCAGCATTCCAATCGATGTCGGTTACAAACATATTTTTTTATAACCTATATGAACCTCTCGAAAGGGTACATCTGATGTAGAAACACGGGACCAAGAATTCATATCTCTTTCATAATGTGAACAATGAGGTAGACCATAATATCAAAAAAAGATGGAGGAAAACACATCTCAAGCCTACATAGAGTGTGGACCACGTCTTCCTACAGCTTATCTAGTTTTAACGGATCGATGGCCTTTTGTGAAATCACGTTGAAGAATGAGAACAACTTTATAATTGGGTCTCATACTTTCTCTGGCAGAACACCCCTAATTGCAATTGGAAGCATCTGTATCATCGTCACATGGCAATCGTGAGACTTGATGCCAATTAATTTTAAATCTTTCATTGAGACTAGTCTCTTTATGTTGGCAGAGTAACCAGACGTATTTTAAATCACGCTAATTTTTTCTTTCTTGCTCAAAGTGTAGCAGACTGCAGGAAAATACTTTTTGCCTGTATCCATGTCTTTGTGATGCAGCTCTATCCTGAGTTTCATATCTTCGAGGTCCATTCGTGCTTAGAGTGTATCTTTTGTTTTGCTAGGTATGTCCAGTAATATACCAAGTAAGCTGTCACACACGTTCTTCTCTATGTGTGTGACGTCGATTGCGTGTCGAACTTTCAAGTGCTACCAATAAGGTATGACCCAAAATACTGATCTCTTTTTCCACAAAGGAGCCTTATCACGGGAACTCGGGATAGATGTACTACTGGCTCCCTTTTCGTGAAAAATTTTAAGGTCCTTTACGGTCACAAATATCTGTTTCCCAGTGTGATTCTTCGAAGATAAGGCAGCCTCCTTTGTCCCATAAAAAACTCTCTTATTATTGCGGTATGGGTGATCCTTGCGGAGGAACCTACGTTGCCGCATGTAAACCATTTCCTGGCAGTTCTTCAGCTACGGCTAGCGGTATCATCCAAGTACTGGACGCATCTGTTGAAGCCTTTTGTCTTCTGACCCGACAAGTTACCAAGGACAGGGTAATCATTGATAGTTACGAACAACAATACGCGTAGGATAAAGTTATCTCTTTTATACTCATCTCATACTCGTACACCATCGTTCCACAATATTATAAGATCTTCAACCAATGGTTTGAGGTGCACATATATATCGTTGCCAGGTTGCCTGGACCCTTGGATCAGTAGTGGTATCATAATGTACTTCTACTTCATACAAAGCCAAGGAGGAAGGTTGTACATGCATAGAGTCACTGGTCAAGTGCTATGACAACTACTCATATTACCGAAAGGATTCATCCCATCCGTACTCAACCCGAACCTTATATTCCTTACATCATATGCAAAGTGCTTCTTATATTTTCTGTCGATGTTCCTCTATTGCACGTAATCACAGGTGTCCGAGCATTACATCCTTCTTACGCTCTTGGCGTGCCATCGTAGCAATTAGGCATACCTTTTATTCGCAAACAATCGGTTCAGACGGGAGATTATAGGAAAATACCACACCACCTTACGGGGATCTCTTCTTCTTACGCTTCACCTCGACATCATCGTTGCTGATATCATTATCATTTCCCTTATACCGCTTTGCTTTGCAAATAGCACAGGCATCTAAGTCTGCAAACTCATTGCGATACAATATGCAATCGTTTGGATATGCGTGTATTCTATGTACTACTAGTCCCAACAGGCAGACAACCTGCTTGGCCTGATACGTAGCTGCAGGCAACACGTTACCCTCTGGAAGCAAGTCCCCTAAGAGAAATAACAACTCAGTGAAGCTTTTATCGGACCAACCATTGCTTGCCTTCAACTGCAGTAATGTAAGCACGATATGCAACTTTTTGTGCTCTTCCTTGCAGCTCGAGTATAATGGTGTTGTAAAGTCTTCTACCATACGTTGGAACTTTTGAAACTCTCTTTCACTCGTGAAGTCCCCCTCCCCATCACGCAACATTTGATCTAGATCATCTTCGTGGCTATCAACGAACGTATCTTTGATCGTCGTCATATCATTGTCTCTTTCATTTTCATTAATGTGTTGCCCTTCATGTACAATCTCATCTTCACCGTGTTCGGTCCAATAGGATAGTTAGCCTTGAAACCCCTTCGAAGCAAATATTCACATATCGACACTATGGTAGAAAATAGCTTCTCATTTTTGCAATCAACGCAAGGACAACACATATAGTTCGTCAGCTTCTTCGACTTGTGCGCCGCAGTCACGTTCAGAAAATAAGTCACACCATTAAAGAACTCTGGGCCGCGACGGTCCGTATCATACATCTACCTTCGGTCCATCTACAATTAATTATATCAAACTAAATTTTAGCAAATTAATAAACGATCACAAAATAATTTATTCTTTATATTAGTCAGTCAGTGCTAATTAATTAAATCAATAAACATCATATAAGCATATAATTGCAAATAACAATATAATTGTAAATGATTAGATTTAAAAATCCATCTAGCAATTTTGACTATATTAAAATACATCAACCTTTTTTCATTATTTAAATATCCATCTAGCATTTTTTATTATTTAAATTATTTATTCATTTCATTTGTTATGTAGTGCTAATAAAATAAATTAATATACATCAAATAAGAATATAATTGAAAATAAGGATATATTTGTAAATAATTAGATTTAAAAATGTATCTTGCAATTTTCATTATTGGAAAATCCATCTACCATTTTTTATTATTTAAATATTCATATAGCAATTTTCACTATTTAAAATTCCATATAACAATTTTACATTATTTAAAATAATTATAATTATATATAATGGTCCATCTAGCAATTTTCATTATTTAAAAATCCACTAAATCACTAAAATGAATAAAAATTACAATTTATTCACTAAATTAGCTAGATCTTAATTTGAGCTCTACCGACCTAAAATGTTCACACCATACAATCACTAATTATCAAAATTTAGAGCAATCTATAAAGTAAAATCTAACTACAAATATAATGTAGATGAAGTTACTAACCTTAGAGAAAAATTCGAGATGAATTGTGATACAATTTTCCAGCAGCAAAGTCGCCAAAATCCAAGCCACCAAGCAAAGACAGAGCTCCTCTCTGTACTGCTCGGTCGGGGAGGGGAAAACCTATATAAAGATACTTATCACTGCCGGTTCTTCGCAGAACCGGCAGTGATAAGGTCGGATTGTACGGGGAAAATACTTATCACTGCTTTGCACGGGAAAATACTTATCATTGCCGGTTCTGGAGTACAACCGACAGTGAAAATACTGGTAGCACTGCCGGGTGATAACCGAACCAGCAGTGATCTATCACTGCCGGTTTTGGATACATCTAGTTATCACCGCAGGTTGGTTTCACGAACCGGCAGTGATAAGTGCTCCCCCCGCCGGACTTTAGAGCCGACAGTGATATGTTATCACTGCCGGCTCTATTCCAACCGACAATGATATGTCGGTAAGGATGACCTGTTCTATAGTAGTGTATATTTAACATATACATGTGAAGTAAGTAAACCTGAATTTTTATTAGGGGTACGAAGAGAGCATCACACTAATTTGCATTGCAACATAAAATACACCGTGTATTTATAAACAAGACTATTAAAAAAATACATCATGTAAACTGGACGGAGGGAGTATTTTTTGTGTGCAGTACGCAACTAAAGTGCCAATAATGCATATAACTAGAGCTAATTGGTTACTACTACTACTGCCTGGTGTCTAGGTAGTCTGTCTCTTATGTATGCCGTGGGTGCGCACGGCACCTGTTTGCAAAAATTTCCTAACATACGCGGACCGCACGTAGCATATTAAAGTTTTCGAAGGTCCAATTGAAATATTTATGGAGATATGAAAGATAAATTTTAAAATGTTTGATTGCATGCATCTCAGAAAATACTGCTAAATAGAGAATACTAGTCATATGTAGCGTTGCAACGAAAACTCAATTTGTGATAAAAAATTTATTTGCAAAGAACACTAACTTTAGTTATGTTTCAATAGTAGGAAAAGTTTGTTCCTCCGAAGAGATTTGACTATTGGGTTAAATCCTCTTCCATCTCAACCGTTCATGTTAGATCCAACGAACCAAGTACTTTGAAGGAGAACGGACGATCGCCACCAACTTTTAATTAGAATTAGTAGAGAGATATCAATCTTTACCATTGAAGACGAGAAAGTTATTGCCTTCGTCTTGCAGGAATTTTTCTTGCTTCTTGTACGCAGCCTTTCTCTTCTCTTCTCTTCTTGCGTGTGTCTCCACTACCGACCGGCCTATCCTCCTGGAAATGAGAGTTGGTGCCCTCTAATAGGGAGTAGATAAAAGCAGAAAGCAGTGTACACAGGCAGATGGAAGCCAGATCTCCCCGACATCTTCGTGATTGGCACATGATTTGGTTGCATGATTCTTTCCTTTTAATCTATGCATTTTCCAGATATGATGAGATAGAATTCCCGTATTATGGGATATAGTGAGTATATCCTTCTATCCATGCAGGACATGATGAGAAAATCTTTCTATTTATAAGATATATGAATAACATCATTCCACAAGAAGAACATGTAAATAGAGATATGCTAAAATAATATTTCTATTCAAAAAGATATGATAAAATCCTTTCATCTAAGATATGATTAAATCCTCTTCTATCTCAAATTGCTTCATATCGATCCAACAAATCGATACTCTAAAGGAGGACGGACTCTCATCATCAACTCCTAATTAGAAGTAGTAGATATATTATGGGATATAGTGAGTATATCCTTCTATCCATGCAGGACATGATGAGAAAATCCTTCCATTTATAAGATATATGAATAACATCTTTCCATAGTAAGAACATGTGAATAAAGATATGCTAAAATAATATTTCTATTCAAAAAATATATGATAAAATCCTTCCATCTAAGATATGATTAAATCAAGTACTCTGAAGGAGAACGGACGATCGCCAACAACTCTTAATTAGAATTAGTAGAGAGATATCAATCTTTACCATTGAAGGATGAGAAAGTTATTGCCTTCCTCTTGTAGGAAATCTTCTTGCTTCTTGCTCGCAGCCTTTCTCTTCTCGTCTCTTCCTGCGTGTGTCTCCACTACCGATCGGCTTGTCCTCCTGGAGATGAGAGTGGGTGCCCTCTAATAGGGAGCAGATGAAAGCAGAAGGTAGCGTACGCAGGCGGATGAAAGCCAGGTATTCCCGACATCTTCGTGATTGGCACATGATTTGGTTGTGTGATTCTTTACTTTTAATCTATGCATTTCCAGATATGATGAAATAGAATTCCTGTGTTATGGCATATGATAAGTATATCCTTTTATCCATGTAGGACATGATGAGAAAATACTTCCATTTATAAGATATATGAATAACATCCTTCCATAGTAAGAACATGTGAATAGAGATATGCTAAAATAATATTTCTTTTCAAAAAAGATATGATAAAATCCTTACATCTAAGATATGATTAAATCCTCTTCTATCTCAGCCGTCCATATCAGATCCAACAAATCAGATACTCTAAAGGAGAACGGACCACTGCCACCAACTCCTAATTAGAAGTAGTAGAGATATTATGGGATATAGTGAGTATATCCTTCTATCCATGCAGGATATGATGAGAAAATCCTTCCATTTATAAGATATATGAATAACATCCTTCGATAGTAAGAACATGTGAATAGGAATATGCTAAAATAATATTTCTATTAAAAAAAGATATGATAAAATCCTTCCATCTAAGATATGATTAAAACGTCTTCTATCTCAACCGTTCATGTTAGATCGAACAAATCAGATACTCTAAACGAGAACGGACCACTGCCACCAACTCTTAATTAGAAGTAGTAGAGATATGCATCAATGCTTTTATATATTGCTTCTGATCAGCGGATTAGTACGTCATGCCTGGAGGGACGCTAACTACTTAGTTGGCCCATACGTTGCTAACGACTTAGTATAACTGTGCAATTTTGGAGTTGGTGTACCAACGGGTTAGAATGCCGAGTAGTACTACCTCGTTTTAAACAAAATTTGTTTGATATGCGATTTGTGCCACTTCATCCTTCGGAAAATAAAAAGGAAACATGGGAAGAATCCTTTGGGATGGTCGTGAGATTCATGAGCTCATGACCGGTAGATCTGAACTGATGGACCGGTAAACCAACCACGCTCACGAACTCGTTGATTTCGTCCGAGCATAGGAGCATGCGGATTCTGCGGGGGATGGCTGCTTCTTGAAAGGAACAAGCAAGGCAATCCGACTTACTCCCTACATTAAAAAATATATAAGATGTGTGTTAATTTTACACAAAAATTAAGGTTACGTTGAAATTAAAAAGATATAGAGAAAATGACTTAAGCACACTCACTTAATTATCTTAAAAGATGAGAGATAATACTCCCTACATCCAAAAAGATGAGTAAGATGTATTTTGACTTTGCACAAGGATTAAGGTTATGTTGAAATTGAGAAAGGTACGAGAGAAAATGACTTAGATTTCCTCACTTAATTGTCTTGGAAGACGAGATATAATACTTTGTTTGGGTAGTAATGAATAAATGCATATAGTTGATAGAGAATAAGTAGGGGTATAGAAAGAAATATCTCGTTAAATTTACATACAAGCTTTATATTTATGGACAAGACTATTAAAAAAATAAGACTTATAAACTGGGACTGACTAAGGGAGTATTTTGTGTGGGTGGTAATGAATAAATACGGTTGAGAGAGAATAATTAGGGGTATGAAAGGAAATACCCCATTAAATCTATGCGCAAGTCTTATATTTATGGACAAGACATTCAAAAAAATAAGTTTTATAAACTTAGACGAAGAGAGTAAAATTCTCAATCATTATTGTAATACTCCCTTCAATCATAAATAGTTGTTATTTTGGATATAGGTGTAATCCAATTTTTGAAACTTTGACTGTCAATATCACCTTAAATATTTTAATTGGATATATGAAAACCATAAGTATAGATTTGTCTCCAAAAAATACTAAAGTACTTTTATAATATTATAATTTTATTGGGTTTTATTAATATATTATAATAAAATTAGTGATAAATTTGTGTTTTAGACGCTATGTCAATAACCAAAACGATAACTATTCATGATTGAGAGAGTATTACACGGAGCATAACGGGACTGGACAGCGTAATTAGAATTTGCAGATCGATCGCTAGCTCCGTCTGGACAGCTATCAAGGCAGTATCAGACCACCATTAATAATGTATTTAATACATGTGGATCGAGTTAGATGAACGGCTCTTGCCTACTCAAAACAACCGCGTCCAGCGTGGTTGCTTTTGCGTGCACCAATGCTATATGAGGCCATAAAACGCGTATCAATTTTTCCAGCCATGGATCGAGAAGACTTCAGCTCGATCAGCCTCTCGAGATTTCCGCCAGAAGACCAGTCTTCTTTCCTTGCGCTCCGTGCCGGTGATGTCAAAGGCCGTTTGATTTGTGCTAGTAAAATTTACAGCATCAATGCGTGCCAGATTTATTTCGAATACAGGAATTCACAGAAAACAGTATACTATGAACTTTCTACGAAGTCTCAAAAAAAGAATTCTCAGGTCCCGAACTGGACCTTAGCTACTTGGGAATTGGGACGCCCGGCGGCACATTCTCGTCTACGATATCATGAGTAAGGGAAGCCGTTTGCAAGCTCGTCACACGCCAGCCGGTCAAGCCTGTTAGGATCGAGATTCGAGAGAGGCTCATGCTCGTGTTTGGGCCGTAATTTGCCTGTTTCTTTCTATTACTATTTGGAAGTTGACCTGTGGTATCGTACGTCACTGCAAATCCTCCAACACGAGCCTTCAAGGCTTCAACAATCAACACTACGGATGGAACATTAATTAGAGGCAGTCGCCCACAAGCCCAGATACTAATGGGTTGTATCAGGGTTTACGGAACTAATCATGGTTGAAAATCGAATCCTAATCGGGCATCGATTTTCGTCGTACATTGTCAAAAAACCGAAGGGCTTCGAAATCAATTTTTTTATTTTTTTTTTAAAAAAATCGAAAATGGCCGATTTTCGATTTTTAATCAACCGTTCGAATGAAATTTTTCGACAGCCGACTTTTGAGCAATTTTCACTGATAATCGAGCGGTTTATGTCGTATAAAATTTTTCATTTTCTATTTTTTAATGAGAGGTGCTTCCATGCTTTTTTTTACGATTGCACAAATATTAAAGCATGAATAAAGGGTAGATGATGATTATTTACCCTTCGCTTGCTTCAAGATTTGTGCAACTTGTATTAGGAGGAAAGCATTGAAGCATCGCTCTTTTTAATTTAACGGTTTATCGATCAAGATAGTTTATCGAACTGGTTCAATACAGTCAAAAATCAGTATTTTCGTCCATATTTGAAACCCTGGATTGTATTCGGAGTGCGGAAGACAGTTCACGCTAAATTGGTTTTGACTTATCAGTCATCAGTGTACCCTATTTAAGGAGCGCATGCGGAAGACAGTAATAAATCAGTTTGTTGGGGACATTGACGGATCACAAGCTCTGGATGGAGTACTCCACTCCGTTCAGAAATACATCACATATTTTGACTTTTTATAAGGATTAATATTAGGGTGAAATCGAGAAAGGTACGAGTAAAAATGACTTAGATACCCTCCTTAATTGTTTTAGAAGATGAGAGCTAACATTTTGTGTGTAGTGATCATGAATAAATGTATATAGTTGAGAGATAATAAATAAGGGTATAGTAGAAAAAACCTCATTAAATCTACGTGCAAATTTTATATTTCTGAATAAAACCATTCAAATAATAGGTCTTGTATTTCTAAACAGAGTAAGTGTATTTCAAGAGAAACCTATCAACTTGATCCGTTAATTTGCGTCTATCTTTGAAGGAAAAATTAATAGTTTACCCTGTTTTTTCAGTGAACTTGATGATTTGCCCTATGATGTCTCACTGTTATGTTGGGTCTGAGGCTATATCCACATGTCATTGAGACATCATGAGGCAAATCATCAATTCCCACCTACTTAATAGGGCAAATGATCAAATCTCCCATCTTTGAACTCCCTAAACATACGAGCACACCGAAATCCTCTTTTTTAAAAGAAGAAGAATTCATGGATCATATGGTCTGCATCAGGGTTTATATTACCGAACCGACGTCGCAAATTGCCTACGCGGCGGTAGCGATTTTCGTTGGAAATTGCTAGAAACCGAACAAAATAGAAAGTTAAACTGTTTGAACTTGGCAGTCAAACAATGGCGGAAAAAAAATTGAAAACCGACCTGTTTACATCGAAAATTGGCACACTCAGCAAAAATTGGAAAAATTGAAAGGAAAATTTGAAAAAAAAAATTGTAGAAAATGCTGGGAAATTTATAAAACCCGTTAAAGGCCCAAAAAATTAGGAAAATGTTAGAAATATATAAAAAATATGGAAAAATACGAAAAAATTCTAGTATGAATTTTTCTACATTTTAAGACAACATCAAGTTGTAAGGTACACATTTTTGCAATAATAGCACAAGTATGGAAAGATATGAAAAAAATATGGAAAATTTTCAGCATGACCTTTGCTATATTTTAGACAATCTTAAGTTGTAAAGTAGGCATTTAGCAATAATATCTCAACAAATAACCATTCATTTCAATACCTGCAACGTTTTTTTTTCCTTTTTTCCCTCTTTTTTATTATCTACATTCGGTTTTGCTCAAAAATTCGATTTTTCAAAAAAAATCATGGAAAATGTTGAAAGGCTATTAATATTAATTTTAAGGAACTTTGGATAATTTTTTCTAAATTATCTGAATTTTTTGAATTTGGATTTTTCTCGAGCCGTCAATGTTGTGAACCTGGACTGCACAACTCCATATCCTCCGGCCCAATGCCTGCCAGGTTACTTGTGGCCGATTCATGCCAGTCCAATTCGCTTCTTCTTCTTCTTCTTTGCAATTTTTTTCTTCTTCTTTTTGTTTTTTGAAAAATTCTTCTTCTCGTTTTTTTTGGGGGGACTTCTTCTTTTTTTGGTAGGCAGTAATTCGCTTCTTGTGGCTGCAGCCTGCGGAAACGTACGTCGATGCTGCTTTCAGCCCGTGTTACGACTTGGCCCGTTTGTTGGATGGGTTTGGCTTGTCAGGTTCTTCTGCGATTTGTTTTTGGGCTGGACCTATAGCAAGAATGGGCTTCTGGGTTGGCAGACAGAACTATGTTTTCGATTTCTCAAAAAAAAAGCACTATGTTTTCGATGGATGACATGAGTCATGACTCTTACGTTTCATAAAAAATGAGACTCGTTCCTAAAGATTCACGCATGCACAAGATCCAATCCAATTGCGCCGTGTCAAACTGAGGGAACTAGAGCTGCGACCAAGAGTAAGTATAACAATAGCATTATTAATTATGTGTACCCCGGCTATCGCATACTCGTGATATATAGTCGTCCGTTCCTATTCCTCGATATATAAAGCTGATTCCGTCGAGAACCTTACAACTTGGTCCACTCACGCAATACTCCGATTGCAAAGTTCTGCATCCATGTAGGTACACCAGCTGTACCAGACTAATTTGATGCAAACAAAATATACAAGTCTAAAGCCTCCACTTTCCCACCCAGGGCAACCAACAAATTAAGATACTCCTATTGTACTATTAAGGGTCTATTTGTTTTAGTTTTGGATTCTTTAAAAGCTGATTCTAGATTGTGATGGTAGAGAAGCCGATTCTCTAAAAGCTAAAATTTAAAAGCACATATGAAATGGGTGGTGGATTTTTATGCATATAAGTAGACTGAATTATGAGAATCAGATTCTAGAATCGGACTTTTATTTTTTATTCTGTTTTTGGATCTAAAATCTAGAATTAAAAGCTAAAATAAACCGACACTAAAAATGCAACTCATCGGACTAAAGCCACCCTAACTTATCCTTCTCCATCCAGAGCGCGACTTGAGAATATAATACTCTTCGGTCTCTACTCGCCTCCTATGAAATTAAAACCGTCCAGACTCAGGACTAACCGACCAAAGAGCTATCTTGCATGCATAAAGCATAAATCACATCACGAACAACACCAGTAACTACAGGCTTACAAGCACAGCATACCGCCGGCCAAAACCAATGTGCCGAGCCGAGACGGCCCGAAAGCACGCCGCACACTTCTTTTCTATTTTGGTTATTTTTAAATGAAATTATAAATTTAGTCTCCTTCTCAACTATAGTAGTACCAACAGACGATATGTATTATCTACCATGTTCTCCTATCGCGACAGGTTATCGACACCGTAACGGCTTCGTTGACCGTGATAGCTCCTCAACAAGTATAATAGGTGACGGACCCTACCTTCCTATTGAGCTTAGGTATCGCATCAGATACCTGTCGAGTTCGGGCACCGCAGTCCTTGTCCTACCAAGCTTGGGTACCGCAACCGCTCATCTGCTACAGCGAGGCCTGCGCTGATGGGAGGAGTTGTGGTACTGACGATCTGCTTGATAGGGAGCGTGGTCTGCGATCGAAAAATAAATTATATTTGTAATTTTATTTGAAAGAGGATAAAATAAAAAATTGTTAAGATGTGTTTGGTTACTTGTACCAAATGGTACATGTATGAGATGGTTCAAGAAAAAAAACCATCTATATATTTGGTTGCTTGAATGGAATCGTCCCATCCTGAATGATAAGATACAATTTTAAAAAATATTTTCTATAGATACTGAACAATTTCATTCACCTCAAACAATAGAAACAAATGATATAAACCATTCTAACACATTCAACCTTATCTTACCGATCAAACGCACTCTTGGATGGCCAACACATGCAAAAGCTTCGACGGAGCAGAGCAGCTCGCTGGCGCGCGCGGACGGACGTACGTGGTGGCGGAGTTCACGAGCGAGCGTTCCCCCAAGCGCGCACAAGGGGACAGCGCTAGGTGGAGACCTGACGCTTGTTAGGGCCCGCGCGCGCGAGCCTTTTACTGATCGATCTCCCGTGCTAATCAACTGTATCACATGTCGCCATACTCCATATGCGTTTTCTTGAAATTGCATAGCACCAACTGTAGTAGCTAGCCGGCCACCCCCACAGGATCCAAGCTGGAACGTACGCCTACACGTGCGTACGTCCTGTGTTCTTAGGATTGGAGGTACTGGCTACTGGCTATGGGCCTACGTGTACAGATGAAATTTTTGCGATGGATCGCTGCTGACAGGTCCTCTGAATTCTGGTTCGAGTGTTTAAGGGTATATAGTACGTGTTGGTACTGTAGTCTATGTGCAGCGACATCAAGCGGAGGTGATGAGATTATTTTTAGCCCGCTTTAATACGGTGTCTGTGTGCATGTACAAGAAAATTCTATCGTCCTATAGCGTATTGATGTTCAAATCAAACCACTAAGAGATCTTGTTTGCTAGTTAGCACAATATGTGAAGTTGGTTAGTTATGTGAACTTACAGTTATTTGCTGGTATTCTATCAATTTTCTCTCTTCTTTTCTTTTACACTATGAAAGGAAGAGGAATGTTGTTGTACTTCACACAAAGGAAATTGTAGATGATGATAAGTGATATATTATTATTGGATTGGCAAGCATCAGTCCGTCAACTCCTCATTTGGATTACAGTTAGTAGTGTTCGTTTTCTCGTGGTAGTGGTACTAAGTACCTCTACTTTAAACAATAGCGTATATTAAGTTCTCTCATGTTTTTTCAAAATATAAGATGTGCATAAAAGTTGATTGATCTGTCCCCATTTTGTCCTTATTTATATTTGCTTCTCTCCTCAACATTTATAGACGTTCGTTCACATTGACTGTAGCCAAAGGATCCTCTCAATTGACTCTCTCCCCTTTAAAAATTAGCTCTGATACACACTCAAAAAGAAGGCGGACAATCCAAGCCGATCGAACAACTTCAACTTGGTGGGCGGGGAGGTTTAATTAATAGCCTTCCTATCACTACGCCACTACTTTAATTGTTCCTCCCTAAATGACACACTAACCACGGCGACGGCTACATAGAACAAGGGGAAGAAAAAACTGATTGTGATATGTGTATGTAATTTGTAATTTTCGGAAATAGGGTCATCACAATCGATTCTGAACTAGAATCGATTGTGATGAGAGGTGTCATCACAATCGGTTCTATCTCAGAACCAACACAGATGAGGTGACCATCATCACAATCGGTTCTTAGCTAGAACCGATTGTGATGACATCCCCTCATCTGTGTCGGTTCTTTCTCAGAACCGATTGTGATGAGGGTGACACAGATGGGTGTTATCACAATCGGTTCTAGCTATGAACCGATTGTGATGAGGGGCACCCTCATCTGTGTCAGTTCTGAGTAAGAATCGATTGTGATGAGGGGGTGTCATCATAATCGGTTCTGAGTAAGAACCAATTGTGATGAGTCTCGCTAGGTTTTATTGTGTACTATGAATGTGATATGCTTTTGCTGTAAATGTACATATACTTGGTAATGTTATGTGATATTGTGTTAGATATTGCTAATGTGGACTATCTGTGCTTAAAGAATTGACTGTTGATATTGTGTAATATTTGTGCTGAAAAAAACAGATTGTGACTGTTGATATTATATGTAATATCTATTTGATATTTTTTTTTTCAGAATCAAACTCTCACAAATGAGCATACTCTAAAATATAGACTGGAAACAAGGATTACACAAGCTATAATGAAAACAAATTCAAACTAGCAATGAACAATCGATTTAAAACGACGGCATCAAACTTCAGAGGTCGTTTGAGGCCTTAAACGTCGTTTTTTGGGTTCGACACTTTTTCCAAAGCCTCGCAAAGAATCCACAACTTAGCCAAATCTATCTCTTCGTCCTCTTCGATTTGAGTACTCGTACGTCGAAAACGGACATCGTATGTAAAAGTTATAGTCATTTTAATGACAGGTGCTCGATTGTGATTTACTACCTAATTTATCATTTGTGTCGGTTTTTACTTGAAAACCGATAGTGATTACTAGTGTCATTTGTGTCGGGGTTTTTTTAAACCGATAGTGATATGGTTTTTAATTGTGTCGGTTTTTAATCAATAACTGATACTGATGGTTCTTTGTCATTTGAGTCGGTTTTTACTTGAAAACAGATAGTGATTGTCTTGACATTTGTGTCGGTTTTTACTTGAAAACCGATAGTGATTACTAGTGTCATTTGTGTCGGGTTTTTTTAAACCGATAGTGATGTGGTTTTTAATTGTATCGGTTCTTAATCAATAACCGATAGTAATGGTTCTCTTTCATTTGTGTCAGTTTCTTTTGGAAACCGATAGTGATGTGTATCTTAGTTGTGTCGGTTTTAAAAAAAACGATAGTGATTGTCTTGTCATTTGTGTCGGGTTTTTTAAAACTGATAGTGATGTGGGTTTTAGTTGTGTCGGTTTTTAATCAATAACTGATAGTGATGTGTCTCTCTGCCATTTGTATCGTTTTTTTTAAACCGATGGTGATTATTTGTCAGTTGTATCGATTTTTACTCGGGAAACGATAGTGCTTTGTTCTTTATTTGTGTCGGGTTTTAGTATGAACCGACGGTGATGATTCTGCTTACCTATTTGTCTACTTAGCCATCTCTCCCACGCACAGCTAAACCTAGTTCCCCGCCGCGCCTCTTCTCCCCACCGGCGCCTCCTCCCCTAGCTAACCCTAGTTCCCCGCTGCGCATCGTCTCCCCATCCCTTTTCAGGACATCGGCGGCAGAAGCGGAGGACATGGCGTTCATGGATATCGACCAGGACGATGACGACGCCATGGACGAGGACGACCAGGCCTGCGGCAGCACCGCCCGCACACTCCCCGTGCCCCACATCGTCTCCACCGCCGTGGTGCGCACCCGCGGACGCCTCCTCTGCCGCAGCCTCTCCGTCCTCGCCTCCAGCTGCGCTGTGAGAACCCCTTACGCAACCATTTTTCTCTTGATCTCTAAGTTTGAGGTTTTGATTTTTAGCACTTTTGTGCCATTTTAGATGGGTTTGCGTGTTACTTAGTAGTTGGTTTCATGGAAATTAGAAGTTTGTTTACTAGATTATATGTTCGATGTTGTAGTAGCCTCTAGGAGCTTTCATGATAAATTCTATTAGAATCGGTAATGATTTACCGGAAACGCCATATGTCTTGGAAGGATTTGAGGCAATAAAATCAAAAATTCAAAATGCTGCAATTGAACTATGATGTCGGCAGATAACTAAATACAATTTGTGACTACTCTAACTAAACTGCATTTTATAGCAGCAAACATGTCAGTCTCTTTTAGACATGGTTATGGTTAAAAGGAAACATGATAATGTTTTAGCAGGCAAAGACTGGATCACAGTGTTTTAATGGAACCGATCATGTAAGCAATTACACTATGAACTGTGGATTAAGACTAATTTGATGGTAAGCAATTATGTCACTGCAAAGCCACTACAAAAGTGCAAAATGACTTGTTTGGCTGTTTTCTGTACTCAGGAACTTGCAAACTAGCTCTTCTAGGTAGTCCCTGGTGACATGCATATCAATATACTTTGTTGTGATCACATCCTTTTGTTGATGCAATAAACCAGGTTCTAATGTCAGTTGTTGCTTCTATAAACTGACAGGTTAAGTCAATCTGAATTCATTGTACCCTATTCGAAGTTCATGAAAATCTTCAGTCAACCATTTTCTATTGGACTGAGGTTCGAATTAGATATGAAAGTGAAGATCTTTCTTTGAAAGAAGGTTTTATGTCTGCAACTTTTCTCTGAGCCCGATTATCCGAATTGGATCTTTGGATTGGTGATGCATATGAGATTCTTCTACAGGTACACAGGGATAATAACTGGAAGTGTCGATGCGGACCCTATGTGGCGTGGTTCAAAGTGGAAATGTGCTTTCATGGAGCTGGCTCATTTTTTTTAATGGTGTAGTAAGTGAAATGTGCTTATGTATGTGTAATAGTTGGGTTTGCTCCCTCAAGTTAATTATGTTCTCTAATGGAGTCCTGTTCATATTTCAGGCATGCTAATGTAGATCTACGGCCAAGCTAACCACAAGTAAATGGTTTCTCTAAAAGAGCACTGCGTTATACTCTGGTTATTTCGGCATGTGTCTTGTGAAGTTTGAACTACAAGGAAGAGGAGAAATCTAAACAGAGCGCATTTTTCACTTGGTCTACTGCATATAGCCATATATTTCCATCCAATTTGCATGTACCCTTGCCCTAACATGTCCTGAATCTACTGATCAAACAACCAACTCTCATATATGTTGAGCTCAGTATTGTTCTAGGAACCTACTACAGCCTCACTTTAAATCATGAGATGTTATCATATTTTCCTTTGAAATAGAGACTATTAAGCACAGTAGATTAGTGCTGGCCAAACTCTTGCCTTGTTAGCATTGTTGTATACTTAAATTCAGTTATGAAATCACTAGTAGTGGTTGTAATAAAATGTTTGTGTTATGTGAATGTGATATGTGTATAATATGTGCTATTGCTATGTGAATGTGATATGTGCATACTGTGTGAAATATGTGCTGATTGAAGAGTGAATTGGAAAACAGCACACCCCCTCATCTCTATCGGTTCTGAGAAGAAAACGATAGAGATAAGGGGGTCATCTCTATCGGTTCTTTATAAGAAGCGATAGAGATGACATGCTCATCTCTATCGGTTCTTTAGACGAAGCGATAGAGATGAGTGCGTCATCTCTATCGGTTCTTTGTATCATCTCTATCGCTTCTTACAAAGAACCGATAGAGATGACGCACTCATCTCTATCGGGTAAGAACCGACTGTAATAGCGTTGCCTCATCTCTGTCTCATGACTTTGTGTCGCCACCAGAATCGATTGTGATGATAAAAAAGAACCGATAGTGATGTATATTCGTGTAGTAGTGGGAGATGACAGTGAGATGAGGGCGAGGGTGATGATCGGCGATTCTGGCCACGGTGGGGAGGAGGCAAGCGTGAGGCCGCGGTGCGGAGTGGGTGAGTGATAGCATCTAGGCCCCCTCAATTTTATTATTGTGTTTTATTATAGTTTTGGTATTGATGAATAAGTTAATAATACTAAAAAGCTTTGAAGAACATATACTGGAATCGATGATGGAACAAGTTGGACGAACAAGATTAAGGTGTTTAGTTTCTAGTTTGTGACTTGGGAGATGATTCAAGTCAAATAGCTAGGATTGTTTTTCCTTTTTGGTTGTCTAAAGAGGGACTTTGCACAAGCTAGTGAATTGGATCATAAGGCAAAGACAAAACTAGATTTCTCGAGGCAAAAGATACTTTGACATTGACCTTTGAATCATATTTTTAGTATACAATGACCAAATTTCAGCTATCCATTTCTTTAGTCGATTGCATACACAAAGATATTCTTTTGAAGTCAAAAGATTATTTGGTCCAATCTTGAAACTCTTCTGCATCAAAATTCCCATCAGAATACCTGCTCATAGGACCAAAACTCTTGTTTTCATATTCCTTCGTCCTTGGTAAAAACCTCCTTGAAAATCATCTGATAGCCAAGGGATTGCCTATGTATGACAGACCAAATAATTTAGTCCGACATACATGTAATAGTCTCTTCTCTGTGACGGACCAAAATGTTCTCCGTTTTCCATTTACAGCGGACCAAATATTTTGGTCCGGCACTCATTCAGTTCATAAGCCTTTGGTCGGACCAAACTTTCAAGTCCTATTTATTGAAACCTTAAATAGATATTCTTTATCATTCAAAAGGGTTTTACTTTAACAACGGACCAAACATTCTTGCTTAAAATTTTAGTCCGTTGCTAAAGTAAATCGCTTGGATAAAGCTTATCTCTATTGAAAAAGGGTCTTTAGCTGCTAATCTTTAAGTCTCCATGTATGACGAACCAAAACATTTGGTCCGACGTACATGTGTCTCTATGCCAGACCAAACTCTTTGAAAAGCCCATGTACAACGGACCAAATTTTTGGTCCGACATACATGTATCTTTCTCAGTTGTGCGACGGACCAAACTCTATGTAACGCCTATGTACTACGGACCAAATTTGTTGGTCCGTCGTAAATATTCAAATTTGGTCCGTCATACACATGTCCAGTATCGCTAGGCACTGTTACTTAGTCCGCTGTACGTGTACTTTTACGATATTTCGACACGACACGTCCAACGGCTCATCATGGCAGTGTAATGATATATTCATTCCAAATGGCTATATAAGCATTTCCTGAGCCATCTTCCAGAAATAAGATTGAACTCATTTACATTTTAGCATTGAAAATAGCTCTCATTCTCAAAAGGAGTCTGTGCTTCACTTTCAAACCAAAATTCTCAAACATCTCTAAGTGTTTTAGCTCCAAGCCGAAGTCTAGCTGTGTGATTTGCGAGTGAACCAAGAGACAGAACTTGTGCAAAGTTTATTACTCTTGGATCTCAGTGATCCTAGACAGTTTGGAGGAAACGAACAGTGCGACTTGTCCAAAGGGGACTGTGGAAGGCCACTGTGTCTGTGAGAGGTTTGAAACTCACCTCACTGGAGTAGTGAAAGAGTTACCTGAGTGATCACCAGAGCTACTGCGACTAGCTTTGGAGAAGCAATACTTCGGAAGAAGTGCTTCAACGTGGATTAGGAGTGCGGCTCTGAACCACGGGATAAATCTTTGTCTCATCTGTGTTTTATTTTATTGCTTTCGCTGTTACGATTGTTTGTTTTTATTTCTGTTATATATATATTCTGTTCTGTGCTTTTCTCTCATAAAGAACAGTGAATTGTCTTTAAGAAGTTAAAACTTGTAAAAGTTGTCTATTCACCTCCTCTCTAGGCCAACTAGATCCTTTAGTGAGCGCGAGGTGGTGCTCGACGGTGGCTGCACTGGGAGGGAGAAAAGGAGGCGGGCAAGTAGTGCGTACGGGTAGAGATGACTAGGGTTCTAGGGCGCGTGCGGATTGGGTAAGGCAGACGCATTTCGAAGTGATCTGGGCCGTCCACTCCGATTCCACCCATCTCATGCCCCTGCAAGAGTCGCTGTTGATCTTACGATGACAATCTGATGGCTCAAAAGCAAAATAAGAACACTAACCCACCCAAAACCACGTGGAGCCGACCGATTCACCCAAAATCGGGAAAAACGTACGGAAGGCCCCATAGTCGCGTAATCCCATCCACTATAAGATATGTAATATTCTCATCATCTTATAGTATCTTTTCAGTCCTTTGTGCAGTCGAAATAGGATGTATATATAAAATTAGGCCATATATGTTTGGATGTTTCACACAAATTTCGTATAAAAACTCCAGATCCATGAAATTGGATGTTCTCTTTCTTTCGGAATTTCTGCATATATATTCTAGATGGCGCCAAGATTGTAGTGACACAAATGCATTTTCTAACTAGTAATTTAAACTTTGTTTTGAGAAAATTGCAAATTAAAGAGCCACGCCTGGGCAGCTAGCTACTTAGCTACAGTTGCATACTGCATTGCTGTCATAGAGAATGCGGTGGAACACGCGTGTGCAAATGGACAGAATTGCCGAGGTTTGTCATCTTATGATCTCTGCATTAATTCACAAATAACTAGGAGTCACATGCCAAAGCTGTTTCCATGCCCCAAGGCCTTAGCTACCACAAACCCATGATTTACAACCCTAGGGCCCTTTAGCGATCGATCTACCCGGCCGGACAGACATGCACAAACGGAGCCGCATCTGCATCGATCATGCATGCTTGCTAAGGACCTGTAGTATTGTACATTCCTGCGCTTAATTAATTTGTAGGTTCGTATTAGCCACTTGTAAGATGTTTTATCTGCAAGCAGCAGGTTGTAATTGCCTTTTGAATTAATCAGACTTCGATCAGACCCTGTGGGTGCTAGCTTTGTCTTCGTCTTTCACTGAGCAGCTGCTGCTAAATGCCGACTTATCGTCAAACCGGCAGGTTGCAGCCATAAAATTACATCTTTTGAAGCTCAGCAGTTGTCGGTTCTTTAAACCATGAAGCCTGGTTAGTGATTAACTGAGTGATTGTTTCCGCATTCTACAGTAATATAATATACTCATATAGGAAGTACTAATGCCTGGTGGCATTATTGTATACAGTATATGCATTGCATTGAAGTAGCACGTTCATATAAAGATAGGGGTATATGCATGAGTGCTGTTGTGACCAGGATACCTGCGTATAAATCATGGACTTGTCGAGTGCAATACTATATATATAGAACGCATGGACCAACAACTCAATTAGAGCATAGATTGTTGTAATGAATTGAATTCTCGAGGTGTGCAATAAAAGAATACGTCCAATTTGCATTGAACAAGAACCTTACCGGCCGGCGAGAGTAGCTCAATTAACGTAGCATATACTGATATACCGCAGAAAGGAAAAGCTAGACATGTAGCTAGCCACATCCTCCCTACTACGTGTTAGCTAACCTCTGTGTCTCTGTGAGAGCTAACATATAGCACGCCAGCGTTGGGTACTTGGGTGCAGGCGCAGCGCTGGTGATCGAGTGTTAATCATACTCGGCTCGATAGCGACTAGCTAGTTAGCTCGAAATTAAAATAACAACTTAAATAATAAATAAAATAATTTTATGTCGAATTAAGTTAATTTCGAGATAAACTTGATAATAGTCTGTTAAACTCAATAGTACTATATTATATGCCATTTTTTGCTACAGTACATGCCGAAATCATATCAGAGATTGCCTTTACAAGAGACACCATATATGCACATTTTAGTTCAGATGAGACCCTAAGCGAGAGCTAAAATCTGAGGTCACCATCGTCTCTGCAACACTCGTGTTTTGCTAGCCATGTCTGATGAAGTCACCAACCGAACCGAACAGATCACCTTGATTTGGAAGACGATGAACGCACGGCCATGGGTGGCAGGGTGGATCGATGGAAGACGCATGGAGATGGAAACCGATGGATGATTGGACAGGGAGTGGATCGTAGCGGAGAATTGGAGATGAGAGTAGCCCGTGGTAGCTTTGCCTTTGCGTCTGCGTCAGGGCCCCGTCTGGGTAGTCCGGTTGCGGCAGTTGGTCCGGCCGAGCGGAGGTGCGGACAAACTACGACGCTTCCGCCCGTGACCGTTGCCCATGTGACCAGCAGCCACCAGGGGGGCATACATGCTTAGCTTAGCGCCATTCACCCGCGCCCGCTCGTCTCCTACTACTGCGCTCTCTCTGTGTCTGAACCGGGCGGTGGTTGCTCGCTTTTAGCAAGATGAGAATCCATTGCTTTTCGGTCTTTCGCAGTGAAGAAAGAGGCTAATTTATATATTTACGTGTAAAGAGGACTGGATTTGAAAAAAAAACGAGGGAGGCTAGAAAAGCAATGAGCACGCAAGATGAGTAGCTGCCGAGACCGACGGAAATGCATGTATCCCTAGCCACGAATAAACCCCTCTATCCGGTTCGTTTGGCGATCTGTTTATTCTATCTTCACGTGTGCTTACCCATCATCCTCTTCAACAACGGATTCGAAACATCACTCGGAGTTCAAGCTAAGCTAGTTCTACTTCTGCACACGGGCATGGAACTGATGGGGCCGAGATATCTAGCACTAATTGTCAACTTATAATGTGTGGTCTTTGTGAAAAGTAGGAGATTTTGAGATTGATATGCATGAGCTAGCTCAAACCGTTGGCGAATTCATGAGCTTAGCATGTAACTCACCTCTCCTGGACGTGTCGCCCACTTGGCTTAAGACGAACAGCTAGCTAGCTCTCCGTGTGCTTCCGGAACGGCCTAGCCATGGCAGCTAGCTCATGCATGCATGGGCCCCAAACCGGTCACTCACATGTCTACCTTTGATTTTTGCAACCGAAAAGTGGGCTCACATACACACAACTGCATGTACAGCCATGGCAGAACCGCAGAAATGTTCCTTAAATTGAAAAGAGGAGGGCAAGAATGAGAATTTTTTTTGAAATAATATTTTTTAATAAAAAATTATAGAAATAATATGCCGAATTAAAAAATTACAAATATACCCGTATGTCGGTATTTGAAACGGCGACAAAGAGTCTGTCGCCATTTGAAATGGCGACAGAGAGTCTATCGTCAGTTCGGTGGAGCTCTCTGTCGCTAATTGGATTGGTGACACAGAAGCAGATGTGAATTTTTTAAAATTAAAAATGAGAAATTAAAAAAAATATGAAATTTTCAAAAAAAAATTGTTTGCAAATTTAGCCCCGTGATGTTTTTTCTTGGGAAAATAGCCGCTTGGCCCGCACGTGCCGCGTACAGGTATTTTCATGTTCTATATTCTATGTGGTAAAGTAGGTTGAAATGTGTTTTCACATCCGTTCATGTTGTTCTTGCAAATAGTACAGTCATTGCATGTTTAAAGTTCAAAAACAACTGAATGAATGAAATATAGCATTTCATAATAAAGGGGGATTACATGGCGCATACAGTTTGGACGGTACAAATGGCAGCACAGAGCAGCCATGAACATGAACAAAAGTACGATACTAGTGCGCCTTTTGGAATTGTAAAAAGGCGGGATGGACTACGCTTTATGGGCGTAGGACATTAAGGCTCAAATAGGTAACTATACGGCACTCGCAAGGAGTGTTGATCGTCAGAACGGCGTGGACGGGGCTGCTGTTAAAGGTAATGGCAAGCACAACTACAGCTGGGTCTGGAGCTCGAGGATCTGGCTGCGGAGTTGTTCGTTCTTCTTCTTGACCTCTGTGAGGTCCTCTTGCATTTCATTGAGGCAATACAGCAATGTATGAAGGTAGCATTGTGCATCTATGGCATACAGTGGGTCCATCTATTCAGTAAATTTGCAATCTGCGGTCTGCAAGCAAGAGTATGTGTCATATAACGAGACATGAGCCGAATGGTACGTAAGAGTTGTAGCGGTTACCATAAATAGAGGGTATCGGTAGAAACGATGTCTTAGGCTAGCAGCACAACGACGTCGAGGTCGTGCTTGCATGTTGGCCACTTCAGGGAGCGGAGTGGTTGGCCATCGTGGATTGGATTTTGGAGGTTATAGTAGTTCCTTGTTCGAATAGAAAGATCTGAGCTGAGGGATCGGGGTCTAGGGGACAGTAGATTTGAGTATCCTCGAGATAAGGGTCGTGGCCTCGAAACCATGAAGGGTTAGGGCCTCGAGGTGATGTTCGGCCCAGTCTTCCCCGTCTACCCCTCCCACGACTTGAGGTACCTCCTCTGTCTGTCATTGAAATAGAGTGGAGGTTGGGGTAGGGAAGAAGTGCTGCTTGGGTGACGGGTGGTTTTATACCTCACTTTGGTTTGACAAAGCGGGCTGCAGCGTATTGTCGCTTCGACCTGAGAAAGCGGTGGGCAGTGTGCTGTCACTTTGCTCTGAAATAGGCAGTGTGTTGTCTGTCGCTCTGAAATAGGTAGTGTTTTGTCACTTTGTGGTGCGCAGAGTGTTGTCAAATCGGCCTGAGAAAGCTGTTGGCAGCGTGTTGTCAAATCGCACTGAGAAAGCTGATGTGTGTGTTGTCCAATCGGCCTGACAAAGTTGATGGCATTACGAACAAAACTAATATATCGTAGTTAAGCAAGCAAAAGATCATATATCTGAAGTCGCGAAGTCGCTAAGTCGTATATCCGAAGTCGCGAAGTCCTACATCTGAAGTCGCTAAGTCGTACACCTAATTACTTACAAATCTATTTAATCTGGTAACTAAATCTTATTTTTAAAATTTAATTGAAATGAACGAAATGAAATTACCTGCACGGTTGCGAGCCCTATTCTTCGTCCTTCTCCTGCCCCTCTTCTTCTTCCCCTCCTCTTTCCCTCTCCTCTCTCTTTCTTCCCCTCCCTTTCTCTGCTACGCTCGGCTATGGTGAAATGGGAAGTTTGGCCGGCTGGAGCGCGGCCGATTTGATATAGTGCTCTCTGTCGCCATTACAAATGGCGACAGAGAGCCGAACCGTTGCCAAATAGCTCTCTGTCGCCATTTCAAATGGTGACAGAAAACTGGACCTTTTGGCGACAGAGATCTGTCGTCATTTTAAATAGCGACAGGGGTGTATATTTGTAAGTTTTTAATTCGGCATATTATTTCTGTAATTTTTCATTAAAAATATTATTTCAAAAAAATTTCGCAAGAATGATATGTCTTCGGATTAAACGTACGGAAAATCCTAATTCCTGCGTATCATTGAACACGGGCACGACACGAGCCAAGGATGCCGAGTCACAGACATGAGACATCCATCATGAGCTAGGCACCATGTCAATCTGGGTAAGTGGCTTATTTCTGTCATGTATGATTGTGATCTTAAAATTATGCAAAGCAACTTAGTTTTTCTGGAAAAAATTGTTTAAGATGCCTATTATGCTAATTCATGTGACCATGTTCGTAGATTTCACTGACCTGAAATCTTCGGTAGGTTACGGAAACTGTACCATTTTAGCACTGATATTAGAAGGGAAACTAAAAGTTTTTCTCACGTAACAATTTTTCTTAGACAGCTGATGTAACAAACTGAAGCATCTTTTATCACCAGTTTTCGAGGAAAATAAATTATGGTTCTACAAAACTAAGATTGTTTATTTTAGCTACTTCACTCATTGTTTCTTGGAACTGTAAACTTAACAAAATATTTTGTTTGAAAGAAATGCATGTTCGTA
Source organism: Otatea glauca (assembly GCA_036346275.1). NCBI lineage: Eukaryota > Viridiplantae > Streptophyta > Magnoliopsida > Poales > Poaceae > Otatea > Otatea glauca. The sequence continues at coordinate 27,293,706 of CM070712.1, forward strand.
TGGAGTACCGAGTTAAATCCGTGCATGCGTAAGGTGGTCTAAAATATAAATCCTTTTTAGTTTCCTACGTCTTCTTTGGATTAGCTGCTAAATTGGATATACTCTCGCTCTCACGCTCTAATTGCACGCAATCTCTTGGACCACTAGAAAGCATCAAAGCAATATCCTTAAAAGGATAATGGTCCACGTAGAATTTATTTTGTTTCACCAGTAAATCTAATGCCAAAATTCTTCTTCCCCGTTCGCGAAGCAATGCGTAAGTCCCATTCCTTATTCAGCTAAACCCTAGTCAAAGACATTATGTATCCTATGGTATCAATGGGATTATAGCAATGACTGGGGAGGGCTAACTAACATTTTGTGGTTCATTCCACCGACAAGTTCTCACTGAATAATGAACACGGTAAAGGAAATTGCGAAGTATAGATGATTATGGTGATGGACAAAAGTAACAAGAGGACACTACAAATTCCCTGTGCAAGATACAAGAGCCTTGCATTCACGTGAGTTGGGGCCCCAGTTTTCCATTTCAATTTAATCTAAATCCCGAGGGACACCTCTGAAGTTTGTTATTTAAACCCCCTCTCTTTCCCTCCTCACAATCCACACACACTGTGTTCTCTATCTACCTCCCAAGCACATACAAACACCTCTCCATCCAGCAAAATAGCTACAAACAGAGGATGAAGCTCAGAGTAAAAGGCTTCGGCCTCCTGCTTCTCCTTGTCTTGCTTGCTCTTTGCTCCACCATTGACGTCTGCGATGCAAGGAGTGGTAAGCACTGGAGGCCTAGGAGTTCACCAAGCTCCTCTCTGTTGAAGAGAAAAGGCAAAGGAAAGAAGGGGAGCTCCCACCGGCAATACGGAAGCAACCGGCCGAGTCCGAAGCCACCGGTCGGCCCGCCACCACGCCCTGGTGTTGGCAAAGGTTATCAGAGTCCATACCAACCAAGCCCAAGTCCAAGCCCCAATGCACCTGTAAGCCCAAGCCCGAGCCCTGCCAATGGCAATGGACATTCGAGTCCCAAGCCTCCAACTCCAAGCTGTGGAAAGGGTAATCAGCCACCGTCGCGGCTGCCACCAGCAGCCCCACAGGGTGCAGTCTTCAACGTGGTTGATTTTGGAGCCAAGGGTGATGGAGTCACGGATGATACAAAGGTCGACAGCGTTGCCCTTCAAAATGCTCTGTTTCAAACTAACATCATAATTTTTTCAATCATCATGCATTCTCTGAGTCAGTATTTCTCAACAGCAATTCTTTTTGTCCCCGTTTGCATTGTTCATTTCTTCAGTGATTCACGATAGGGATGCCATGCATGAGAGCTCCGTGTTGATCGCTCCAAGAAAACCTGTCATACCATGGATATTTTGATATTAGAATTTAGCATGCATGAGGGCTCCATGTTGATCGCTTCAGATTATTCCATTATCTCCATATTATGTGGAAATTTCGACTTTAGCATGCATGCAAACATGGATTGACTTGGCAGAACCAACACAGCATGTGATGATGGACATTTCATTGTTGCCTGTGGTCATCGACTATTACCCTCACGTGATTTCCGGTGCAGAGCCCGAGGAGATTGTCACTAGCGCCATACTTTTTCTAGAGTCGGTATTTTGCATCACTACATGTGTAGCCGGCAATTTGATTTGTTCCCTATTTTGGATTGTTCTTTTCTTCTCACATGATTGACTGCAACTCATGCATAAAGAGATGTCTTTACACGTCTAGCTGGTTACTTATTTTTTTATTTGAGGAGTCATGGAAGAGAACAAAGTGGGCAACAAATAAGTCAGGGTTCACAAGAGGAGAACCTCTTCTATAGTGCTTGCAAGGTTGTGTGTGTCGAGGAAACACAAGAAGCAAACTACTGCGATCTTGTGATTCCCAGGATTTACAGTCAGGGGATAGCAAACTGCTTCTCTCGGCACTTTCACAGTCCTTTTTCGCAAGTACAAACCAATGGTTGAATTCTCCATCAATCAATAATACCCTTTTGGGAGGTGATGTTATGCATCACTATTTGAAAGTTGCATTAATATTAAAACATAAATGAAAGGTGTATGGTGATTACTTACCCCTTCGTTTGGTTCAATATTTATGTAACTTATATTATGAGAGTGATGCATAGAAGGACTACTATACCCTTGTTGATGGAAATTTTGAAAAACTAATTCTTTATTTAAAAAAAGATAACCAGATTGGAGTTTTTTTATTTGGAAGGATACCTTGAAAGCCAAAGAATAACCCAGAAAAAAAAAGATTCAATATCATCAAATTCATTGAAAATTGGGACAAGATATAGTGAATTTGCGACAAAATAAGACTTCAGCAAAAAAAAATATTTTTCCTTCCCTTCTTGTTTTTTAGGTTGTAAACTGCTTCTCATTTCGAAATGGCAACCAAAACCTTAGGACGCACAGTGGAACTACAGGCTATCCTTTGCTTAGGGATCTGAGCTTTATGAGTGTTTTTTGCTGCTGGGTTCATTTTATGCTACTAGAGTCCAGAGGACAGTGGCTTTTCAGAACAAGCTTGAGCTAAATGAGTGTACCTGCTTTTGCTTGCAGGCTTTTGAAGCAGCGTGGGCCGCTGCGTGCAAGCAGGGCACATCTACAGTTCTCGTACCATCAGAACTAGAGTTCCTTGTTGGGCCGATCTCGTTCTCTGGGCCTTACTGCAAACCAAACATTCTGTTCCAGGTAATTCTGCTCCTAGTCCCAGAGTCAGGTACCCCAAAAATGCTTTCCCCTGATAAGTTTCTTCATAAAGAACATGGCTAGATTTTTACAGCCTCTCCAGGCCCACCTTATCCTAAAGTTTGTATGTTAGTATATATATGTATATATATAACCATCCTAACTAGTCTTATATATGCACAAAAAAAAAACTCTCGAAGTTCAAGACAGGAACATGTCAAAGATTCCAAGGCTGACATTTTGCGGGATAGGACAAAACTTTAAACTCTTTTCATGTTTAACGTCATCTCAAAACTTCCAAGAAGCAGGATATTTGTTTATCAGGAAAAGAGGAAATTTTCATCTAATTTGATCACTGTACCGAGTGCAGCAATCCGCAAACTTGGCAAATTAATAAAACACAAAACATAATATAAATGATGTGCTCATTTTGCAGCTGGAAGGAACGATTGTAGCACCAACCAGTGCTAAAGCCTGGGGTTCTGGTTTGCTTCAATGGCTTGAGTTCACCAAACTAAATGGAATAACAATTCAAGGCAATGGCATCATAAATGGTAGAGGGCAACAGTGGTGGACCTACTCAGACCCTGATGACGACGATGATGTTGACACAGTAAGATTTCTAGTATATCATTATATAAGCACAACTCAAAAGTTGGTCAATTTAATTGCTTACCTTGAATACTTTCCAGCAGTACAATGAGGAGCTTGAGAGGATGCCACAGATTAAACCTACAGTGAGAAGATCACTATCTTAGTGCACATTTATTATTGAATATAAAAATAAAGTCCTGAAAACTCTAATCCCATACTCTGATGCAGGCATTGAGGTTCTATGGTAGCTTCAACGTTGTAGTAGCTGGTATCACTATTGTCAACAGCTCACAGTGCCATCTCAAGTTCGACGACTGTCAAGGAGTGATGGTCCATGACCTGACAATATCCTCCCCTGAAAACAGTCTCAACACTGATGGAATACACCTGCAGAACTCCAAAGATGTCAGCATTCATCGTACCAACTTGGCTTGCGGTAATTCCTCTTTATAACTAAACTCAAGCAGAAGTTAGAGCTTAGGCATCTAGGGTACATTCATAATGCTCAGTGATTTTGTTTTGCCCGACTCTTGCACATGTGAAACAAATCTTCAACAAGAATTTGAGAACACAAGACAACTTGTATGTTCTGTAGACACAAGGCCTAGGAACAACTGAAAGCCTGTCCCTCTGTTCTGTAAATTCTGCAGTGCAAAGGACAGGTTTCAGAATTATGAGGGTACACTGGAAAACTGTGGTCAAGAGTACTAGTATCGAACTATCTTTTACAGTAACTCCAAAATAGTAGCATACCACAGGTAACATGACATCTGTCTTATTCGATGCAGGTGACGATTGTGTCTCCATCCAAACAGGATGCAGCAACATTAATATACACAATGTGAATTGTGGACCAGGCCATGGAATCAGCATTGGTGGACTAGGCCGGGACAACACAAAAGCGTGTGTTTCAAATGTTACCGTAAGAGATGTCAACATGTTCAGAACCATGACTGGTGTCAGAATCAAGACCTGGCAGGTAAACTCATGCTTGTAGGTACAAACATAATCCTAGTTCAACAGCACAGGCATTATGTTGTTACAAAAGGGAGAAAAAAAACTATCCCCTTGACACACTTGTACAAGCAACATGGTTAGGAAGATTTCATAAAAAAAAGGGGATGATGCCAAGCAAAATCATACTACTTAATGACCTAAACAAATTGAACTCTCCTTTCAGGGTGGTTTAGGACTGGTTCAAGACGTAAGGTTCTCAAACATACAAGTCTCCGAAGTTCAAACACCTATTATCATAGACCAGTTTTATTGTGACAGAAGAACCTGTACAAATCAAACATCAGCAGTGGCAGTATCAGGCGTTCAGTATGAGAACATCAGAGGGACATTTACAATCAAGCCTGTCCATTTTGCATGCAGTGACAGCTCACCTTGTTCAGGGATCACTCTTACTGGAGTTCAACTCAAACCCGTGCAAATACCCCACTACCACCTAAACGATCCATTCTGCTGGCATGCTTTTGGAGAACTCTACACTCCAACCATCCCTCCCATAGCTTGCTTGCAGATTGGAAAACCTGCTGGGAACAACTTACAGTCATACCACGACATATGTTGAAACACAGAAAGTACCTTCATCCATTGATTGGTGCTTATCCATGAGTGGTCGTTGTGATACTTCCGACCCCTTTGCACCATTGTTTGGTGGTGTGCATATATACAGTTATTTTTTATGTCTTGTTCTTACGGCATGTGTCACCTTTCCATCAAAGCAAACATAGATATTATCATATGAAATGGTCATGCAGTAAGTATATGCATTTGAGTTGAAAAAATATTGAACATATTTCTAATTTATCGCAAAATCTAGATTAAATGTTCAAAACAAATATAACACAACATCTTTGTACATTGATTAATGCTATCATGAAGTAAACATAATGACAACAGATCACTTGGTGAAGGCAAAGCAACTGTTAATGAAGTAGGCAAAGGATCCTCAGGACAATGCTCAATGTACAAACTTGAATAATCGAATTCATATTCAGAAACAGATTGCTAACATACAGAAAATTGTTTAGATTACCAACAGATATACTCGTCAATGGAGATAAAAAAATTACTTTAGCAGTTGGGCCAAAGGAACAGAAAATTGTTGTTTAAGGAAACTGGAAAATAGTTAACAAAAAATGAACAAGTACGATATAGCCAATTTCTAGGTAACAAATGCTAACAGCCATTGTAATGTACAAATTCAATATTCAAGATATAAAGCGGCATAGAGGGAAAAAGAAATGTGATTTTGGTAGGTTTAGCTGCAAAGATTTTGACGAATGGATGGTAAAAAATGTTCCAAAGAGATCAAAGCAGTTGCAGAAGAATAATACACATAAATAGGATGAGTGAACTACTCATCAGAACATTACATAGAAGTGCCAATTTATTAATTAAGTTATAACTTATAATAAAAGGTTCATGCATATACATTTTTTACCATCTTTTCGAGCATTATACCTCAGCTACAATCAGCTATTTTCCAACACAAAAAGGAACCTAAGATAAGCTATCTCAGTAGATTAGTACAACACCTATTGAACTTTAACAATGTGATATCACTTCCCTCAAAAATCAATTCCCATATGCAAGAGTCAACTACAGAAGTATAGAAGTATAGAGAATTAATCACAACCTACTACTTCTCACTAGTTCAAGAACAATGAAAGCACATTAAAATGAATGGAAAGAAGCCATCCTGATACGGGGTTTGCCCGATCTTCACGGCATAGGATTAGGATACTCACATGCTCTCTTGATGAACACTAGTTGATCCCCCGTTGTCAGATGCAATGGGCTTGCAACTCTTTGATTCGCCAAAATCACACGTGTTGAACTTCACAGACACCGAGTGAAGTGTATCGATCTCCCATTTCTCAGTGGAAAGACAGAACAATCTTTGGAAGAAATCACCCAGTTCCCCCTCTCTATGTGCATGCAATGAAGAAGAACAAGCGAAGCGTTAGAATGCAAAATAGCTATCTTATTAATCTGGTGTCTGGTTTTTACAATGGACTAGATGAGAATATAAAGAAGAGAGGGACCCGTCGGCTCAGAGCTTGATTCGGCCAGGAAGGCTTAACCAAATTTGGTTTGTCAACGCGGAAACAACCGATTTGGTACTGTAGCAATCTACTATTTCCTTAACTGCAGCGATCCTGTTCGGTACTGTAGCCACACTATGGTGGTGTAGTGCGTCTCGTTACTGAGCGTGTTGTCTCGGAGCTGTAGCCCTCTTTTGGTACTATCTCCTGTGAAATTTCTTCGACACCTTCATACCTAATACCAATCAAACACCCGCTATTAGATAGCATACAATTCTCATGTAAGGAAGGAAAGTGACGAAGGAGAAGATTCACCTGTTGTTGCATAGTTCTTGCCCTAGTGCTAGGGATATCCTCATCACATCCTATGTTATGCATCATTTAAGAATACTAAACAAGAACAGCTCCAGAAAGAAAGGTAAAAGAAAGAAAAAGTTGGTGTAAGGCATGCGCAAGCAGGGGCGGAGCCAGGCCTCGGGCCACTCGGACCTGGGCCCGAGGCCTGGCCCAAAATGTGCATATAAATTCACTAGATAAAAGTACAATTCTCGCAATAATCTTTGGGCCAGCCCAGGCCGGCCCGAGGCTTGGGCCTGGGCTGGCTTCGCCCCTGTGCGCAAGTATACCATTTTCTTAAAATGATGATGTTCTAGTGATAGCACGGACACAATTGTTTAACTATCCAAAAATACATCCTAGGGCGGTTATCAGGTCTTGAATGACCAATATATTTACGTACCTCGTTCTTACAAAACTATAAATGCTCTAGTGATACCAATGGCCTTGAGTTAACCATACAAAAAAATCATTAGAACCACGACAAATTAATAGAGAAAAGACAGCATATACATTGCCTGTCCTTGCTTTGAAGTCTACAACACTCTCACGATATCATATAGAACAAGAAAACCAATAATCCATAAAGACAGCATGGCAAAATATATATAAGAATCAAATAGTAATTTCATAAAAGATGTTGTCATGTAAGAACAATTATGTTTCTTCCTATGGTTGTCAACCAAGTACATGGAATGTGTGTCCATTATCACGGAACATACGGACAGGTTTTTTCTACTCTCTCCTGTTTCAATTACTTTTCATTTTAGCTCCACGCACACATAACAAGGAATGAGCCAATGCTTTAGTTTTTGACATAGTACCCCTATTAATTATATACTCATCTCACTAACATCACTACGGAAACTAATTTGCTAGAATGTTGCCACAAAAAAATCAAAACTACAGATATTTGCAAACCAAAGCTAACTAACTAAAACGACATCTATTTTGGACTGGAGTTAGTACCACCTCCGTTGGGCACATTTTTTAACTTTAACCATTACTCCTACCAGTCGCAAAAACATTGTTTTGGACATCGACACGGTTCCCCAAAATATGACTTTGACCACTAATTTTTATTGTAATATATTTATAAACTCAATAAAATTATAATATTATGAAAGTACCTTTTGAGACAAATCTACATACGATTTTAATGTATCCAATCTAAATATTGAAAAAGATATCGGTAGCCAAAGTCAGTATTCTAAATAACAACCGTCAAGACCTTGTAAATGGTCATTAAAACGGTAAAGGTCCCCTGTCTGTTACGTTTATGGAAATTTCAAGGTTTGTCCGTTTTATCGGGCTGTTTATTTGGTTAAAGCTGCAAAATTGACATATGACATGTAACATTATGACATACATAAGATGAATACTAGCTTTTCTTTTCATTGTCATTTGAGTTGTTCATTCATTCAATTATGATTCTTTAATTACACTCACATTATATCATCTTTTTTTTCTTCATGTCATTGCCGTGGACAATTGCTGACAGCCTGGTAGTTCTATTTTGTATGCATGAAAGAAAATGAATTGAATGTTTATTTCGTTACTGCAAACACATGTATATATTTCTCTGAATTTTAAACATTAAAACCATTTACAAGGCCGTTTACAAGGCCGCTTACCGTAAAAACACTAAAAGATGAGGTGACTGTTCGTTAACCAATTACCATTATTTAGAACATTGGCCAATGTTTTGAAAGTTTGGCAGCATGCATCCTAAACCATGTTTTTGTGACTAGAGGGAGTTTTATTCAAAGGTGTGTACAAAGATCACATGGAACCATATTATAAGGGACTTATAACATACATAATGATAAGTTAATAAAAGACAGTGTAAGCATGCAAACTGAGATATTGCTAGCAATGCTAGCTTTCAAGTAACATTGTTACTGCTAGCAACCGATGATCAAACAGACAATATTCCTTATTTACATTGGTCAAACAGTTCGCATAGAAGTTTGCATTGGGTGTTTGCACTGGATTTAGGATTTGCCCCCAAGAAAAGATGAGTACTTCTTAGTGATTTGTCAGATAAACATTGTTATGCCATAAAAAACAATATAAAAAACCATGAAGTCATATGCCCATGTTATAACAAAGATATACTGGCATATGATGTGTTCCCAGTATAACAAATATCCTGGCCAACAAAAACGATGCACCTGCATGTCATTGTTAACAGCCATGGACTTGTCTCATTGTAAAAAAAAATACACATTTGTGCCTCTGCTATTTGTTTGCTACAAGCTAAAATGAGGGTGGCAATTTTGCTTTCTACTTTCTGGTTTGAGAGAAGATTGGTGTCATTACACGAGCAATCTCATGGAAAACGAGGAAGTATAATATCTTCCAAAAATCATAAATATGCAAACACAAATATTGTTCGGATATTCGTCATTGGAAATACAATCTCATTCATAACTAGTAATTTTTCTGTTTGTAATTTCATTGATATTGCACATAACTAGAAGTAGCAAGACTGCCAAAACTAGAATGACAACAGTATATGTGGTACTGGCAAGCTGGCATAACCAGCTGTTCCACAAATGTTCAATGTGAAGCTCAGCTCGATGATGTATTTGGAAAATTTCCAGAACCTGTTCGAAGAGTAGCAAACATTAAGTTTTCAGCGTTGCAACATTGCCTAACAGAATATGAGAAGTCACCCAAATTAGAAAGGTACTAAGATAAAACAGACCTACCGAAAGTCATCATCTTGAAAAACTAACGACATCCTTTGTCCCTCTGTAGTTCTCAACAGTTTCGGGACTTACTAGTCCTGTCATTTCCTCGTATTTCTTCTCTAGATTCTATTGTAAAAGAGAGAGTTTGATTTCAAGTAAGCAAAGTTGTAAAACAATCATTACATCACAAAAATATAAATATAGACATGCATGCCCAAAGAAATATTTATGCACAGGTTATTCATTGCAACTACATGGAAGGTGCCTTAGCTGATAGGATGTTCATTAGGCCATTAGGGTCTGTGGCAACAACACACTACTCCATTACTAAGGGCCTGTTTGTTTCAGCTTTAGATTCTCTAAAAGCTGATTCTGGATTATGGTTTTAGAGAAGCTGATTCTCCAAAAGCTGGAATCCAAAAGCACATATGAAGTGGATTGCGAATTCTAGTGTATATGGGTGGACTGAATTGTGAGAATCGAATTCTAAATCAAGCTGTTTGTTTTTTATTCTGCTTTTGGGGCCAGAATCCAGAATCAAAAGCTAAAACAAACAGGCCCTAACAAGACTGCTTTAGGATTTGTGCAGTTTAGTTTTGAGAGCGCATAGATGCACTACTACCAACTAATATCAAATGATATTTTCAATGTGATCTCGCTATGTTGCATTAGAACCACATTTTACTAACCTCCAGTTCCTCGCGTATGCTCTCAAGAACATCCATAGTCATTCTGTCAAAGAAAAGAATCCCCTGCACATCCACAACTAGATGTTAAGAATTAAAATGTTGAGCCACTGCCCATGTATCCATTGCTGGAGGAGATTTTATTTTCATTTTTTTATCACCTCACAACTGTAGGTTCACTTCAATGTACTGCAAATAAAAATATAAAATGGCATGCGATAGCAAGGAAAACACAGCTAGCATATATATGCTTAAGGATGCCTGTCTTAAAAAATCTAGTGAGCGATCACTTGATTATGGTATTGAATGTGCTTCAATCCCACATTGACTTAAGCTCCATTCTGTTCCCAATTGAAAGACACAAACACACGCACACGCACACACACATATACCTTCATTATGAAAATTGAGGTATCCTTAGTCATCTGTTGGTTTTTTTGGATCAAAAGTAACATGTGAACTATGAACATGATTTGGTGGACCATTGCATATCTTGGCCACAAAAAGAAAATCAAGTGCAAGAGTTGCTGGAACACTCTTGCAGACGAACCTGACAATTTAACTCTGATCATGGTTAGACATGTACCTGCAAATGATCAAACTCATGCTGGAAAATTCTTGCAGATAGACCTGATAATTTAACTTTGATCTTTGCCCCTGTAACATCTTGAGCATCAATTTTAACATTGTCTGGTCTCTGCATGAACACAGTGATCATCAATCATTCACCTACTAGCTATACCACATATTTGCAGTGTGATGGTAATTTTCCGCCCTATTTTAAATTTCTAATATTGCGATGGCAAAAAGCAGAGGCTGAATTTTGGATTTCAGTCTCCAAATTATGTAGTTTTTTTGTGTATCAAAGCCAATTTATTTGTCACCTATTCATCTTTATCTTAAAACAGTGACAACAAACAACAATAAATTTTTTTATAAATTGGGTAAAAAATGCCATAAACAACTAACTTCATCAATTATGTCAGGGGTAACCTTTCAGCAGTCAAACAACAACGCAACTGGTATGGCAACTATTCTCACCAGCACATTGGCATATATCCCAGGGAATGATAAGCAACCCTCTTCATACACCAGCAATCGCTTTGAAAACTTGTAAACCACTGGGTTTACAAGGACAATCTCCTCTCCTTCCCCTTTCACCCCAGCTGGGTTGAATACCATGAGCTGCACGTTCACCCCAATTTGTGGCGCTGAGAGACCAATGCCATCAGTCCTGTAGCAAGAAACCAACAATTTAATCGGAGCAATACCTTGTGTAGCAAATCTGGTATAACAGACCTTTCTCAAACAGAAGAGATGCCTGTTATTGGGTATTCAGGCCCAGCTGTCAGTAAATGAGTAGTATGCCACATAGACTCGTGCACTTCAATAAATCAGGAAAAAAACTCAAAAATCCACTACATTAGTCTCATTTACATTTTGACGAAGCACTAAATTGACCATTCCAGGGCCAAGACAGCCTCATAAGCACAAGTGACACCTCAATTTGCTGACTTAACAAAAAGCAATACCTATAAAATCCGGTGTGCCATTCCTACTCTGCTTTGAATCAGCTTCTACTCACCTAGCAACTCCCTAAATGTTTTCCACAGTTTTACATCCATTTTCTCAAACAAATGAAAACCAGCTCGATTCAACAGTTCATGTGTATTTCCTAAAAACAAGCACTAGCTAAACTCTTAACTATTTTTTTGCCATGCATGTTTCGTGAAAACAGTGGAAGCTCAAATTTGTGGAATCGCACCCTCATGCGCATTTCATCAAACAGCGCCACTGTACCCAACAGAGGCTCGAGAAAAAATGTTTTTTTGGGGGCTCAACATCCAGGCTCACTTGTACATGACGTCGAACATCTCGTCGGCAAGGCGGCGGAGGTTGTCGTCGAAGGTGTTTATGCGCTTGTTGCGCGCGCGCAGGACGGGGTAGGGGTACTGCACGACCTTGAGCGGCGGCTCGAACCGGAGGTCAGCAGCTAAACAACAACAGCAAAGTAAACCGAGAGAGAGAGAGAGAGAGAGCAGTATAAGCTACGGCCAAGTAGAGAAAAGTATTCTGGGAGGTGGCGGCTAACCAGTGGCGAAGTCCTCTTCCTCGGCGTGCGGCGCGGCGACGAGGGAGGAGCCGAAGCCACGGCGGGCGCGGGCGCGGGCGGCGAGAGACGTGGCCAGGTCGGCGGTGCGGGTGAGGGGCAGAGCTCTGGGGTGAGCGGCGAGGAGAGGGCGAGAGGAAGACGCGAAGGCGCGGAGGCGGGGGGAGAGGTGGAGGTGGAGACGCGCGGCCGCCAATGCCATCCCTTGACGCCTCGCGAAGGAGCGACTGGGCGTCCGTCTGGTTTTGTTGGGGGTGAGAACGACGATTACGATTAAAGACGTGGCCAAACGGGCCGCCCGGCACGGCACCGTCCGATTAAAATCCGGTATAGTTCGTTTAGATATGACTTGTAAACGGGTCGTGTGCGTCGTCGCTCTCGCGTGCGGTTGGCGGCTCGAGCGCGGCCGTTTACTGTCGGGTCGTCGTCGTCGCCGGCCCGATCTTCAGCGGGTTAAGCGGGTCGGCCTGGTTCGATGCTGTTTAACTTCAGAATAATTGAAAAAATCAGAAAAAAATAGAAAAATAGACAAAGTATGAGAAAAATATGAAAAAAAATCGGAAAAATTAGGGAAATTTAGAATAATTAGAAAAACACGAAGGTGTACAAAAACTTTTAAAATATATATATAAATTAAGAGAAAGCTAAAATACGAGATAAATTCTAAAATGAGATAAATAATTTGAATTAAATAATGAGCTTTATTGATGTTTGGCTGCCTCGTTAAAAACTTTGCCAAATAAAAACTCAACACGAGAAAACCATGGCAAAGAAAAAAGAGTACAGTCTATAGCTCAGTGATACACGAAAAAAGTGAAGATTACAATTATTCTTCCTCAATATCTAGATAAAGATTTTCGAACGTCTCCGCCAGCTCAGTATTTTCTGCAGTATGTTGAGCTCGTTGATCAGTTTGTTCCCAATCTTTCACAGTGAGAAGTATTTCCACCATCTCACTTGTCAGATTTGTTCTTCTCTCCTCGATTATTCTTAGGATAGATCAAAGCGGACTCAAGAAACCGTGGAGACAGGAACTGTTAACACATCTCGTGTTAGTATGGAAAGCACCGGATATGTTATCTTGTGCTCGTGCCACCACTGCAAAATGCTGAAGTCCTCTTCTTGCTTCTCTTGGTAGTTGACAGTGTCGTTGTTGAGATAGGCAGCTAGCTCCCCACCACTTGATGTGTCCGCACTTGTCATTGATGTAGTCGAACTCCTTAGGAAGAGCCACCTGCACCCCATATCTTTCCCCACGCGATTTTCTTCTTACCTGTTGTGGGTGTTGGTGGGGGTCGCTGCATGCGAACTCCAACAAACTTCTGATCGTACTTATCATAAACTTGAGATAAATTAGCACAGACAGTTGAAAAATAACTGAAATAATCAGTACCTACCGCATCACTTAGAAGTGAGAGAACATTACTGAATCCCCGAATTTTAGCTCTAGGATCTAGAATAAATGCAAATGCATATAACATAGGAATTTCTTGCCAATATTTTAAAATTTTAGTTTTCATAGCACAAACAACTTCACGCAAGACATTATCATTTTCGTAGTTTTTTAAGTGGGTAGCAATTTCTAAAATATGATGCACAATTAAAGGAGAGGTTGCGTAATAAACTCCAGATAAAGCAATAGTAGATTCAAAAAAAGCTCTAAAAATGACAACAATTATTTAGCAATATACCAATGTTGCTCTGTGAGTACCGGCTGACCATCCCGTGTACGACAATACATGTTAATAAAAACAGAAAATGTGCTCTCATATGGTATTAGATGCTTAAGCATCAAGTAAGTAGAGTTCCATCTAACAGGCATATCCGGACCAAACTTACGCGAGGCAAGACATTCATTGCAATACAATAAGTCTTAAATCTTTGCTACTCGTTGATTAGAATAATTTAAGTAAGATATTGCATTGCGAAAAGGTTCAAGATACTGATCTAACCTCTTCAAACTAGATTTAACTATAAGGTTAATAATATGGCAAGCACAACACTGATGTAATAAGAAAGATTTAGCATAAGAATTGAAAAGCGGAGTAAGAATGTTCATAGCAGAAGTATTTGCAGAAGCATTATCTAATATTATTGCAAAAATCTTATCACTAAGACCAAAATCTTCCACAATTTTTACAATACAATCAGCAATATTTTCACCAGTATATGCTACATCAATTAATTTGAATCCTATAATTCTCTTTTCTAGTTGTCAATCCTCGTTTACATAATGAGCAACTACACTAAGGTAATCCTCTTTAGCTCTACCACTCCATATATCAGATGTCAAAGACACAGAAAAAATACAGGTATTAAAATTTTCTTTTAGGTTATTGCGACAATTATTATAATATTTAATCAAATTTCTAGTTGTTGTCTGTCTAGAAACTGCAGAAAACCTAGGATTATGAGCGGTCTTAATATAGTTTTCAAACGCAGCTGACTCACCAGAGTTTAAAGGAAGATCTTGAGAATCGATTAAACGACAAAGAGATTCACGAGCTACCTCAGGATTGTAGTCGATTCACGCACTGCATCTGTCGGGTTGTATCGATGCGCTGTCTCAAAGCCATTCCCGCTTTTTTTCTACAGCTGTCAGCATGCCTCTTCAAGTGCCCAGTTCCACCTGAAGATTTCGCAGTTAATTTATGTTTGCAATATTTACAAACTGTAGGATCGAAATATACTGATCTAGCAATCAGAGGGGGGTGAATGATTGCGCGGAAGCTAAAATAAAATTTCTATGATTTTTGAAACACCCCAAACAAACTCAGATCACTTAATTTGAATTCAACAAAAACCTTATTGCGCCGGACCAAACTTTTACTTGTACGCCGGACCAAACTTCACTTCAAACAGAAAGTTTTGCATGTACTACGGACCAAAATTCTACTGTAGCAAAACCAAATCAATTCACTCCGGACCAAACGAGACAGACTGATATATGTTCACTAAAACTAAGTTCCTGAAGATCTAACCGTTAGATTGATATGAAAATTTAACTGTAGAAACTAGATTCAATTCCGAAGCTAACACAAAAAGAATTAACTCAATCGAACTTATAGATCTGGAGTTAATATTCTTTGCAAGACAGCTGAAACAAAAACCGATCTAACGGCGACGGACCAAATCAAACTAGCTACGGACCAAACTCAAACAATGCGATTAACTGAAGATCCCACCATTGGATTAGTGTGAAATTTTAACTGAAGAAACTAGATTCAATTATGAATCTAACCCGGTAAGAATCAACTCGATCGGACCTACGAATCAAAAGTTATTAACCTCGCAAGCATGCTTTGTGACAGATTATGACGAGAACAGACCAAGCCCCAATTTCGTGATAAATCACAATCTACAAAAGATTAACCAATGAAACTTTTAGGAACTCTAAGTTGATAATCTAGGAAGGTTTTGTATAGATCAAATCAATATTAAACTTGTTGAAACAAGAGAGACAATGAATCAATCTATAAAAACAAAACCGCAAACAAACCATAAACCGAACACGAACAGTAATCACAGTTCTCAGTAGCTTGAAAATCTTGAGCGCCGCTTTTCCTTCGCTCGGTGTCGTTCTTTGGCGTGAAACAAAAAACAACTAGAAAGAAGTCGCCATGATCAGGAACTTGTGGTGCAAGGAACATGCAGAGGTCTCGTCACCAAGCCAAAAGGACTAGAAATTGATTTTTATTTCCTTTTGTCTAATCTGGTTACAGTACTCCAAACAAAAGAGTACAAACCCTAAAACCTCAGCGCTCACTATAAATAGGAGACACCTCCCCCTATTTATACTGAGCAAACATAAAGGGATTGAATACAACTCTACTTCCAACATGAAAAGAGTTTATATACATCTCAACCTGGCCCAACATAGCCAAAAACATCTCTTGCACGTATGTACATCCCACATGCTATAAATACGTGACTAACCAGCCTCCATGTGCATGTTCTCTAGCCCGAACGTTCCGCATGATATCCTTGACCACCAAGACCTCGATTCCTCTCTGAATCTAGTCCCGAACCTCAGTTCCTCCATGAACCTAGTTCTGGTCCCGTCATCGACCACGTTCGCCCTCGAGCAACACCTGCACATGAATAAACAAGAAACAATTCCGAGCACAAGTCCACGACTTGACTCAACATCAGTCCATGCAAACACTCACACGAGCGCATTGCATCAAGCAAAACCAATATCATGCTATCACCAGCATATCAAATAATCATCAGACATAGCACATGCAAGCACCACACATGCCATAATCACAACCACTTTGCAAATCCAATTTCATTACTAAGCCAATTTTTCAGCACATGATTTCACACAAACAGCATACCTGATTTGGACGTCGTTTGATGCCTCAAAAATCTGGTCGAAATCTTCCCAGACTCCCGATGTACTGCGTCTTGTTCTTTTTGTCCCGGTGCTTGCCGACGCAGTAGCACTTGTAGAGCCTGAAGATGGCACAGCTCCTGCAGCTTCTTGGGCATATGATGCAAGAAGCTCCTCGGGTGAAATACCGAAATCAGAAGCTGGGAACGACGGAAAATCCCTGGGCTCTATAAAGCAAACTACAAGAAAAAACAACGCTATTAATACTAAAATATGATTTAAAATATTAACAAAATAAAAAAATAAATCGCAATTATCACCTTGATTTCTTGAGAGAAGCCGAAAGCCGAATTCCGGATTTTTGGATTTTTGACAAAACTATTTTTTATTTTGCCAAATTACCACTAAAAGCAAAAGAATTTCTACAAGAGAATGATTAGAAGAGAATGCAAGATTCTTTGGTGTGGAAATGGGAGGGCATCCACTATTTATAGGAAAAATTCGGGATTTTTGAATTTTTCAAATTTTTAAGTCCGCAACGGCTATAAACGGCTATTTTTTAAGCGGGTAGGGCCGTGCGCCGTGCCAAGCGCGCACCTCCACCCAAGCACGACACGGTGGTTTGGTAGTCTTGACGCGCCCGTTTAGGTTTGGGCCTTCTTGGTGCTTGGGTCGGGCGCGCGTCTCAGCGTCTGCGCGTCTTGCCAGCGTGGTCCGACCATCCGCCATCTCTAATTACGATAGCAAGGACTTGGCCAACGGGCGCCCGACGCGACGGCCGATTAAAATCGGCATGGCCCGTTTAGGCACGGCTTGTAAACGGTCGTGCGTGCGTCTACCACGCGTGCGGGTGGCGGTCGAGCATGGTCCGTTTGTTCACAGTCGGGCGGGTCGTGCGCCCGATCCTTCAGCGGGCTAAGCGGGTTGATCGGCCCGTGTCTGCTTAACTTCTAAAATTTGAAAAAATTAGAAAAAATTAGAAAAATAGAAAAATAGATAAACTATGAGAAAAATACAAAAAATATGAAAAAATTGAAAAAATACCTAAGCGGTAGTCGCACCTCCCCCAAACACGGCCGACGGCTGGCGGTAGTCGCGCACGCGACCGTTTAGGTTTGGGCTGCGGCTTGTGCTTGGGCCGGCGCGCGCGATCTTGTCGTGGCGTCTTGGCTGCCTGTGTGGCCCGGCCCATCTGACCATCTCTAATAGCAAGCATGGTTGGCCTTGGCCCGGCCGTGGAGGCCTCGCTCGACTGGGAATTAGAGATTGGACGGCGGTCGACTCGCTTCAGTGTGACTGATTCGATCCGGGTCGTCCGTTCCTCCACGGAACAGAAGCCCATTCTGTTCGGCTCTCAGAGCCCAGCAAGATCCTCATGCATTGGGCTAGTTACATATAATCCCAATTCCCAAGCCCATTTTGCCATCTCACTAAGTTTCCACAGCCTCGTGCATGCACGGGTGCAAGTCTCCCAGTCCAAAAATCACCAGATTAGAAAACGAACCGGACGTCTCCCTGTTCACTCGTCGCTTGAATCGCCGGCTCTCTTTCGCCAGTGACGCGCATCTCTTTTTCACACCTGGGAAACGTGCCTACAGACGATTAGCCCGGGGCCCACGTTCCTCGTCGTCGCATCTCTCCATCCGTATCCGTCGCCGTAGCCACGGTGATCCGTCGTGAACCCGCACCAAATCCGGCAGGTCGCCTAACCCGTTCCAAGCTCGACTCGAAGCGGAGCCACCTCCATTTCGGGGCAAGCGATGGCACGAGGCGCCAGCAAGACGATGCTAGTGGCGAGCAGTGGCGGAATTCGGAACTCACGCCTACAATTATATAGTCTTGTACAATACTTTTGTAATACGATAAAACCAACACATTTATTCAAAATTTGTTGAAAGTATGATACAAATAGTTATAAGGTATTACAAATTCCAGACACATCAAAATCGAAAACAGTTCAATTAACAAATTTGACTTATTAAAAATACGATCTCCTTATATTTTCAAACTTTTTAGGTGCCATACCCGGCACCCCTAATCCACTTACAGTGGCGATCAGAGGGGGCGGGAGGTAACTATCTATTAGCCTACGCGTACCATTCCATTCCCGGTAATGCACGTAATGGAAAGGGCTCGGCTCGATCGATCGCCAACTGAAAGCAACAGCGCCGATTCGCTCGGATATGATCTACGCTCTGCTTTGCTGGACACCACGGGATTACAGCTGTGTACGTGTGTTCTTCTTCACTGGCAAGTGTTGCTGAGTAAAAAAGAAGAAGAGAGGTGTACCTAATTCAGCCAGAAGAGTGGCTTCTCAATGTTTGATTAATTGATTATATGCTAACTAAACAGGAAAATTAAGGCTGTTAATTTTGTTTCCAAGGCAAGGGCTTCGTGACAAGCTGACTCTTAAGCTAGCAACATCGGCGTTTTGTATACTGAAAGTCTGAAACCGCAGGCTGCATGTGTGCATGTCAAGTGAAGGTCCAACAGATATATAGCTCCTAGCTAGTTTAATTACAAGACCAATTTTGAGTTCAAATATTACGTGAGTATGTTTTGATAGAAATTCTGTGAAGCCATGAATTTATCTTCGGTCTTCGTCTCTGTCGAGACGTGTGCTAAGGGACACACCTTCGTGTGTATGTGTGTGGTGTGCATGTGTGGTGGTGCATGTGCGCTTGTGGGTAAAATCCATAGTATGGATTAGGACTTCCTCAAAAGCTGATCGATCCAATCATTTGGAGCCTGTGCAGACTTGTATTCGCCATCCCGAAATGGAAGCACCTCAAAAGAAAGCAGCCATTCCCTTTTCCCCAAACAAGACAAAGGCTGAGAGCTGCAAGCAAGCATGTGGTTCCAACATAAACATGTGCTTAATACACGGTACCAATCCCCGCCCTCGGCGCGCCTATATAAACACCGGCGCCGGCCGATCAACCAAGATTCAGTCAAGTGCGCAGCAATCCATCAGTCCGACTCGTGTCTTCTCTGCTCTCGTCGACACCTTAGCAAGTGCGGTAGTGATCGACTCAATTCAAGAAGAAGCTAGCTGGCTACGATGGCCAGGATGTGCGGCCGCGCCGGCGAGCCGGCGGTGCGCAAGGGCCCGTGGACGCTGGAGGAGGACCTCATCCTCGTCAGCTACATCTCCCAGCACGGGGAAGGCTCTTGGGACAGACTCGCGCGCTCTGCTGGTAAGACTCGGTGATCATTGTACTACCTAGCTGAATTGAATAGCTTGCTTTGTCATGCTCTCGACTAATAAATTTGTTCCTACAATGTCCAATGGCATTGCCATGCATTCTTGAGAGATGAATGGCCGAGGCTTACGGAGATTTTCGTCTGTGTGATGTGCCAATTCGGCCAGGTCTGAACCGGAATGGAAAGAGCTGCAGGCTGCGGTGGCTGAACTACCTCAGGCCGGGGGTGCGGCGCGGAAGCATCTCGCCGGAGGAGGACGCGGTCATCCGGGAGCTCCACGAGAGGTGGGGGAACAAGTGGTCCAAGATCTCCAAGCACCTCCCCGGCCGGACCGACAACGAGATCAAGAACTACTGGAGGACCCGGATACACAAGAAACCGCACAAGAGCCAGCAGCAACCGTGCCAGGACGCCATGGCTACGAGCGAGTCGGCGTCGACCAGCCAGGCCAGCTCCACCGTCGGGGATGTGCACATGCAGGCGAGCCTCCCTTACGCAGAGCTGAGCTCCGTCGCCGACCACCTCGAAATGGCCGATGTGGACGCGATGACGACGCAGTTCTTCTCACCGGAGTTCAATAACAGCTTTTGGAACGTTGTCGACAACTTCTGGGAGACAATGGCGGTTTCAGACACTACAGTATGAAGCATATAGGCAGCGCATACTGCAGCAACTAGCTAGCGATTGGAAGAAAGTATACAGGACTATAGAACTCGATGGTATATTTCTATACTTGCAGACGGCTGTTTCGCGAAGCTTGATCTCGCCCTCGCTCTCTCTCTCTCTCTCTCTCGGTAATGTACTTCTTGGCGAGGTTAAGCTCTGCACTTTGAGGTTCTGGAAAGCTAATTAAATCTTAGAACTATATACGAGCAGCTTAGCAAGGAAAGAAGCTGTACATCCTTTTCCTTTTGGGGATATGTTGCAATCTATAGTACACCAGAACCATTAGTAGTACTAAAATTGGTTCATATATTTATGGTTTATCCATCCATATTGATTGATGCTGCCTGGTTACTCTGGTGATATAAGTAAACAACTGAACATGGTTAACAAATGCATGTGGACTTTTAATTTCTGACAAGCTCTATCAGAGTTTCATCACAATCTCTGAAACCAGCAACTTGGCGACCTCCTCGCCGTGCCGTCGTGCCCAATTTCTCATTTCATGCTAACTATCAGCATCGATAGCGCATGACTTCGTGTTTGGATAGAAAGTAGCGACAAATTAAAGAGCCTTCCTATCTACAAGCACCGATCGAATCGAATGTTTGTGCCGCATTTCCTGTGGCTCGAACACATGTGTTGCACTTAAACGTTTCAGTATATTCTAGCGAGCAAAAGGTCTTATAGAGGAGTTTTTACTTTGAGTGTAAAAATCCTACAGGGAAGAATTGCGCAAACAATCAGTACTTTAATTTGTTAGGCAAGCTGCTCGCCGTTCCTTGTCATTCTTTCTATCAAAACTTTTGCCTTTGCTGAATGCACAACCAAATGTGGAAGGGAGCATCCAAGATTTCGAGAGTAATGCTTGAAATGGGAAGCTGGACAGGAGGTACATGAGAACTGACCGAGGAGGTTCTCGAGTTGTCAATTTCAGAGAATAAAAACAAGATGAGGCTGAGAGAACAGGTGCACATGCAATTGTTATCCAAAGCATGCAGAAAAAGCCATAAAGCCTACTAGGTTGCAATTGAATCCGTGATATGTCATGTTAAATCGCAATTTTTTTTGCGAGCTTCACGCTTAGATCACAACCTTTGTTTTGAGTTTGATTGCTGCCCGATATTTTCACTTCATGCACGGATGCACTACAAAAATTCAGAAAGGGAGTCTTAACAGAAGACCTATTTGTTCGAACTTTTTCTTCGACTTAAAAGCTGAAAAACCTAAATCGAAACAAAGAAACGACTTTTCTACGGGGTTTTGAAAAGTCTAACTCTCCCAATACATACACAGTAGCACTAATCTGCGCTTACGCGCAGCTTTGCCTATTCTACGTGCGAGCCGTAACCCCGTGACACTGATATAAGTCTTCACGCATAAAACAGATTTTACTATCCGTATATATAGATTTTACTATCATACGGTAGTAAATTGATGTACATTTGATAGTAAAATTTGATTTATGCGGCGTTTATTAGCGAGACTTATATCATGTTGTTCTTCTCGTCATCAGTAATCTAATGGTGAAATTTGTTCGTGAATCGGACATGCGAATAAAAAGTTATAGCTAAAACAAATAGAAATCAGATTCATATATACGTCTTTGCATCTCTTAGTCACACACATGTATGCATTAATTTCGGACGATTAATATTCCAAGGCTCGGTCGTGAATTCCATAGCGCTAATTAGTGAAACGCTCGGCTCGATCCAAGGTTCAAATTTTGTTTTCAGATAAAATATCACCCCGGACCGGAATCCGAAATTTCGCCGAAATTCGGATATTTCGGACAAATCTCGTTCAAAATTCAAAAACAAAAATTCAAATCTGGTTTGTCTTCTACCGAGAAAAACGAAATTTCGCCGAAAAATCCTGAAATTTCGGGCGAATTACCCGAAATTTCGACGTTTTTGCAACGGCGGAAAAGTGGGTCAAACGATGTCCAAAAAAATTGAATTTTTTTTTGAAGAGTCCTGACACATAGTTGATATTTTCATAAAAAATTCAGATAATTCTGAATCTGTGGAATTTTTAACAATTCAATCATTGCTACTATCCTGATAAAACGCTGACTGGCAATATTGAACCGAATGCAAAATGGTTCAAACCACGTTATAAACTTTTGAATTTTTTTTGCATGGTTATGATGCATATATAATGTTCTCATAAAATTTTCAGATGATGATCAAACTTCATGAATTTTTAAAAATTTGAACAGTACTACTGCCCTTAAAAGGCTTACCGGCAAACTTGAACAAAATGAAAAATTATCTAAACCACGTTAAAAAACTTTTGAAATTTTTTGTGGATGGTCCTTATGTAACATTAATGTTTCTTTAAAA
This sequence comes from Otatea glauca, assembly GCA_036346275.1. NCBI lineage: Eukaryota > Viridiplantae > Streptophyta > Magnoliopsida > Poales > Poaceae > Otatea > Otatea glauca. The sequence goes on from CM070712.1 coordinate 27,316,434, forward strand.
TGTTTAGATGATGATCATTCTCAAATAATGTTTAAAAATTCAGATAGTGCTACGTCCTGATAAAAGCCACATGATCAATACATAGATTTGCGTTAGCAATAAAAAAAGTTTAAAATTTTTGAAAATTTTGCAGAAGGGTGATGAGGAAGTGCTTAATATCTCATAACAATTTTGAATCATGATCACACTCCAGTGAATTTATAAAATTCTTACAAGGCACAATACCATTTATGTTCTTCTCTTTTTTATTTTTGAAATATAATATAACAAACGAAGTTCAATGCTTACATAGATTTGATTAACTAAACAAAAAAAGTTGATTTTTTAAAAAAAAATTATATAATTGTACTGAGGAAATTATTAATCTCTCACAAAAATTTTAGATCATAATCACACACAAGAAAATTTATAAAATTCTGACAATGTAACTGTCCCAATTATGTTCATTCTGTTTTCGATTTTTTAAGGATAACAAATGAAGATAAATTATTTTGAAATTTTTTATCTATGATCCTAAACTACTAAAGATAGTACAATAAAATGTTCAACTCATTATAAAGAATGTACAATTTTATAAATATATGATAGTGTTTCTGCCAAAATTTTAAAGTGTCTCAAAATTTTGGTTTTTCAACAAATTTTCGTAGGAGATGACTTTTCTAAGGGTTATTGGACCAAATCCGGTCCTAAAAGTTCAAAAACCGGCCAAAAACACAAAATTTCACTGAAAAAACGAAATTACTGTAGCAATTTCAATTTTTTTTTTTATCTGGCCCGTAGTCTAGATTTCGTGGAGGCCCTGAAAACATCTAGGCCCCTAATTTATTTTGGTTTTGGTAATTAATGACAATTGCGTTTAAAGGACTAACATTCTCATTTTGAGTATTTTGAGAATAGGTTGATCCGACATTCGACGAACATAGAAGTATGAAAAGGGTGAATAACAAGAAAGGCTAGCATCGATGACGAGACAACCAAGGTATAAAACCTAAGAAATTTTTATAGTCTTTTGCTGATCTCGGAGTTGGAGAAAAGATCGGATTGCTATTTTAATCATCGTACTATTAAGAGGGGTCTTGTCGCATGTTCGATGTGGATGAAAGTGCTTAGAGGCTCATTATGAAATGCATAAAATTGTTGCAAAAGCATGTGTTTAAAGAAAGATTAAAAGTCATAAAAACTCTCGCTCAAGCTTTGTGGGGCCAGTATGACCGGGCCCCCTCCGGTCATATCGAACGTCAGTATGACCGGCCAATTGGGCGGTGTGTTTTTTACAGAACGGGGTTCAAACTATATCTGTGTGAGCGGTAAGACCGGAGGCCCTCCGGTCATACTGGTGAGCGGTATGATCGGACCCTCTTTGGTCATACCTGCCAGAGACCAATAGTCACTAACGGTGCAATAAATGCACAGTTCCGACCGTTACTCTCTGAGGGCCGATCATACCGGCCCAGGGGCGGTATGACCGGCCTCTCAGGAGGTTTTTTGCCAACTTTTGGCCAACGGCCATATTTGATTGGTGGGGGTTATAAATACCCACCACCTGCATTGTAGAGCTCTCTGGACCCTCATTGATGATATTTTGAGCTCTAGCAAGTCTCAAATACTCTTGTATGCATTCAATTCATATTTTGAGAGAGTTAAGAGCAAAATTGAGTGGTGCATTTAGTGTTGATCATCTAGCACTCAATTCGATCTCGAGCAAGCGTCATCACCTTTTACTCTTGAAGGTTGCCGCCTCCTAGACGGCTTGGAGGCGTGTGGGATCGGTGATCTTCTCAAAGAAGCCTGTGAGAAGACCCGATCGGTTGTGAAGGCAAGGAGCTCGCCTAACCGGAGTGGCGAAGAGCTACCACGAGTAATCGAGGAAGGCTCATGTGCTTGGAGCTGGCTTGAAGTGATTCAAGTCACCTCAACGTGGAGTAGGGGAGATCGGCAAGTCTCCGAGACCACGGGATAAAATACTTATCTCTCATTCTCTTGTAATTTACTTTTGTCATTTTTGTGCTAAGTTACATTTCGAGAGAATTGAGTAGATTTCTTGTGCTTAGAATTACTTATAGCTCTAATTGAACTACTAAAGTAGTCTAGTGTTTCCTAAAGATTATAATTGTGAATTTGCAATTATTGCTTCTATAGCTTAATATTTTAATTAATTGCGAATTAGAAGTCAAAATTTAGAAACCTCCTATTCATCCTCCTCTAGTTGGTTATCCTTGATCCTACTGGCCAGAAATCCAAAATTTCGGCAAAATTTCGCCGAAATTCGGCGAGATTTGGAACCTGGCTCAATCGGACTGCAAAACCGACTAGCGCGTAGAATTGCTTAAACTACACGCAGCTACAGAATAGTTTTTCTATATATATTATATGGATGTGTGTATATATATATTATATGTATATATATTACATGTATATATATATTATATGTATATGTATATATACATATTGTATATACATGTGTATGTATGTATATATACATGTGTATGTATATATGTATATATACATGTATATGTATATATGTATATATATACATATATCTACATATATATATAGTATGTATATATATGTATATATATAGTATATGTATATATAGTATATATATACGGTAGTGCTATTCTACTCCCAAGCGTAGAATAGCTATTCTGCGTTTCGGTCGGAGAAGTAAATTATACGCGTTGGCCGAAACGTAGTGAGTTAATGTGTTACAAATAATACCAGTAAATGCAGCTTTGTAGTAAATAACGAAATATTTTATTACAGAACAACTGATGAATTTACTAGCGTAGTGCGTGCAAAGCACACTTGAATTCAATTCGATAGTAAATCACAAATACATTTTACTATAGAACAATAGATTGAATTTCTAACAAATCAGTTACTAGTTCATGCGTTGGTCAACCCAGCTAGTTAATGCATATTGTAGTTTGTACATGAATCTGTCTCTTCTTTGTCTTTTTCACATCTTTCAGCTGATATTAATTTTGGTCTTAAAATTTTACAGGGTTGTATAATCTCACACCCCCTATCTATGATAATTTTTGAGAATTTTTGAAAACGTGTACTTATGGTTTTCTTGAATAAGAATATAGTTCTGTTTGTTGGACCAGCAATAAAATATTTCAAAAATTCTCAAAAAAATACCATACGTAGGGGAGTTGAGTTTCTACAATCTTGTAAAATTTAAAGACCAAACTCAATTGGATTTGATAGATGTGAAAATAACAATGAGCCAAACAGCAGCGTATACTATCTTTTACTGTCAAAAAAATAATATTTTACTATGAAATATTCTCAAAAAAAATTACCGCACGTATGGGAGGTGAGATTCTACAATCTTGTAAAATTTGAGGACCAAACTCAATCGGATTTGAGAGATGTGAAAATAACAAAGTGCCAAATAACATCATATACTACCTTTTATTGTCAAGAAAACTATATTTTACTACATATTACTCAATGTGTTACTACATGTTGTATACAACAGCCTTATAATATAAAATTTATGAAAATTATATGTACAAGTTTTCAAAAAATCTCAAAACATTACCATATGTAGGGTAGGTGAGCTTCTACAGCTCTGCAAAATTTGAAGATCAAACTCAATTATATTTTGAAAACCAATTACATGAATAACAATTTGAAAACCATAATCAATTATATTTTGAGACATATGAAAATAATAAAGTGCTAAACAACAGCATATACTAATCTTTTACTATCAGAAAAATAACATTTTGCTGTGAAAAAATTTCAAAAAAATTACCACACGAGGGGAGGTGAGATTCTACAACCTCGCAAAATTTGAAGACCAAACTCAATCGGATTTGAGAGATATGAAAATAACAAAATATAAAACAACAGCATATACTACTTTTTACTATCTAGAAAACTATATTTTACTACCTATTACTCAATGTGTTCCTATATGTTGTATACAGCAGCCTAATAGCGTAAAATTTATGAAAATCATATGTAAAGTTTTCAAAAAATCTAAAAAAATTACTATTAGTAGGGTAGGTGAGCTTCTACAACCCTTCAAAATTTAAGGACAAAACTTATTCATATTTGAAAAATATGAAATTGACAAAGCACTAAACAGTGAAAAATCATTAGTTAGCTAAAATTGTCCTTTTCATGTCTTTCAGCTGATATTGATTTTAGTATTAAAATTTTACAGGATTGTATAATCTCACCTTAACTATCTATAGTAATTTTTTGAGAATTTTTGAAAATGTGTACTTATAGTTTTCATGAATAAGAATTTAGCTTTGTTTGCCCGGACCTGCAGTAAAATGATTGAAAAATTCTCAAAAAATTATAACATGTAGGGAAGGTGAGCTTGTAAAACGCTGTAAAATTTGAAGACCAAAATCAATCGGATTTGAGAGATATGAAAAAAATAAAGTGCTAAACAACAGCATATACTATCTTTTATTGTGACAAAAATAACATTTTACTGTGCAAAATTCTCAAAAAATTACCAAATGTAGGGGAGGTGATATTCTACAACCCTTTAAAATTTGAAGACCAAACTCAATCATATTTTGGAGATATGAAAATAATAAAGTACCAAATAGTAATATATACTACCTTTTACTGTTAAGAAAACTACATTTTACTGCATATTACTCAACGTGTTACTACATGATGTATACAACACCTTTATAATGTAAATTTTATAAAAATCATATATACAAGTTTTGAAAAAAAAACTCAAAAATTATCATAAGTAGGGTAGGTGAGCTTCTACAGCCCTTCAAAATTTAAAGACCAAACTCATTCGCATTTGAAAGATATGAAATTAACAAAGCACAAAACAGTGAAAAAGCACTAGTTAGCTGAATTTGTTTTTTATATCTTTCAGCTGATATTGATTTTGGTCTTAAAATTTTACAAGGTTATATAAAATCACCTCACCTATCTATAGTAATTTTTTGAGAATTTGTGAAAACGTGTACTTATGGTTTTCATGAATAAGAATTTAGTTCTGTTCGTCGGACCTATAGTAAAATGATTGAAAAATTATAAAAAAATTATCACATGTAGGTTAGCTGAGCTTCTATAAACCTGTAAAATTTGAAGACCAAACTCAATTAGATTTGAGAGATATGAAAATAATAATGTGCCAAACAACAGCATATGCTATCTTTTACTGTCAGAGAAATAACATTTTACTGTGAAAAATTCTCAAAAAAATTTCCACACGTAGGGGAGGTAAGATTCTACAACCCTGTAAAATTTGAAGACCAAACTCAATCGAATTTGAGAGATATGAAAATAACAAAGTGCCAAACAGCAACACATACTATCTTTTACTGTCAAGAAAATAACATTTTACTTCCTATTACTCAAGGTGTTACTATATCCTGTGCAAAGTTGTTGTTTAACACTTTATTTCAGTATAGTAACATCTGGTGTAATAGCTTGTAACATGTTATTTGTTTATATAGTAAAATGCAACATATTCAGTGTTTTCTAAAGATTATGAAAAACACATGTACATATTTTGAAAAATTCTTAAACAATTACCATACGTAGAGAATGTGTGATTCTACAATCCTAAAAAATTTGAAAATCAAAATCATTCTCATTTCAATGTTATGGCTAAATCAAAAAAGAGACAGATTCATGTACAGGCACTAAGTAGCATTTATTAGTTATTCATGTTCAAACACGTTTACTAGTAGTTTTGCCATGTAATGGGTTTAGTCAACTGGATAGTCTATTGCACTAATTGAAATCACGCATAGACTCGGTCGGTATTCAAAACTGGCTGGGTGTAGAATATTCTATTCTACACGTAGATGTAGAATAGCATTTCTATATGTATATATATAGTATATGTATATATAGTATATGTATGTGTGTGTATGTATATATATATCCTATTCTATACGTGAGTGTAGAATAGTCTAATCTACGCGCAATCAGTCCGACCGAGCCATGCACCATAATTATTAGCACTATTGAACGGATGCATGACGAGAAGATGGTTTTGAGTAGCGAAACAAACTGCACCAGTTATGTATTCAAACCGACTAGTTAATGTGTTTGGTAGTTTGTTAATGAATATGTTTTCTTTTGTTTTAGTCATATCTTTTTATTGGTAGCTTCGATTTGCAAATGGTTTTCACTAGTAGCTTACTGACGATGAGAGGAACAAAATGATATAAGTTTCGCTATTAAACAGTAATTTTTTACTGTTCGGTGACAAATTTTACTAGTCATATAGATAGATTTTACTACGTCACATGCTACTGAACCTCTGGTATAATAGTAAAATCCATGTATACCGATAGTAAAATCTATGTATACTGATAGTAAAATTTGATTCATATGGTATTTATTGGCGAGACTTATATCAATATGTTGCTCTCGTTAGCAGTAAACTAATTGTGAAAACCATTCGGGAATTGGAGGTGTCAATAAAAAGTTATGGCTAAATCAAAGAAAAAACAGATTCATGTATAAACAAGAAATGCATTTACTAGTCAGCCATGCTACGTAAACTAGTAATGTCTTACCTTGTTTGAACTAAGATATGTCTTTCTTTGATGTAGTCATAATTTTTTATTGATAGCTCCGATTTACAAATAGTTTTTACCAGTAGATTACTGATGATGAAAGCAACATAATGATATTAGTCTCGCTAATAAACGCTGCACAAATGGTTTTTTACTACCATTTTACCGAATATATCGTAAGATTTTGCTACCGCACATGTTGAACCTCTGATATGGTAGTAAAATTTATATATACCGATATTAAAATTTATATATATGGATAGTAAAATCTGATTCATGCGGCGTTCATTGGCGATATTTATATCAATATGTTGCTCTCGTTAGCAGCAAACTAATAGTGAAAACCGTTCATGAATTAGAGGTGTCAATAAAAAGTTATGGCTAAATAAAAAAACAAATTGATGTACAAACAAGAAATGCATTTACTAGTCGGTCATACTATGTAAACTAGTAATGTCTTCCCTTGTTTGAACTAGGATATGTTTTTCTTTGATTTAGTCATAATTTTTATTAATGACTCCGATTCACAAACGGTTTTTACCAGTAGATTACTGACGATGAAAGCAACATAATGATATAAGTCTCGCTAATAAACGCTGCACAAATGAGTTTTTACTGCAATTTTACCGAATGTATCGTAAGATTTTACTTCCGCACAAGCTGCTGAACCTCTGGTATGGTAGTAAAATTTATGTATACCGATAGTAACATCTATGTATATAGATAGTAAAATCTGATTTATTCTCCGAGACTTATATCAATGTGATGTTCTCGTCGTCAGTAAGCTACTGGTGAAAACTGTTTGTGAATCGGAGCTTTCAATAAAAAGTTATGGCTAAATAAAAAAACATATTTATGTACAAACTATGAAACACATTTATTACTTAGCGCACATATACATAATCTACTATCAATCTGCATTCACAGTAAGTGTTTGGACGTAAATAGTTTACATGTTACTGTGCATTAATTACTCGTAGGCTGGTCTTATGTGTTTTTGGGCCATATGATGGTGGCTAGTTGCTAGTTCTGCGACACAGGGTTACGGCTCGCACGTAGAATAAGCAGAGCTATGCGCAAACAGATTAGCGCTATCGTGTGTGTGTGTATATATATATGCATTATTCTTCACCTGTATGTATAATAGCCTATTATGCACTCTGGCCATTTAACCTAGTCCGATCGAGCCATGGAACACACTAATCAGCGAAACGAACTATCCCTGTTACGTGGTCAAACAAACTAGTTAATGCGTTTCGTAATTTGTACATGAATCTGTTTGTTATTTGTTTTAGCCATAATTTTTTATTGGTAGCACCGATTCGCAAATGGTTTTTACGAGTACATTACTAACGACGAGACAAACAGAATGATATAAGTCTAACTAGTAAACAGTAATTTTTCTGACCGGTAACAGAAATTACTATATCTATAACTAGAAATTACTACATCTATAACCAAATTTACAACCATCTTTAACTTGAAAAGCGATACCGCTTGGTTTACCGGTAAAGTTCAAATTAAAATTCAAAAAATTCAAGAAATTTGAAAAAAAATATCCAAAAATTCCCTAAAATTAGTATTAATAGCTTTATGACCTCTGTCGTGAATTTTTTGTTGAAAAAAATGAAGTTTGAAGACGTTTTTGAGCCATTCAAAATGTAGAAAATAGAAAATCCAAAAAAAAAAATCCCGGCCTGCAAGCTTCAACCCACAAGCCAAACCGGCTCTTATGTGGGAAGGACGACGAAAATATGCCTACTTTACAACTTCAAATGAAAGGTATCGACATGTGAATGGTATTGATATGTGAATACCTATTTTTTGCACTTGTTGGTTGATATGTGATTGGTATTGAAATGAAAGGTTATTTGTTAATATATATTATTGCTAAATTCCTACTTTACAACTTCAGATTGTCTAAAATATGCCAAAGGTTATGCCAAGGTTTTGTTTGATTTGTATGTTTTATTTAATTGCAACTCAATTTTTTACTAACATTCCGTTCATATAGGTCGAACATGGCATATATATGACAATGGTGGAACGACGAAAATATGTCTACTTTACAACTTCAAATGAAAGGTACTAAAATATAAATGGTGTTGATATGTGAATGGTATTGGTATGTAATTATGCAAATGCCTATTTTTGCACTTGTTTGATTGATATGTGAGTAGTATTGAAATGAAAGATTATTTATTGACATATTATTGCTAAATGCCTACTTTACAACTTGTAATTGTCTAAAATATAGCAAAGTTCATGTCAATTTTTTTTCATATTTAGAAAAGATCATGTCAGAATTTTTTTGTGTTTTTCCATACTTTTTTATATATTTATTAGATTTTCCCTATTTTTGGGCATTTAATGGCTTTTTACAAATTTTACAATATTTTTTGCAACTTTTCCCGATTTTTTTACATTTCCCCCCATTTTTCAATATGTGGCCGATTTTCACGAAAACCACTCAAAACTCGTCACTTTTCGTCCATTTTGTTCTAAATTCGTTCAACAGTTTGATCAGATTTCAAATCCACTTGACTTTTGAAACTGTTCAATCTTGAGTGAATTTTATTCAGTTTTTCACGAATTTCAGTATCATTGGCTGTCAAAATCCAAAAGATCGAAATGGTTTTTGTTAACCCTGGCTTCCGTCGTCGTATTTGGCCTACACAGTACACCTAGCTCTGCTAACACGCACAACTATGCTCCGCTATGGGTCGCGTCGTACCTCAATTGTCATGCTCGGCCCACGCCACATCCTTAAGCCCTAAGGTCATGTCTAGCCTACATTGTCGTAGTCGTGTTGGGGCCACTCAGACAAATGGGCCTCGTCTGTGCTCTCATTTGACAATGATGAGTGTGCTAGGCTCTAATCGTGGATTGTGAAGGAATTATAATGTGTGTTGATCCATAATTCATGAAATAAATAGAATAAGTTACTACAACCTTATGCACTTCATTTTGCAAAAATATCTAAATATGATTGCATTTTGAATAAAAGATGGCTAGTTTAAACCCTTTATAACAATCATTGTTCAAGCAGTTAGAATAATATCTGAACGACCTCAAAACTTGATGTAACCAGCTTTGTTGCATTCTTGGGCTTGCATAGGTCACAATTATGTAAAAATATTTAGATGTCACTTTAGGTGCACTATTTTATTGTTGTCCTAACATGCAATCCAGAAACATGAAAATTGCCGTATCTTTCGCAAACGATGGTAAAACTCGATGAAATCGAGATATGACGAACCAAAATGCTATAACCTATCTCGATGGAGAAAAATAACATCATTTGGGACACACGAGCAAGAGGACACATACTAGCCCTCCTGACAAAGTGAGCATACTCTTGAAGGTTGGGCCGACTGCTTATTACGACTTAAAACTAAAAGGAGTACCACGAACAAGGAAAACCAAAGTTAACACCAGACGCCTATTGAGTGCTTCGAGGCCACTTCCCATTCGCCCATGCCTCCGTGAGCTTCTCTGCACGCGCGCCTCTCTCGCTTCCTCTCTCTCGCCTCCTTCTCCTCCGCTTCCTTCCTACATGCCTCCTCGCGGCGCATCGCACTGTTCTTGAAACCGCCGCGTGAACTCATCCTCACGGCTGGCTTGGTCAAGAAGCCGTTGGTCCTCGGGTTGATCTCGTATCAAACCATCGCCAAATTCACACAGTGGCGGAGGTGACTGCATGAAACGTAAATTAGCAAAGTTTCATTCACAAATATTATGTAACCCCGCACGATTGTTACCATGCGGCGATCCTTCGTGCTCTTCTCCGTGGATCGAAGGCGAAGGCGCACTTCCAATACCTCCTCTTCCAAGTTGAAATTTCCCAAGAGCGGACAAGCCCGCAAAGATCTCCGACATACACATGGGCGCTACAGCTCCACGAGGTAGGAAGAGATCTTGGTACGCTAAATTCCGCGGGCATGCACTCGCTTCTTCCTTTGCCTTCCCCTTACCCTTTGCACTTGCACGCCTCGGCATTTTCGATTGATGCTCACCCCTCTATTCTTTCTCCCGCTGTTCTTTGCGACCGCTTGTGAGAACGAATGTTATAAAGCGGCGATATCGCCGGGTATGGGGCGATCGCTTCATATTTGGGCGATTGCCCCATGTAAGGGCGATCGCCTCACATTAGGGCGATCGCCTCTACTAGAGGCGATAGGTGCACCGAAACGTTGGTGTGTTGTCACGTCGTGTGGCATAGGCAAGCAATGCATAAATGATTTGAACAATTTATAGTGATAACGCTGTCATGTTACTAACTCGAGTTATACAATGTCTTCGAACGTAAAGCCATTAAAAAATACATCCGCATAACAAGTCAATCACGCCACGCTTCCTAATCGCCCGTGGGGTAGGTGAGTGGCGACGGCGACGGACGCCCCTCCTAGGCCGCCTGCGCGCGGCGTAGAGTAGTCGCGGCGGCGGCGAGGCCAAGTCTGTGGCGCGCACCCGAGAGCCGAGAGGGTCGAGGTAGTCGGTCGAAAGGTACTCCTCCAGTCGAACTCGCCGTCGAAGGCTCGCCGAAACCACCTCGGGTCCTGCTGGGCGCGGACGAGGAGGAGCCTCCGCAGCCTGGCCGCTTCCACCGCCGCTGCGGGGAACGTGAGCGAGGAACCGGCAGGTAGGGCGAGACGCGTAAGGAGCCTCCCAGCCCATCGCCCCCCACTGCTGCTGCGTGGGAGCGTAGCGAGGAACCGACGGGTAGGGCGAGACGCGGAAGGAGCCTCGTCACCCACCGCCCCCTGCACGTGGGGCGTGACGGGCACCGGGTGGGTAGGGCGAGGTGTTTGGGGCGGTGGCGTGGTGTCTGCGCGTCGCCGACGTCTCAGCGCCCTCGGCGGTGGCTGCGAGCCAACCGCCTCACCAGAAGCGAGGACCCACCCCAAGCCGTCTCGGACTGGCGGTGGTCACCAGATGCCCTCTAGGCGCGGTCAACATGGACACGACCTCCACCTCAATCTCCGCCAAGAGCTGAGTCCGCATGTAACGCCAAAGTTGGCATTACGTAAGTTACATGAAAAGACGTGCCCATGTAGGTTCGACAGACACTTACCGAGGCGTTGTCCTCCGGGACATCTGTGAAGGGTACGTGTCCGCTACCGATGCTGCCGTGGCGACGACGGTCTGGTGTGTACCCACCGAGGCGAGTCGCGCTGGGCGAACCACTCCATGTACCGATCGTTACATGTCATGGTCGTCTGGCCGGGTCTCGGTGACCCTCTCGTCGAAAAGGCGGCCCCACCGCAGGCCCATGGTCGCATACGGCGCGAATCGAGAGCCCACCGCAGACCCATCCGGCCATCTCGCAATGCAAAACAATAAGTACGCAAAGACATTAATTTCGCAAAGATGCGGAGTAGTAGGATCGTGGCAGTACTGTGAGCGCCACGTGCGACAACGTGACGAGCGGCAAAGGAAAGGATCGAACAGCCGAATCGCCGCAGACTCGGCGCGGGAGTACTCCTCGACACAAAGGTCAAAGACGAGCACCTTACGGGTGAGCCAAAGGCCTCATCTCGCGGCAAAGCACGGAGACCCGTGAGGTGCTCGGGCGTGACGTCGACGCGGTGTATGGCGCCCACCGCACGCCCTCGCTCGTGGAGGCGGTCGAACTCCCGAACGAACTCGATAGGACCTCTCACCAGTAGGTGCGCGAACCTCCGCCGCGAGGAAATAAGAAATGGCGAAGGTTATTCAAGTGCGTTAGTGGGGAAAAGATACGAGGAGCGTGCATCGTCGTCGGACCAGAGGGCCCATGGTGGGCCACCCACCGGTCGCCTCCGTAAAGCTCCTCGTGGTACGGTGTCGTGTCAACAACAGCCCGCCGACGGAGAAGCGCCCCAAGACCACAATCGAGGAGTAGGACGCAACTCGACATCGCCGCGTCGTGCTCGCCGAGAGACGGCGTCCGCACGCACCTCAGACGTCGCCGCAAGCACAACCGAGGCCCACGACCACCGCATCACCGCTTACAAGGGGAGTTAGACGTGCTCGCTGAGACGAGATTGAACCGAGTGTGTTACCTCATCCACCGGGTGTCGGCGATGTCTTTGGCGACTCGATCGGTGACGGTCCACCGTGTTCCGTGGGAGGACGGAACATCACCCAACCGAGCAACAACAGGAGGTATGCCTCCAAGTGGCGAACCACGCCCGCCTCCTCCGCGTCTGGGTGGAGAAGGTCACCGCGGCGTTCGCAACAAACATTATCAAGAACTTGGCGCTTCTATTTTAATTCTCAAAGAAAGAGGTACTCACCGTGGAATCGGCGACCACGCCGTCGGTCCGGGCGCCAGCCTCCCTAAGGGGTGGTAGGGGGGCTGCCCGGGGTGCCGCCGCACTCGATTTAAACGCGCGGACAACTCGGCGTGCCGTGTGGCGAGGCGTCGTGCGGCACGACTGCTGGGCCCGCACAAGGGAGGCCTAAGAGGTACGACACGTCCTGCAGCGTCGGAGCCATCTCTCCGCACGGAAGGTGGAACGTGTGCGTCTCCGGTCTCCACCGGTCCACGAGTGTGGCGGCAGGACCGGTCGTGCGAACCGCGGCACCTCCTTGCCCTCTAACGGGCGATCACCACTCCACCATCCTACAAAGAGGAAGTAAGCCAGCCGCTCGCAACCTGCATGTAGTTAGAATTGCATTCACAGGTAAGTATGTGTACGTAAAAGAGTGCAAGCGTTCGCAGCTTACCGTGGAACCCAGCGTGGGTCGATGCGGCGTACCTGGGCACTCGAGGTCGGTGGCCCTAGCACTTGCCTTCTCCTCTGCGGAGTACCTAGACCGGTGGTCGATCGACGGTCACGCCCAGCACTCGTGCAAGGTCGCGCCATCGTGGCTGTTATAAAGCAAATACAACAGATTGATCAAGAATTACATGTGCACACAAAATGAAATGCGAAATAACGAATTGTACCATACTCAACAAACAATACAACCAAGTGTGGAGAGCAAAAAAAACTCGATTGCAAACATACGAAGACAAAGACATGTTCGACGAGGCACACAACGCCGAGAATTACATTATCCTCGTAGGTACTAAGCGGGACATCGGAGAATAACATGATGCGAACAACAACTTACTAGTACATTGAAAATTACATCGAACATTACAACGCGTACATTACAAACTTACGGTCCATTGAATAATACAAGATGGGAACAACATGCAAAGTTACATTATCCAGCGGTTGCGACGCGCGCTCGGACTCGCCCATATCGTTCGAATCGCCTTTGTCCTTCGACGCCCGACCTTCATCTTCAACATTCGGATGTCCGCATCCATCGATGGTCCGGAGAGGGGTTGTGAACGATCCATCCACTCGCACCGTACACCTCATGATGCCACGTGTTGAGAACGCCTCGCTTGTAGTAGTACGGGAGATGAACGGACGACGTGATTGATGCGTCTCGGCGGTCTGCGGCAATGACGCACGCAGCACGGCAAGTGCAAAGAGCGTGGTTTCGGCGAGAGCACTCGCAATCACCGCCGAGTATGCACGCATGGGAAGTCCTCTCCGGTGGCACCCTCGACCTCGGTCACCGCAGGCACGTGGTATCTCCGCTCCACGCCACTCTCCTGTAACCCGATGTGTTCGCGCTTTCTTGTTTTCTTGGACATGTAGGTAGACACAACAGCTTGAGTAAGACAATCGATTGTCCGACATACATGCTGCGGAGGTCTTGTATCGCTCAATGAAATATCTCTCGTGTCCCTAATAAGACACCTCAACTATACCCACCTGGAAGGCATCCGTGCCTTCATTACCCAGTTGTAAATCTCCGCTGTTCGTTGTCATGATCCCATAACGCGAGCCGCCCTCGTCGTGCGTAAGGGACCATTTCTCCAAAGGCTCATGTCGTATCCAATCGGTGAAACTCTTTATCTTTGGTACCCGGCCACGCCGAGGTTTGGGGGTCCGCTGCAGCCGCACATATAAGGTGTGGGGTCCTCTCCTTGCTCATGGTACACCATCGGGTTCCTTGATGAACTAGCGTACCTCTGGGATCCATTGATTGCTTCTTCGTTAGTTCGCCCAACGCCTTCCAAAGCGCGCCGAACTTCCTCCGTTGGTTCTGTTTGCACAGCGCTTGAACATGTTCATAAGCTCCTTATTCCCGAATCGACGGAAAAATTGGCACCCATGTGCCTCATGCACCACCGCTCTCGATCCGCCACTTTGTCGCTCCCACGACGGCGGACCCTTGTTGCATATCCACGATCGCTTTTAGCACCCTTCGCATGTCGGTCATGGATGACACAAACATCAGCCTGCCGAGAACAACCGCCACTTCACTCTTTCAAGGAACCAGATCACTCTCCGTGTTTTCCCCTCCACGAATGCCAACGCAACCGGTAGAACTCGTTGTTGGCATCCACCGCGATCGCAGCTTAGAATCGCCCTTGTACTTCCCGTGAGGAATGTGCCATCCATGCAAAGGACCGGCGACAGCGTTTAACGCATTTATGCATGCGCCAGGCGAAGAATGCACGCCGCAATACCACTTCCCGTGCACGCACCACCCGCAGGAACTCCGCAAGGTCGATGGATGTACCGGGTTCCTTTGTGCGATTGCCCCGAGCAAGTGGGAATATTCTCGCACGAAGCCTCGACGTCCCAACCGTATTTCCAGAGCTGTCCTTTTGCTCTCCATGCCTTTGCGTAGCTAATCTTGTATCAAACCTCTCCTCCACGGCCGTGATAATAGATCGAGGCTACAGATGGGGATTGTCCACGATCCGACCATAAAACACATTTGCCACCCAAGTGGACGACAGATTATGTGTCCTCGCCCGCTTCTTCCACCAGTAGTTATGCTCCATCACTATGGAGCATTTCCGAGTCCGCCCACTTCCCCGGTATGCATGCACCCGCCATGGGCACGAATCAACTACGCACTTCACGTCGTAGTCCTTCTTGTTGGACTTCACAACCCCGAATTGCCGCACGAGAGACATTGCCCAAGATTTCACCGCATCCATCACAGCCTCCTTGTCTTTATATACGGCCCTGCGTCACCTCGTTCTCACGATACTCCCATGCATCAATGTTCCCTTCATTCATTGTTAGGTTTTCAAATTGTAATTGGTCCACGCACCGTGATAGGCACCCTGTATGCGTTGTCCTCCTCGCCGGAGTGCTCACCATCGTGGACTTCCTCATCCGCACGGTCCTCCTCTTCCATCAAGTCAACAATGTCCTCCACCTCCTCCCCTCGTCGGCCACCCCGCGCCTCCACCGCTGCTCTCTCCGCCCCGGTCCCTTCGTCACCGCCAGCCTCGTGCTCCTCGCCTCCTGCTCTCGCCGCCTTCCTCTTCGTGATCCTTCTACATTTGATGTCCCTCCGCCGTAATGTCCACCCGACATCACGAACTTGCGACACCGATGGAGCTACCGGGTAGCATCAGGTTAACAACATGAGCGCCAACCCCGCCTACTAAGCAAAACCAACATAACTCCTCCATGTGGACGCCGAGTTAACAGAATCAACTCTCCGTAAAACGGTCTTGCGCTCGCTCACTATCGCTCGACCCAGAACCAACAATCGGGCATCCAAACCGAACATCCGAGACATCCACTCCAACAAACCCTCAGATGTCCTATCGCTCGGCCTCGCATATGCCCTGCACGACTCTTGAAAATGATGATAGATCCACCCCATCCGCCTGTGCTATCTCCCCATCTCCATAAAATATTTGAAATACAATTTCTCCGACATGCCGCAACGTCCGACGGAAAAATATTACTCTAAAATACAATACACCCCAAATTTCTAAAACTAAATACTACATTAAAGTTCTAAATATGAATCATGACATTAAATTTCTAAACAACACTATCCGAGAAATTAATACTATACATTCTGAAAATTCGGGGATGCTTTGCTATAGTCTTTGACTGGCAAAACTGAGAGAACTAGAGGGGGTTGTAGCTTCTACAGTACAACACTCTGTATCATATCCTCTACTAATCTTGAAAGGATTTCTTGCCTCTCCTTGCTTTGAGCCGTTGGGTGAGCCGGCTCGGCTCGTGGCTCGAGCCGAGCCGGCCGAAAAAAATTACATCCAGGTCCTTTTTCGAAGAAAAAAATTACATATATGTCATTTTCTCGGAAAAAAAATACGGTTAAGTCTTTTTTTTCGAAAAAAGAATATATATTACGTCTAGGTCCTTTATGCGTTTTTAAGGCTTGCGCTCGGTCCTTTTACCAAAAAAACGGAATTACAATTAGGTCCTTTTCGAAAAAAAACCCGTTCAGATCTTTTTTTTTGGAAAAAATATACATCGCATTTATGTTCTTGTTGCGTTTTTCTAGCATTACGTTTAAGTTCTTTTGCGGAAAATACAAAATCTTTTTTATGTCCTTTTCGCGCGTTTTCTCGATTTACTCGTGTGTGGAGCGTCGATCGCGCGTTTTCTCAATTTGCTCGCGTGGAGAGAGGCGCCCGCGGCGTGACACGTCGCGTATAAGTTTCTAGTGAGATCCTAGTTTTCTATAGTGCGAAAAGGGACACGCGGTGTCGGAAACGGCCGTTCCCCCCGTACCTCATACGGTACACGTAGAGGTTATTGCGATAAGAATGGAATTTGTTTGCTTGATTAGGAGTATTTTTTTGTTAAGAGGTTATTTAATGAGGTGGAACAGGTGACGACGTATGGTTAGAAAAAAGAATAGTAAAGAAACGATGCTTCTATGTTGACGAAGAGGAATCAAAGAAAAAGGAAAGGGAAAGAATAGTGGGGTGGATGAGGTTGGATTAGATATGATGGTATTTTAAATGAATTGAATAGTTCAGTATTTATAGAAAATATTTTTAAAATTTGTACCTCACCATTTAGAATAGGATTATAGGGAATGACTACACATTAGTCAGATTTTTTTGATTGAATCCACCCCACAAAACAATCACTTTTTTTACCATCGATCTCAGGGATTAATCGATTGATGTATCTACTGGTCGCGGCGTACGTATATACATGTACGAAACGTACCTGTCT
The DNA here is from genome assembly GCA_036346275.1 of Otatea glauca. Classification (NCBI taxonomy): domain Eukaryota; kingdom Viridiplantae; phylum Streptophyta; class Magnoliopsida; order Poales; family Poaceae; genus Otatea; species Otatea glauca. The sequence continues at coordinate 27,333,979 of CM070712.1, forward strand.
CTGTGAGAGGCCCATCTGGCGAGCAAGAATGTGTTTATCCACGTCGCTCGGATACCTAAATTGGAACAGATATATGAAGAGAGAAAAGTGACTGAAATCAAAGAAAAAAAATCAGACGATAGATTTTTAGTATTTCTCTAATTTTATTGAAACAAACAAACATATAAATATGATTTCCTATTAGACTATTTTATACATGTATCATAGCGTAGACAACCAAACACACCCACGTATACCATCAGGGTCACAAAACCGACGAAAACCGCGGTTTTCGAGCGTACCGTTGAGGTTCGAAATCAAAAACCGTTCGGTAAACCGGTCTATTCAAAAAAAAAATAAAAAATTTTGAAAAAAATTATGCGCTCGGTTTTTCGTCAAAAACTGCTCACAAAAACCGTTTTGCGATGAACATCTAGTTGGCAACGGTTTTTTCGCGAAAAACTGCGGTTTTCTATTTTTTTTTTGGAATTTTTCAGAAAAAATTTGAATTATTAACCCTTCGATTTTTAACGGTTTTTGAGCGGTTTTCCGAGCGGTTTTTATACCGCGAATTTCGAAATTGGGTTTTGTGAACCCTGTATACATGCAGACCTGCGGTACAGAGACCAACTTGAATTGCGTGATCCTGGAATTGCGTGATCCTGGAACATTCCCGGTGGCGTTTACGTAAGCGGTGACGAACCAAGCGTCTATGTTCCGAGAATATCAATTCTCTATTCGTCTCCCGCAGCAGTACGTTTACTATGTCAGGATTTTCCACTGGTGATCTGGATAAGCCTAGTCCAGCTCTTGCTGGTCGACGACGAAGTACCGTTTGCTTGCAACTGTCTGTGGGAGTGTGAGAGTGAGACGATTCGATCCAATATTCAATAACGAGAGCGCAAATATTTCGGACCCCTTAAATACACGGCTCTCTGCTTCTGGACAGCGTAAGATTCGGACAGTGTTCTTTCTACTCTCTTCCTCGCAAGTGCGGCTTTCTCAGGAAGACCAGCGCCGGCACGCAGCCATGGCGGTCAAAGATGAGCAGCAGCCACTACACATCCTCCTCTTCCCATTCCTCGCCCCCGGCCACCTCATTCCGATTGCCGACATGGCCGCGCTCTTCGCCGCTCGCGGCATCAGGTGCACCATCCTCACCACGCCCGTCAACGCCGCCACCATCCGCTCAGCCGTCGACCGTGCCAACGACGATTCCCGTGGCACCGACGCCCCGGCGATCGACATCTCCGTCGTGCCGTTCCCCGAAGTCGGGCTCCCGCCGGGCGTCGAGAACGGCACGGCCCTTTCCACCGAGGACGACCGCGACAAGTTCTTCCATGCGATCCAGCGGCTCCGCGAGCCCTTCGACCGGTTCTTGACGGAGCACCATCCCGACGCCGTCGTGGCCGACAGCTTCTTCCACTGGTCCGTGGACGCCGCCGCGGAGCATGGCGTCCCGCGGCTCGCATTCCTCGGCAGCAGCATGTTCGCGCGGGCCTGCAGCGACAGCATGTTGCGCAACAACCCGGTGGAGGCCTCCCCCGACGACCCCGACTCCGTCGTCTCCTTGCCGGGGCTGCCGCACCGCGTCGAGCTGAGGCGGAGCCAAATGATGGACCCCAGGAAGAGGCCCGAGCGATGGGCCTTCTTCCAGAACGTGAATGCCGCAGACCAGAGGAGCTATGGCGAGTTGTTTAACAGCTTCCACGAACTGGAGCCGGACTACGTCGAGCACTACCACACGAAACTCGGCCGCCGCGCGTGGCTCGTCGGGCCGGTCGCACTCGCCAGCAAGGACATGGCAGCGAGAGGCACCAACGCGCTCTCGACGAACGTGGACGGCTGCCAGCGGTGGCTCCACACGAAGCTGGCGGGCTCGGTGGTGTACGTCTCCTTCGGCACGCTATCCAATTTCGCGCCCGCGGAGCTGCGCGAGCTCGCCCGCGGCCTCGTCCTCTCAGGCAAGAACTTCGTGTGGGTCATCAACGACGCAGACATCGACGCCTCAGTGTGGATGCCCGAAGGCTTCGCCGAGCTGATGTCGCGCGGCGAGCGCGGCCTCATCATCAGGGGCTGGGCGCCGCAGATGCTCATCCTGAACCACCCCGCCCTCGGCGGGTTCGTGACGCACTGCGGGTGGAACTCGACGTTGGAGGCCGTGAGCGCCAGCGTACCAATGGTCACGTGGCCGCGGTACGCCGACCAGTTCTACAACGAGAAGCTCATTGTGGAGGTGCTCAAGGTGGGTGTCGGCGTCGGCGCCAGGGACTTCGCGTCGAGGACGGACACCCGCCGGGTGATCAGCGCCGAGGTGATCGCGGAAGCCATTGGGAGAGTAACGGGTGATGGCGAGGAGGGCGACGCGATACGGAAGAAGGCTAAGGAGCTCGGTGTGAAGGCGAGGGGCGCGGTGGAGGAAGGTGGTTCGTCGTTTCGTGACGTTGGACTACTGATGGACGAGTTGATGGCTCGCCGGAGTTCCGTCGATGTATGAGTAGACCAAAGGACGGCTGATGGATGGTGATCGGACGGATCGTTCTGAGTTAACGCAATTGGAATCTTTTAAGTATTAGAACTGCTATTCTATTTACCCGAATGCGTGGCTAAATCACCGGTGGCGTCACTGATTACGTAGCCCTGGTGCCGGCGTGCCGCCAAACAATGTCCAGATTCTCTGTTGGAACCTGAAGTCCTGTGGTCAGGATCTAGCATTCTAGCTTACACGCTGTAACATCGATGAGTATCATATTTGTCTGACAGAATTAGACAATAAATTTACGAGCACTGATATATTCGATGTAAGAGTCAAGCACAAAGACAATGACACACGATGTATATAAGTCCGGGTCTCGGGATGGACTAATACCCTACGTCCTATGTGGATGATGTTTGTATTTGGTGTATCGAGTATAGAGCGAGTTGTCTAGCCCTAGTTACAATGAAGATTGGATCTAAAGAATGGCTAAACTATTGCTGGAGGTTGACGAAGCGTGGCCCCTCGGCTCCTGGTTGCTCTACGTCTCGTCCAGCTCTCTCTAAAAGTCTTCTCCCCCTCCCTGAGGATACCTACCCCAACCTTATATAGTCAGGGTAGCCCTACCTCAAGCTAAGTTGTAGTCGGTTTGTGATACCAGATCGTAGTTGATGAGGAGTTTATCGTCGTATCGATCTTCGCAGCATATCCAAACTTCTCTGGATAACAGGCGTACTCGAGTCGGTTTCCTCGTATCGGGAAATTGATCGAGTCCTTCCTAATGTGAAATTATCTTCTCCTCGTATATCTTATCCTATAGAATTGGGCCGTGATATCCGGAGTTTCTATATTTCGTTAGAACATAGTCTTCACGTATCCTGCACATACTCATACCTCATATTTAGATATTCGACAGTAGCCCCCGAACTCCGCCCAGCAGAGGGTCTGCTCAAGTGCTTGGTTGATTACTACCAAGTTCTGGCTTGGTCGAGTAATGCCCCGTCGACTTGTGGTCAAATGATTCGAGTAGATTGGGAATCGCTAAGTATTGAGTAGGGATATTGCTGGGTCGAGCGTCCTGCCATCAGCCCATCTCGAGTTCTTAGGTTAGCCACAAGTTACTCGATGTCGACTTATCGACTTGACTCTGAGCAGAGTTAGAAAATCCAGAAAATCTAAACATTGGGCAGTTGAGCATTTATTGCTCTCGTCTGCAATGTCAAGATTCGTGCAGTGCCATCATTTCGCTTTTCTCGCTGATTGAGGAATCATGCCGCGGGAAGTGAACCGTTCGCCTGGAGAGAAGGTTTTGGCTTATAAATTCCCAGATTCGGAACTGTAACCGTTCCCCTCCTTTTTGCCTCTAGTCTTACTTTTGAAGCTTCCGTCGCGCTCCTTAAACCCTAGCGCTGCCATCTTCGAAAAATCCATCCACCATCTTTCTCAATGGCGTCCATTTCTTCAGCTAGTGGCGGAGTTCCCTCGTCGCTGGAGAAGAATCCTGAGACGGCCGCATCCGCTTCCCCTTGTGGCGAAGCGATCTTCGAGGACAAGATCCTCCGAAGGGTGTGGCAAAAATCGGTGATGACGGAGAAGCTTCTTGTCGAATTGGTGAAGGATTGCTTCATTCCTCCTCGGGAGTTCTTCCATTAGAGGTCGTCACAAGGTGAGCTGTATCCCACCCCCAACATGGGGATGAGATTGTTATATTTGAGGCCTTCTTTCACTGCGGACTCAATTTTACTCCTTCTCCGTTCTTGCTCTCGGTTCTTGATTTCTACAAGATCCAACCTTTCCACCTGAGCTCTAATTCGATTACTATGCTCAGTGTGTTTGTCCATCTTTGTGAGGCCTATCTAGGTTTTAAGCCCAGCCTCTATCTATTCTACCATTTTTATAATTTGAAACTGGCGACAAAGAACGATGCTGTTGAGGGTGCCGGTTTCCACCTCCGCAGCGGAGCGTTGAATACGTATATTCCTATCCCCGTAACTTCTTCCTAGCAGTCAGACTAGAAGAAACGGTGGTTTTACATCACCTCTCCGGACACTGTTAATTATCCTACCACTCCTTCTAATCCGATTGACCTTTGGACAAAAGTCCTTCCATCGACCTCTTGAAACGCACATTACGTTCGGAAGATCGAAGAGCTGAGGGAAAGTGGATTGACCGGGTGGCACGTGGCTAGGGATTTCATTACACGTTGGTCGAGTCCTCTGAAGTGCCGGGACCAATTGGCCTGGGACTACTCCAGGATTGATGATGCCACCAGGGACAATTCTGGAGGTAAGTGTTTGTAGTACTCTTGTCTCCTTTGCTTTAGTCGATGAGTGGTGAACTGACTCGTAGCTGGTCAGATTTGTCGGATTCAGACATCTTCAGGTTGAGCAAGATGTTCCAGGGCTCAGAACCTGACGCTAGCAGCATTGAGGCATATTCACTCGATAATCCTCGACCAGAGGTAAACATCATGCCATGGCTCTTAATGCATCGTTTGTGCATTCGTTGGCCAATCTGACACGATACTTCCTTAGGAGCCCGCGTTTGGCGATGAAGGCGAGTTGATTGAGTGGCCCATCGGCTTGGAGGACGACGAGCCTACGGTCAGACATCGGGCTCCATCCCCGAGGACACCGCTCCTCTCTTGATCGACCCAGCTCCCATCAACACCTCGGGTGAGGGTGAGGCTACGCTTGAGCAAGAGGTGGTGGAGCCCCCTCGAACGAAGAGGTCGGCATCTCCCGCACATCATCAATTATCCAAGCGGCCTCGCAGTTCGTCATTGAGATCAACTAAACAAATAATCCTCAATTACTCCCTTGGTTGTTATGAAGTTCTTATTGATGTGATTCAATAGGCGTCGGACGATGACGGGGCCACATTAGGGGCCGATTTGTCTGGTCCTATCGAAGGTACCTACTCAGAAAAAGAAGATCGTGCATGCGAATCTACACTTGGCAAAGTAAGTCACTTTTCTTCTCGCCTCATTACCTATTTCCTTTCGGATATGTCAAATAAATGTTTCTTGCAGGAAGGGTGCTATCGATAAAGTCGACACCGCTATAGCTGTCTTGTCGTCTCTTGGCACGATCGCCATCGCTGTAGCTCCCTCTTCGGCAGCTCCTGTTGAGCGTACCGGTGGTCCTGCTACATCAACGGCTCCACCTCCTCCGGCTTCATAGGTGCCTCCGAAGTACTGGTCCGTCATGAAGCCCTAGATTCGGGTATGTGACCACGAACAACCCTATCCTGTGTTCTGCTCTATTCTTTGCTCTGTTTTTTATGCTTCTTGGCTTTTTTTCATAGCGTGCTGCGGATACCTTGCTTGAGGCTGAAGCCTTCTGCGAGCAAGCTTATCAACAAACAGAGCGGCTCTTGGACGTCAATCAACAAGTGATCAAGATAAAAGACGCTGAACTGGAGGAACTTAGGGGCGATTTGAAGACTGCAAAAGAAGAAGCGAAAGGTGGAGATGAAGAAAATAAAAATTGAGAAAGCTGCTGCCGATGCTGCGATACTCAAGGCCAAGATCAGTCAGGATAAGGCTGAGGCTAGCAAGAAAGTAGTCGAGGTCGAAAAGGCTGCAGTAGATGTGGCACTTGCCACTCTGCAATCGAAAATTCTTGAGCACATGACCTCAACTGCTCGTCTTGCAACTTCCCACGTGCTCTGCCTGGTGAAGAGCCACCATCCTGGCCTGGACCTCTCGATACTAGACGAGGGATTCACATGTGAGGCATGCGAAGCTGCCGACTACATCAAGTCCGTCGAAGACCTTACTGAGAGGTTCGTGGCCCACCTGAAGCTGCCCCTTTCGGGTGACGACGGTGACGCCAGTTAGGGTTCTTTGGCCTGCACACGCTTATGTAATGGTTGAACCTTTTTTGCTAATGTGGTTTTGTATGATACTGCTAGTTAATTTGCTCGTTTATCGTGCTTTGCCTGCTATTCCCTTGTCGATGAAATAAAGTAGCACAAGTAGATGCAAATCCGATTTAGCACTCATAGACCCTCAGTAAGCAGCTTCGTTGCCAAGTGCATGTCTGATTATATCTGCACACAAGGCTAGAAAAACTTTTATTAAATGACTTAGCCCCCGAGTGTATACTCAGAGATGCCGTATATAACATAAGTGCTATATAAGTTGGAGTGAAACTACATGATTTTTGCAAGTCTTCATCGACCACACAACTTAGACTTTGTAGCGAATATGAACTTGCTGAGCAGCACATGTAGAATCAACTAGAAGCCTCGTTTCCCACCGTTCGCTGAGCTTTAGATGTCTAACAATCTAGTGCTCGTATGCGCACAGGATAGAATTGCTCGTCGTCGGGTTCAGGCATGGCCACCCTTTGGTTTTGTTCACTGACATACTAAGTACGTGATCGAGTAAATGTATGCAAAAAAATCGTATGTAAAAGAAATAAAGAGATTGTGCCTACAGCGCCCTGCTCGATAGCAGTATCGACCAGGAAATAGAGCAAGGTACAGAGTTACCTATAGCCCCTGACTTCTTACTAGATGATATCATCGAGTAGAGAGTAGAGTGACATAAGCACAAAGTCGTGATGTAGCCCCCAACTCCCTGCCCGATAACTGGATCGAGCAAAAAGTGAAGCATCAGCATCAAAGATACCTGTTGTGACTCCCAACCCCTTATTCGATAGATGTATCGACCCGAGATTGGAGCCAGGTAAAGAAAATATTGAGCGATGTAGCTCCTGACCTTCTGCTTAATGAGGGCATCGAGTAGAGGGTAGAGCATATGCGTCGAAAATGCATGATGTAGCCTCCGACTCCCTTTCCGATGACTATATCGAGAAAGGAGTAGAGCGTGAGCATCAAAAATAGTTGTCCCCGATCGTATGCTTAGAACGGTCGGAGTAAAAGCCCATTCCAACGGTTGGGTACTATTGCAACCTTTGCGCCCCTTCGGCTTCCACACGGTGCATCATCCTGTCAACGTCATTACTTAACGTCTCTTTGGTTTTCGTATTTTGTGGAAGTGCAATAGACACCCGTGGATTGGGACCAAAGTGGATCTTGACAGAGCCGTTGCTACAGTGCGACCAGTTCCCAGAGCTATAAGTAGATAGGACTTGTAGTCATTTGCCGCACTCCGTTTTCTTTCTTGCCTTCTGCTCGTAGCGCTTTAGTTCTTCAACCGCACTCATGGCTTCTACTCCACCATCGTTCCCATCTCTGGAGATCCTCGAAGAGTCCCCTCCCCCTACGCCGTTGGTCGCAGTTTCTCCGGGGCGAATCATCATCATATCCGATGAGGAGGAGGAGATCGACTGGGAGGACATTGAGAGGGAGGTCTGGCCGGAGGAGAAAGATGAGGCCGCTAGGGAAGAAAACGTGGCGGTCAAAGAAGAAGATGCCGCCATCGGAGGAGAAGATGCCGCCGGCGGAGAAGAAGGTGAAGCTTAAGAGGGCTTCATCGACCTGACCTCCGCTCGCGCTCCACGCTCGACAAGTGGCTAGGTCTTCGTGTCCTCTTCCGGCCTGTACCAAGGGCGAAGGCCTATCCCGGGGACCATCAGTTGCTAGCCTCCGAGAGAGCAGAAGAGGCGGCGCGATGCCTCGAGGGCAAGTAGCAGCAAGGTACCTGCCTCATATGTAATAGGACAACTTATGTTAGTTAATTTTAATGAACTCATACTTACCTGAATCTTGGTTGTGATGCACGGTCCTTATTATTTATGTATGAAATATTTTCAATTGATCGATGTTCTATGATTTGTCAAGCATCGCTCCTTCTATCATCGATAACCATACTGATCCGGGTCGAGTCACCTCGACCACTACGTAGGGACCTTTCCATTTAGGTGATAGCTTATTACTTTTATCTTGCTTCTACACCTTTCGTAGTACTAAGTCCCCAACGATGAGTGCTCTTTCCTGGATTTTCTGGCTATGGTATCAACGCAAGTCTTGTTGATACTTGGCTGCTCGAATGGATGCTCGATCCCTGTACTCCTTGAGTAGATTTACATCATCTGTTTGCACATGCTCCTGTTTCTCTTCCGAGTAGTTGTCCACACGAGGTGACCTGAATGTTAACTCAATTGAAAGCACCGCTTCTGCTCTATAGACCAAGAAAAATGACGTTTCACCAGTAGCTCGACTAGTCGATGTACGAACAACCCACAACATCGAGGGGAGTTCTTTCGCCCACCGAGTCGAGTAAGCCTTGAGCCTATCGAACACGCGGGTCTTGATCCCCTGCACGATTATGCCGTTGGCACATTCGACCTATCCGTTACTCTGAGGGTGAGCTACGGAAGCGAATCAAAGTTTGATACCCAATTCTTCGCAAAAGGCTATAAAAGCATTGCTTTTGAACTGGCTACCGTTGTATGTGATTACTCGATTAGGGATGCCGAATCGAGTAACGATGCTCCTCATGAAATTCTTAGCCGCTTCTGAGGTGATGTTCCTGACGGGTTTGACTTCGATCCACTTAGTGAACGTGTCGATAGCCACGAACAGGAACTTGTAACTTCCTTGGGCTCTTGGGAATGGTCCCAAGATAACCAAGCCCCGGATAGAGAAAGGCTAAGACAGAAATAGTTTATAGGGCTTGGGCTGGTCGGGCGGTTTGCTTGCCATAAAATTGGTAGCTTTCGCACTTTTTCATCAGCTCGCAAGCATCTTGGAGGGCAATCGGCCAATAAAACCCTTACAGAATTTTTTTTCGACTAAGGTGCGATAGGACTCATGGTTGCCACAGATGCCTCTATGGACATCGAGCAATATCTTATTGCCCTCTTCCTTAGTGATGCACTTCATCAAGGTTCTGTTACTCCCCTTTCAGTAGAGCTTGTCGTCTACCAATGTGTATAGCTTGGACTTATGCGCAATTTTGTCGACTAAGGCATCATCGTCAGGGAGCTCCTGACCTTCGAGATAGGCTTAGAATGGAGTCATACAAGTTGGCTCGCGTTCGAGTAGTGCAGCTTTCGTGTCTGCGGGTTCTGTCTCGCTGATCCCACAAGGCTACTGGTTGAGTTGGGCAGTGTTTGCCTCCTGTAAGGGGCAGACAGATGATTTGAGGAGTTTCTCGATGAAGACTCTTGTGGGTGTGGGTGAACAGGACGAAGCGAGCCTGGCAAGTTTAGCGGCGGCGGAGTTGTCACTTTACCTAATATGCCTTACCTCGAGCCCTTCTAACTTGTGCTCTAGCTTGCGAACCTCGTTCAGATATGCCATCATGTTGTCATTTGAGCACTGGTACTCCTTCTGTACTTGGCTCACGACTACCTGTGAGTCCCCTTTCACGAGTAGTCATCTGATCCCAAGTGACGCAACTATGCAGAGCCTGTTAACCAGTCCTTCGTATTTGCAACATTGTTTGAGGCTTGAAAATCAAGTTGGATAACATAGTTAAGCTCCTCACATGTCGAGGATTTGAGCACGATGCCAGACCCCGAGCCCTCAAGCGTGAGCGACCCATCGAAGAACATAGTCCAATGGTCATCGACAGTCTTGTGCTCCTTTTCTTAGATGTGCGTCCATTCCATGATGAAGTCCGCCAATGCTCCTGACTTGATGCTGGTTCGTGGCGCAAAATCGACCTCGAATCGTTGAGTTCGACCGCCCACTATGCAATTCGCCCTGTCACCTCTCGGTTGCATATTACCTCCTTGAGTGGATACGTCATCATGATCATAATCTTGTGCGCCTGTAAGTAGTGCCGCAGCTTTCGGGAGGTCATCAGGACGGTATACAACATCTTCTGCACTTGAGAGTATCGCAGCTTGGCGTCATGCAAGACCTCGCTCACGTAGTACACTGACTTCTGGACCTTGCCCTTTGTCTTGGGGCAATCCCGCTCGACCACCAGTTGTGCTTACCACTTGAGGGGTAGATACAATGTACAAAAAGAGCCCTTCTTTTTCGTTAGGCGAGGTTAAAACTGACGGTGACGATAAGTACCTTTTCAAATCCCGAAAAGCTTCTTCTGCCTCCTTGGTCCACTCAAAAGTGTCATGTTTCTTGAGTAATTTGAAGAAGAGCAGTCCTCGCTCGCCCATCCGAGGGATGAAACGACTAAGGACTGCGATGCAACCCGCAAGCTTTTGCACTTCCCCAAACGTCCGCGGAGAACGTATATGTTCGATGGCCTCAATTTTATGCGGGTTGGCCTCGATGGCTCAACTGGACACCAGGAAATCGAGAAGCTTGCCGGACGGAATGCCAAACATACACTTCTCGAGGTTAAGCATTATACAATACTTCGTGAGGTTGTCGAATGTCTCCTCGAGGTTGCTGATTAAAGTGTTTTCGGACCCTCTGTGGTGTCTGCCCCTGGATTCCTTTCTTGGGAATTGTCAGTAGTATCATCGTTACTGGCACCGGCCATGAGCACACATCGATCTGTTCGACTGCTGTGGCCGTCGCTTTCGCTATTGCTCTCTGCCCCTGGATTCCTTTCTTGGGAATTGTCAACAGTATCACTGTTGCTGGCATCGGCCATGAACACACATCGATCTGTTCGGCTGCTGTGGCCGTCGCTTTCGCTATTGCTCTCAGTCTCGACGTACGTGAGAACGTTGGGCTCCATAGGGTCGAAGTCTATAAAACCCACCTCTCAGCGTGGATCCCAAGAGCGGGACTCGGTGAAGCCGACGTGCATTAGATCTCCGCCCGGTCCCCATCAATAGAGCATGGTTCTGAAGGCGATCTCAGATCCAACCACGGGTGCTTGGTCGTTGACGGTGATCGAGAGAAAATTATCGTCGGAGTTGTCGACAAAGAATCCGATGTGAGCGCGCACTGAAGACATGCTTGATCTGCAAAAAAATAGTTGAAGGCCGTACCAAGTGCGCCAACTGTAGAAGGTCAGAATTCAACAATAAACTTATGATCACGGGTACCTTCGATGTCAGAGTCAAGCACGAAGACAACGGAACACGATATATACAGGTTTGGGTCCTCGGATGGACTAATACCCTATGTCCTGTGTGGATGATGTATGTATTTAGTGTATCGAGTAGAGTGAGTTGTCTAGTCCTAATTACAATGAAGATTGGATCTAAACAATGGCTGGAGGTTGACGAAACGTGGTCCGTCGGCTCCTAGTTGCTCTGCGTCTCGTCCAAGCTCTCTCTAAAAGTCTTCTTCCCCTCCCGAGGATACCTACCCCCAGCCTTATATAGTCGGGGTAGTCCTGCTTCAAGCTGAGTTGTAGTCGATTTGGGATACCAGATCGTAGTTGATGAGGAGTCCATTGTCGTGTTAATCTTCACAACATATCCAAACTTTCCTGGATACCAAGCGTACTCGAGTCGGTTTCCTCGTATCGGGAAAATGATCGAGTCATTCCTAATATGGAATTACCTTCTCCACGTATATCTTATCCTATAGAATCGGGCCCGTGATATCCGAAGTTTCTATATATTGTTAGAACATATTCTTCACGTATACTGCACATACTCATACCCTATATTTAGATATTCGATAATATTCATATATGTGAATAAGCAAAAAAGTATAATAATAAATAAGTATAAACGGACTAATGGCAAAGTCTTACATCACAAGCCAATGAGATCAAATACAAATAAAGTCATGCAGCGGAAAAAATACATAACATGGAGACCCTCGGGATATGCCTACAGATAATCAACAGGCGTGAGCTATGTATCATCGTCACCTCTCGATGGTAGAGGTAATTGTCTTCGAACAATGAATCCCTATATATGAGCAACCATGAGTACAAAAGTACCCCCTCCAGCGATGCCCACTCCTCCAGCCTCTCCGACGAGCTCATGTCTCACATCTCTCGGCGTCCTGGCCTCTGAAACCTTTGGCGCGCTCACCTTCGCTACCTCGGTTGCGCTGTCTTTCTCAACCTTTGCCATCGTCAACGTGGCGAGTGTGAAGACAAATGTTCTTGTCTGCCTCGACTTCAAAGACTCGAACTACGCCAAGTAGAGATACTTCTTCATCGTCTTCCCTAGCAAGTTCACTTTTCTTCACCATATGTCATCGAGCCCTCTCCTGAATGGCGGCAATAAGACTTTAGTGTTGTCTCATGGATTTATGAGTCCATCTCAAACAAAATCCTTAACATGATCGTAGAGCCATAGCAGACCAACTTCGCGGCTTGGCTGGAAATCGAAGAGCATTTCCAGGACAACAAGGAGAGCTGGGCTATCTTCCTCGAGGCCAAGTTTCACAGCTTGGTCCAGGGCGATATGTCCATCACGATGTACCATCACAAAATCAAGACGATCGCCGATGCCTTACGCGACGTTGATCATCCAGTCTCCGGCATGATGCTTGACCTCAACATGTTATGTGGCCTTAACCCATGTCACATCACAATAGGGAAACCATTCCCTTCACTCATCCGGGCACGATCGTTCGTCCTTGTCGACAAGACGAAGGACAAGAATGACGCCAACATTGCCGCTGTCACTGCTTTCGTTTCACTAACATGAAAAGAAGGGCAACCATGACGGTTCCTCTAGCGGCAATGATGGGAATCTTGCCTGGTGCATGCGCAACCCCACACCATGGATGTGTTTCCAACCATCCATCTGGTCCCTGACCTGGGGTTGCGCTTGGCACCTGGCACTAAACAGAGCTGGCCTTCTCGGCTCGTGTCCTCCAACCATGCCACAACACCACCGTGTTCACTTATGTCTGTGTGTCTACCACACCGGTGCCTCCCATCCACACCACCGCAACGCCTGCTTTCACCGCTCCACCATTGTGGGACTAGGCCAGCTTCATCGCTGCCATGAATGCCATGACTCTACAGCCTCCCACTCCAGACTAGGTGATGGATTTGGGTGCGACATCCCACATGTCCTCTACCGTCGGTATAATCACCTCCTCTTCCCATCCCTCTTCCTTCCCTCTCTCTACTGCCACGGTTGGCAATGGCTCCTCTTTGCTAATCACCACCACTGCCTCTTTATTCCCTCCGGTCATGCCACACTCTTGTCATTCCTAACCTTGTCAAAAACTTAATTTCCATTCGTTAATTCACTCGTGACAATTCTTGTTCTATCAAATTTGCATTTTTTCTTTCAAGGATCTCCGCGCCAAGAGAGAGACTTTTTGCTACAATAGTGATAGTGACATTTACACCTTCTATCCCAGCAGTTCAACAGCACATTCTCATGCCCTCCTTGTAGCCTCCTCCTCCCTGAAATGTGGCATTATCATCTTGACCACCCCGGACAAGACACTTTCAATAATCTTCATTGGTCATCTTATATTTCATGTAATAAGGATAAACTCTATTTTTCACTCATGTTAACTTGGTAAATGTCGGGACCCAAATATGCAAATCCGGACCCTCTGTGTATTCTGCACTAGTTCAGAACCACGCTAGTGCACATAGACTCAACATTGATGAATATCCCAATCATACTTAACGGTAACATAATAAAGACTTCATCAATATTAAATATAATTGTTCGACGACCTTATAGTCAACCTTACATGAATACGCCTCGCAGGGTTAAGACTGAAAATAAATAAATAGCAGCGAAAATAAACACAAACGTAGAAACCCTTCAATCTGCCATAGGCAACCGGCGAATACTCATAAAACAGGGTGCACCAACGGCCCAATTGCAACAAGCAAAGCCCAGGCGGCAAGCGGCGGCGGCTCGAATCGGCTGACCTAAGCAGGCCGTCCCGGCACCTGCTACCCAAATGCCTACGAGACCATTCAGGAGACCATTCCCGACCGGTCCCGACTCGACTCAACAGGTTCCCGACCCCGCGCGGGGCGGGATCCCCGACTCCGACTTCAGCGGGGTTCCCGACCCGCGGCGGGGCGGGATCCGCGACTCCGACTTCAGCAGGTTCCCGACCCCGCAGCGGGACGGATCCCCGGCTCCGACCGAACCATGATAATCCCGCCGAGGGCGCGTGCGCGCGCGAGTCCGTGTCAACCTAAGGCCACGTGCCCCACGAACGGTCATTCGAAGTGGTGGCGAGGCGGTGGTCCCTTCCCAAGACGGTTGATAGCTGCTGAAGCCACGCCTCTCTGTCCCATCACCACCACCCACGGTGCAAGGACACGCTCTCTCCGAGGCAACTCCAACGTCACACGCGACTACGTCGGCACCCACATGGATCACGAGAGCGGCTCGCCACTTCGGAGGATTACCTAACCGCTCGACCGGCTAGACCACCGACCAAAGATAGGCTCTCGGCGGCGACGGTCAGCGAGCAAGTGACGATCGGCGAGCGATTGGCAGACGGCGGGCAAGACCAAGCCCTAAAGTAGCTCGCTGCACTTCGCCAATTCTTGATGTAACACCCCTTCAGATTGAATAAAGGAGGCAGAACCTCCTAACAGGCGCAGTAAGAGCTACAAGAGAGCTTTTTCCTCTTCTTCCTCTTCTTCTTTTCTTCTCCTTACGAGAGCTAAGTTTAGATCATTCTAGTGTTGAGGCTCCACCTCTCGCTTGTAAAAAAACTCAGTGCGATCATCCGCACCCCATGAATACAACACCAACGCACGAATCGGGAGTAGGACCTTCGGCGAACCAGTATACATCTTGGACTCGAGGTCTAACCATTCGGGGAGCGAGGAACGCGCAGCCCTTAGACTTACAATTTATTTGCTTGCTCGGCGCCGCCGACAAGAATCGACAAGGTTCGCACCCTAGTTATTCGCCTCTTCCTGATACTCTTCCTCAAAAGCAGGCGTTGCTTCTTCTCCAACTGGTGATGTTTTGTTGCAAGGGGTTGAGTACATAAAGCACTCAACAAGTCGTGCACAGAATGCAAGTCTAATTTACTATATGCATGGCTTATTATAAAGGATAGGCTAACATGGTTAGTTTGCATAAACAGCATTTGTAAAAGAATAGCGTAAATAGATTGAAAGACAGTAAAATAAAATAATAATAATAATAATACATTTCTCATTCGTTTTCCAATAACCCACTCATAACCTTATTCCACATTTCAAATCCATACCCACATTTGTTTTTAATAAAATATAACCCTTGACTATAATCACCGAGCAATGCTCAATATCGTGAGCACGACTATTCGAATAGGTTTTACACTTTGCAGAAGTTATACACTTTACCCACAAGATACAACCATACACCACAAAGGCAAGTGATTATAACAAAGCCTTTCCAATGTCTATCTAAACCCAGTACTATCCGCTAAGGTTTCAACACTGGTGGGACTGGTTACCACATCCAAGGCCCCCCTCTTGCACCATGTGAGCAGACCCGTGCGAGGACTGGTTACTACTACTCGGGCCTCACACCACCACAAATAGTACAAAAGTTTAGACTCAACAAATTAATCAGCTAGGTCTGTCCCATAACAGACATGTGGTTGTATGAATGACTCAGTTCAAATTCTTGCAAGGTCAAGTCCTTAATTGACCAAGGCAAGACTAACTAAAAATCATCATAACCATGAACCAACAATTATCATAAAAAGCAATGCGACCACCCAAGTGCCACATTGGCCCACCACAAATACATGCCACTTGCCTCAGTCTAAATCATTTTACCACCCCAGTTGATTACCATGCACCACGTGCCATCAACAACAACAACATTGTGTGACAACACCCGACACACAAGTTAATAAATATGTTCCATAATCATTAAGCAAGATTAACCATTTTTACATAAAATGATGACTCGTTGCACGGCTAAGCATTCTATTTGCGTTCTAACCAACCACATTAGCAATTATAGCTACCAATTAGTATTAAACCATTCTAGGGTGACAAATGAGATACGACATACGACATGACAAGGTGAATGTAACTCAAGGTGGACAGTAATTAATCCCAACATATTTGAAACAACGATACTTGAATTAATATGCAATACTTTGAAACAATATAATATTTTAAACATAGGTTAAATATGATCAAAGCACTACTTGCCTTCAAACAGCTCTGACTCCTGCTCTGGACCTTACTCGGGTGCTACCTTCTCAACCATGAACTCACCGGGCAACTCGACGTCTACGCGTAACGAGCGAGAAAGAAATAAATAGCGAATATAGAGAGCAAGATAAACTACAAAAATTGAATAAAATTCACCATTAAATAGAGCATGATTTTACAAAATTTTAGAAACTAGAATCACCTCAATCGGAGTTCAAATGCAAAAAATATAGCTATTCAAAGTTTTGAATAAAAATAATTCTGAAAAATAGAAAAACCGAATTAACCGAATTACTTTTACACTGGAAAATATCATTTATGACGTCAGCACCGAAAATGATTTTTGGCCGAAATATTTTTCTATGGGAAAACCGAATTATGACGTCATGCTGACGTCAGCGGACACGTGGCCTAATCAAGTCGACATGCGGCACAACCACGGTGCAACAAGCGTCAAGATCTGGGACGCTCAACTCAGATCCAACAGCAGGGCGACGGCGACACGAGACGAGGCGGCAGCGGCTACGCGGCACAATCTAGACCACCCAACCTCAATCCGATGGCTAAGACTTAACCTAACGCGGTACTACGCGATGCAATCTAAACCACACGATTTAGATCTAACGGCGGAGCGAGCTCGCGAAGGCAGCTATGGCGTGGAGTGGCGAGAGCCTTACCGGCGCTGAGGACGAAGACCACGTCGACGGCGCTAGAGGGCGACTCCGGCGACGAGGGATGACGGAACCGGCGCGTCTCGACGAGGCGAACACGACGACGACCTTAGCGATGGCGGAACCTCAACAGACGATGAGCGAGGGACGAAGAACCACAGTAAAGGCTTCGGCGAGCTCGCACGAGTGGACAAGGGCGTCTCAGCGTGCGTGACTGGGCTAGAAGATGCGGCGCGGGGTGAAGATCTCAATGGCGGCGGCGGCGCTTTAAATAGTGGCCTCAACTTCCGCAAATCTCGCGCAAAACGAGGTAAGCTTGGATACGGCAGCGGAATCCGACGGAGATACGGATGGGTGATGTGGCGGCATCGCAGGCGGCCACGCGGACGGCGATCGACGGCTTGAAACACGCGGTGACGCGGAGAAGGCACGACCGTTGGATCTCGATCCGACGGCGGCGCAATGCAGCTAGGGTTTGCGGTAAGGCGGGCTGCGCGGGTCGGCGGCGCGAAGAAATGGGCCGAACAGAGGGGTTTCGGCCCAACACTGTTCGCCCGATTTTTAAAACGATTTCGAATTAAAATAATTTAGATAAATAGTTAAAGCCAAAATACATAGCAAAAATTCCAGAAAATACTTTGGAATATTTGGAACTCAAATAAAACATTTTCGACAAAAGATCATCAATATTTTTCACTAAATAAATAAAAGATAGCAAAATGCTTTATTCAAAATTTCAAAAATGAATTAAATAAAATCTAAAAAATCCAATAACAAAGATAAATCATATTAAATCCAATAAAAGCAAAATTTGGAACGTTGCAGTAAACATGTTAGTCTCCCTTTTACTAGTCCTCAGTCATCAACTGTTGCTCCGTTTCAAATTGTGCATTGCAATTTGTGGACATTTCTTGTGTTGAGCAACTCTGGCTTTCAATATTATCTTGTCATTATAGATGATTGCACTCATTATTTGTGGACTTTTCATTGCATCGTAAGTCCGATGGTCTTGCCACACTTCAAACTCTCTTGGCCTAAGTTCACACTCAATTCCATTGCCATGTCCAGTGCATTCAAATTGACAGCAACAAGTAATTTGTGAGCTCTCTCTCCATATATTTTTTCCTCCCCAACGTTGCTGTGCTCCAGCTGTCTTGCCTATATACTTCCCCCACAAAATGGCAAGGATGAGCGTGCCAATAGCATGATAAACAGTGTGGTTCAAACCCTCCTCTTCCAGGCTCTCACCACGACAACATACCTTCTCAATTGCCGCCACACCTCTGCCCTACAATTCTCCAGTCCTTTCAAGTGTTTGTTCCATGTCGCTCCTCGGTTAGATCATCTCCACATCTTTGGATGCTTATGCTACCCGAACACGTTTGCAACTGCATTCAACAAATTAGCTCCTTGCTCTACAACATCTGTGTTTTTCAGTATCCCAGGATCACAAAGGATATTGTTGCCTTGATACTGAAACCCATCGTGTTCTCATCTCTTGCCACATCAGATTTGATGAGACTGTCTTTCATTTTGCCAGTGCCACAAAATCCTCCCCTTTCTAATTCCCTTGATTTTCCCTTTGATTTAGTTAGCACTCATTCTATTTTGGTAGCTACACCTTCTCTTTCCTCTCCCGGCACACCTACCCAATCCTCACCATGGCCGTTGCCACGGTGCCTACCATGGAAACTACCCTAGCTACCACAGCTATCCCATCTCTTGTTGCGGCACCTGCTACTCCTATCGTAGCACCAGCTATCGTCCCATTTGTCCATGGTCAACTGATGCCCCTTCCTCACTCTGGTCCTTGTTCCATGTGCACTCGGGCCAAGTCTGATCTTGTTAAACCCGTGGGTCACCTCAATCTTTCGGTTGCTACCACAACCATCGAGACTGTGCTCACATGCTATAATGCGGCCCTAGCCGATCCTCATTGGCATCAGGCTATGGCCGAGGAGTACCAAGTTCTTGTCAACAACAATATTTGGTCTCTTGTTCCTTGTCTTCCGGGTGTTAATGTCGTTACCAGCAAGTGGATGTTCTAACATAAGTTCCACTCAAATGGCACCCTTGCTCGCTACAAGGCCCATTGGGTTGTCCGTGATTACTCCCAACGCCCCAGCATTGACTTTAATGGGACTTTTAGTCCTGTTATCAAACCTTCAACCATTTGAATCGTTCTTAGCATTGTAGACTCTCATGCTTGGTCGATCCATCAATCGATGTTAAGAACGTGTTCCTCCGTGGCATGTTTGATCAAACTGTTTACTGTCAACAACCGACAGGCTTTGTTGATCTTTTTTCTCCAACAAATATCTGTCATCTTCTCAAGTCCCTTTATCACCGTTTCGCTCAATATTATCGTACTATTGGCCTTTTGACTCGTCTGATTATTTCTTGTTTGTTCTCAAACGAGGCATGGATACCTTCTTCTTTAAGTCGATGACATCATCCTCATCGCTTCCTCTGTTGCACTTTTTTTGTAACATCACTCAGTCCCTCCAGAGTGAGTTTGCCATGACCGACCTTGAGGACTTACATTAATTTCTTGGTATTTCAGTCACCTGGCCATCCCATGGTCTCTTTTTCAACGCAAGTATGCTTCCAAGCTCCTTCAGAGTGCTGACATGATTAACTGCAACCCTTCTCTTACTCCGATTGACTCCCACGCCAAACTCTCCACTTCGGATGGTGTGTTGGTGTCTAATCCCACCAAGTTCAGGAGTATAACGGGGGCGCTGCAATACTTGTCGCTCACTCATCCAGACATTGCCTACATTGTTCGACAGGCGTGTCTCTTCATGCATGCACCACGGGAGCCCCACTTGAACCTGCTGAAGCGCATTTTTCGCTATATCCAGGGCACCATGGATTTCAGCTTGCAACTTCACTCTCACGCTTGCACCGATCTCACGGCCTACGCCTAGGCTCCTATCAATCCACCTCTGGCTACTGCTTTTTCTTCGATAACAACTTGATCTCATGGTCCTCCAAGTAGCAGACCACCGTGTCATGATCTAGTGCTAAGGCCGAGTATCGTTCTGTCGCCCATGTGGTGGCCAAGTGCTGCTGGCTATGCCAGTTGTTGCAGGAGCTTCACCAACCCATTCGGTCAGCTACTTTCATCTACTGTGACAACATCAGTGTTGTGTACATGTCATCCAATCATGTCCAACATCGTCGCACCAAAAAAAATTGAGATTGATATTCATTTCATCCGTGAGAAGGTGTCATTAGGATAGGTTCGCATCTTGCATGTACCCTTCATTCATCAATTCACCGACATTTATCTTTTATTTTCTCCTTCAAAACTTTAGCCTTTTGGGGAAGGTGTCATTTGATCAAACAATAGCCTAAGACATGTAGACTTAGTACCGACGTCCACATCATCCATATAATATATTTCGTAGGTTTCCGGCCTCCTCGCGCGTCCACGTAGCCCCGCGCCTCTCCCGATGCGACGCCTAGCGCGGGTTGTGCGCGCGGCGCCGCTCGCGTGTAGCTTAAATGATAGCCTCATATATAAGTTACATGTGATACCACACTAAGTCCACGTAGCTCAGATGGTAAGGCCATTGCCTTTCGTGCCTGAGGTCTTGCCTTCGATTCCTGCCAAACCCAATTTTTTCAATTGAGCTATCAAATCGTGTTGGAAAATTTTAAAACTTGATCAAACTTGTGCGAATTTTAAAAATCTAACAATGTTACTAATGCGTTTAATTCAACTTCACTGATTTGATTGAGCTAATAAATAATTTTAAAAAATTTAGACTTTTTGATAAGAGTCCTGATAGTATTCCTAGACTACCATAAAAATTTCAAAACATGATAAATTTTGTGCTATTTTTAAAAATTCTGACAATGCTGCTAATGCCTTTAAATTTAACTATTTTTTGTTCTCCGAGGCATCAAATGAATTTGATTTTTGAAACTTATTTAGAAAGTACTTGATCGCATGCTTGTGTGGCATGGCGCCGCATGTGCGTATCTAGTATATACTAAAGTCCGGAGGTTTCCTGGCCAGAGGATGCCCACATGTCCTCCCTCCGCGAAAGCTCCTCGAAAAAAGCGTAATTATGTTTAGGTCCTTTCAATCGTTTTTTACGAAAAAGATCTTTCGGTTCAGCGAAATCGCGAATCCTTCGTGAAAGGACCCCAAATAAATGCCAAAAAAATGTGTAATTATCTTTAGGTCCTTTAGACCATTTTTCACGAAAAGGACCTTTCGGTTCAGCCGAATCGTAGATCCTTCGTAAGAGGACCTCAAATAAATGCAAAAAAGTGCGTAATTACATTTATATCCTTTCAACCGTTTTGCGCGTTTTCTCGATTTGCTCGCATGGGGATAGCAATCACGGCGTGGCACGCCACGATCACTCATCTAGTTGTCTTCATTTGGTTCTTAGTCCTTATCGGACTCTATTGGTGTTTTTAGGAGTCAGAGCATCAGGGAAAGTTATTATTGAACATAAACCTCAATACTCCCATTTTCCATGTTTTTCAGGCAAGTTTAACACCTTTGACCATTCTACTTGATTTAGTTTCTGTATAAATTACTAGTATTCTAGTATATGCTATCACTTGCATGTCAAATTTACTTTATAAACTCTAAATCAATATGGCATATGGATTTGGTTATATGGTGGTCACTTTTATGGCTAGTAGATGGATCACTAGTATGCAATGATTTAAATCGCGATTATCGCAGTATTGCGGTGATGTGGCAAAAAAAGCTATAGCGAATAGCGGAAGCTATCACGGAGACTATGCTATATCGCGGTACTATCAAAAGATGCTACTTCTATTGCTTTCCTTATTATGTAGAATATAATATGAATAGGAAAAAAATTATAACAAGAATGTCAAGCAAAGTGCAACTAAAAAGTTGCAAATTTACAACACTCTCATGAAATACCCAACCTAAAATCTTAAAAAAAAATACTTTTGTTCAAAAATCTAAAACATTTTACTTGATATTATGTATAGGCCATACTAAGCTAATAGCGAATAACAAACTCTTTCCTGCTCCCTCGACTTTAATTAACTCTCATCCTGCCAAGCCTAGCATAAATAAAAATATTTTTGAAGCTTAATTTTTTTAGTTGAATTCAATGTATAAAATTGATTTTTTGAACACTAGAAAGTACACATTCCGTTTCTGCATTGATGACGCTTTAAGATTTTGCACTTTAACCAAGGCACACGTAGAAATGACCAAATCGGCCTTCTTCATTAGCTCATTTATTGCTCTTGAATGATATGTGTTACTCTATTCCACAATAATAGATAACATTAAGAATCATGAATGGTGGGGATATGCAAAGGAAGAAACAGTTAAAAGTCGTGTCGAAATTGTAGAAAGACATGTATTTAGAAACAAAATTTGAAAGCTAGAATGTCATATATATTTAGGAACAAAGGGAGTAATTATTATTTCTTGAAATAGAATATAAAGTGTAAAAGTATATAGAATTTTAAGCAAGAAGTTAACTACCAAATATTTGAACTCAAATTATCCCAACATCAAGTTGTCTTTTGTAGATTTTCAAATGAAATTATTTGGTTAAAGGCCATATTGAATTTTTTCTTTTGAACATGTGAAATACCTTGTTTTCAATGTTTGATGTCAAAAACTAATTTTATTTATCTAAAAACTATTATCATACCAAATAATTGTTCACATGCCTAAATAATTACAAAATAAAGCACAGCAGCTGCTATTTTCGCTATCTGCTAACCGCTATAGTGGACTGCTATTACCGCTATAGTGGTCATAGCTGTAATATCATATATCTATGCTATAGCTTAGCATTCCAAGTACGAAAACCGCTATAGCACCATTATAGCCCACAAATTAAATCAATGCTAGTATGTGTTCTTGGAAGTGTTGTGATTCTGCTATGGTATGGACTATCATATAAGTACTAAGTAACAAATGCCATAAGACATTCAAGCGTCGTTAACTCGTGCTGACCACATACCTGGTTTTGCAGGCTTTGCCAAGTAATTGTTATGAAGGATGTATCTCTGGGTGGAATTAAGGACATGATGGAAGCTGCGGCGGCTCTTTGCAAGAGATATACTCCGATATAATATTGGAAAGGCATTGTGAGCTCTTAGTTTGGCCACACGCTGAGAAAAGTGTGTAAATCTAGTCGGTACTAAAGACTAGAGACATGTATGGGTACAATATGGCAATCGTGTGAATGTCACTACCTGATTTCGGTTAGTTTTAAACTACGTCGCGGTGGGAAATGTAACTACGAGAGTTCTGCGTGCGTGTCTCATGAACAATAGAGAATTTATGACTAAAACTTGACCAATTTGACAAAAATGCTTATAAAACTATCTAGCACATTCCCAAGGACGTGCGTCATTTATTAGCATAGATTTGGTACAATTGGATAGTTAGAGCATATAATTGTTGGCTTGCTATAGTTGAACTTGTTGAGTTCTGTACTCGTCCTATATTATACTTTGGAGAGTACGACCTTGAGAGTTTCGTTGCCGAGGAGCCAGACGGAAGTGATCCAAATTGGCAGATGGACGAAGCTCATGAGGACCAGGACTTCGATGGTTCAACCTTTGGTGGCGATGGCGAAGATGAAAGTTTGAGAGTCGCGTAGTTGAAATAGCTTTTGTCCGCCCTGCGTGGCGAGAATAGTCATGAACTCGTTGTTCGATACCATGTATCCCGAAACCTTATGTTTAAAAATATCTTCTAGTTGTGATATAATTATGGGACCGCTACTATTGCTTCTCTATGATACTTCGATGTGCACACATCCGGTAAACTTGTACTTTATCCGGTGTAGGCCATAGACTGAAATGTTACCAAAGGTAGTGGCATGTATGGGTCGTCACATGTGGTTTTGACTATAGGTTTGTTAAAAATAATATGGTTTTACGAAATTTACTCTATAATATAATTTTATTATGCAATTTTAAGTCCGGATATGATTTGATAAGTTTTTTAGATCAAAAGGGCATCAACAAAATTGATGTCCCAGTTTCATTACTGAAACCGGCAAAGACATTACATAAAGCAGGTTTAGCACCAACTTGAACTTTACCACATCAACAAACCAAACATTTCAACCCAAGCAACCATAGCAAAGACAGAATTACAATTTGCCATCAACCCAGTTACTCAAATAACTTTCAAGCGACTTCAATTCTTTTGGAATGATAGTTGCCTCCTGAGCTTCAACCAACAAATGATCGCTTCTATTCACATTGATCCAGCACCCAAAGGAAGAGGTGCTTGAAGCCTGGCCACCAGGTTTTCGCAGAACTTCTCCAGTTTGGCCACCATCTCCTCCTTGTACAGCGGACTCCAATCCCTCAAGGACATGATATCCTTTTTCACACTGTTTTTATATTTGACCAACACTGGAAACGGAAAATCATGTTATTTCTACTATTCCACAAGCTCTAGAGGGCAGCAGCACAAATAGTATTCAAAGCAGCATTTCTCTTGTATGATTTGATAAGTTACCTTGTTTCTCCAACAAAATCATAATCAAGCTGGGCTGTGTTGATTATTTTTGTTTTACAGGCCTCCAAAAGGCTACGCACAAGGTCTATCACCCTAGTAGCCGAGCTTAAACTGGCCCACCCAGCCAGGCATACGTATGTCGTTTTCATCAAGTCGACAGATCCCGCGTAATTGCGTGGCCAGGTGTTATAAGATGTACGAAAAATAGCATACAACTTAAGCATTGATAAGTTCTATAAATGTAAATGTGTTAAAGCTTGATAAATTTGCATTGTTATAATAAGGTCTAGCAAATACTTGGAACATATGCTTCTTTTTTCTCTTAACTAACAAGAGAATTTCTAGAATTTTTTCCTTTTTTCTCTCTTTCTCCCATTCAAGGATTATATTGTCCTGCATTTGATCTCATCAATTGTTCATAAGTTCTAGCTTGTACTGGCCCAAAGTTTAGGAACGGGCTGAGCTTGTCTGAGCTAGACGGCTCTAGAGCATGAACTGCCCAATTGCAGTTTCTTTCCTCTTAAAAGAAAAAAAAATGCAGTTGTTTTCTTTCTCTTTTTTAAACCAATTGAACTGAGTACTTTCTTGGCGCAACAATTGTTCAGTTCTAATGGCCTGGGCCATTTAACACGAAACAGTCAGTCCACCAAGTTTTAAGTAGCAAACTTGACGTTGTGTCCGACCAATTTTAGAATACATATGCGTGTATGTTTAGTGAAAAAGCGTGTATCCACGTTTCCGTGAGATCTTAGGTGCTTCCAATAAATTTCAAGTATGTATAGAGAACATGCGGATGTGTATGTGTGTGGATGGTAGGAATGTGATATACCTTGAGTGTATCCATCCACCTTATACTCTCTGGAAAAACGTACACACACAAATTAAGAAACAGGCCTATATTCTGCCACTCAAAGAAATAGTCTAACATTAATTTATCCCACGTCATTCTCCAGCCTGTTTAAAACCCTTCTTCATTAATTTCCAGTTTCCACACGGTCTACTCCCATTTTCGAACAGTATCATTCTGTTCTATCCCCTTGCGCCTAGCAAGATATTTTCCTCTCATATCTTCTTCTTCCTCTCCCGTGATATTAATCGCGGGTCGCGGTGTCTCGTCCCAAGCTTCGGTAGCCGCCGGCGCCCTCTGCTGCGTCCCGGTGATCGTCGGAGCCGCCGGAGAAGCGAGATCCGCACCTTTCATCTCCCAGGTAAGTAAGTATGCATTCTTCTCTGCGCAGAATTTGGCCATTTGCCATGCCCATGCGTGATGCATGTTTAATGCTTATCCGATCATGGCGTTTCCGCGTTTAATTAGTTTTCTTCCGAATGGCCGGCAATGCTGTAAACATATATAGATCGTTCCGTTTTCTTACGTCTCTTTGCATTTCTTGAACAGGTTAGTTCCAGAAGCTGAATGGATTACCCGTTTCAATCGATTTGTTGCCTCTGCCCTTGCGTTCGTTTGAGGAGACGAGAGGGGAGGAACAGGTTCCTACGGATGTTTTTTCACATAAAAAAAGGGGGACAAAAAGACGTGCTTGCCATTTCATAGGAAGCATGTTACGAGTGCTGTGCCCAAGCATTCGCATTTTTTTAGTAAGAAAGTGCAGATTCTTCTCTTCTTTGTGTTGAAATAAAAAAAATATTACACATACACATTTTTTCTCTTTTTTTTTCTTAGCAATTTTTCATGCAATTTTTCTTATTCTGTTTCGTTTAAAGGTATCGAGAATTTCTCATTACGATATAGCAAGACAGTTTATACATATAGAATCTGTTTCCTCTGCTATATGGGCATACGGCCAACAATGCGTGGTCTAGTCTAAAGCCAACCTTCATACCCGGTCTCGGTCTATTTCGGAAAATATAATACCAGGCGCTGACGTGATATTTTACTGAATCAGAGCTTAGTCTCTCCAGCTCATTGATAATGATATTCGAAGACCATGTCCACTGTTCTAGTCTACATTTCATTTTGTCCTTTTCGAACTAGTTGCTTAATTTTTAACGCACATTAGGTGATAAAAGATACTATATTACTGCTGCTTACGGGCAATTGATCTTTACTAAAATCGATGTTGATTGAGAAATTTTGGTCTTTGCGAATGTTTGAGAAAATAGATATTGATTGAGATCAGGTAATTGATGCACTCTTCATCATACTGTACTATCGAGGAAGGATACGAACATTATTCACAAAACCACTTGATAGTCCGGTACAAATGTATTATTAGATAACTCAAATATCCAAATAGGTTTGTTAGAGATATACTCAATATCTAAATTAGAGTCTATATCTAGCACAATTCAAACTCTTTTGGTTATATAAGCCACCCTATGTACATGTAAACGAAGAACAAAATTAGTGGATTTGTCTCACCTGGCTTTTCCTCCACCACGAGGTTTTCCAGGTAAAATATATCTCTCATTTTCGCCGTGCTAACAGTAGCATCCTTTGCACTCGATATTCCCAGCATTTCTGTCTCATCCTGTCAAATTATGGCTTCTTTCTTGATCACAGGCAAGGCACCATCGATCGTCTGATATTCGAACTTACGACGTCAGTACATTTGGCGGCCGGTGGCAATGACGTCGGCGCGCCCGTACCGGTTTCCCGCGCTGCCGGACGAGGACGAGCCCACGCGACGCTCCGCTGGCCGGTCGTGCGGGACGTGCGGCGCGTCGTTGGTGGCGAGCTGCGTGGCGCTGTGCTGCTGCCCGTGCGCCGTGGTTAGCTGCTTCACGCTGGCCCTCGTCAAGGCGCCCTACGCGGCGGGCCGGCGGTGCGTGGCCAGGCTTGCCAAGAGGCGGCAGATCAGAGGCGTGCCGCGAAAGACGAAGCGCGTGCGAAGCCTGGACGACCAGCAACATCAGGAGGAGGAGCTCGGTGGTGGCGCAGCGCTGGTGAGCAAGGAGTGGAGCGAACTGGGCCGGACTGGCGCTGGCGCCTCGGGTGGCAATGCTAATGGTGCGACTGTGGTCGGCGAGGGCTGCAGGATGAGGGTCAGTGCGACGGAGAAGCTGTGGGCGGAGATGTACCAGGTCGGGCATTGGGGGTTCGGCCGGCTGTCCTTCTCGGCGGCCGGAGGCGCGGCGACACAGGTGATCACAGAGGGTTCCGAGAAAGACGGCGATGATGGTGTGGGGCAGTGACCGTGGTGTGCCACGCTTTGGTTTGTGCAAACTTTGCGGTACGAGAAATGTGAGGAGGTGATGGTGTGGTTTGTGCCTTCGTGGCATGGGTGCCTTGTGGCGGGTTTTTTATGGAGCTGGAAAAATGGAAAATGGTCGGTGGTGATGAGATGAACAATGTCTGGTCTAATGGAATCATAACTCTATTATTTCTGGAAGGAATCCCGACACCAGGACACTTTGAGCCGGCTCGAGCCGAGCCGTAAAAAAATTACGTTTAGGTCTTTTCAAAAAAACGTTTAGGTCTTTTTTTAGAAAAAAAATTATTACGTTCAAATCCTTCTGACCATTTTTTACGAAGAGGATCCCAGATAAATGCCAAAAAATATATATAATTACGTTTAGATCGTTTTTCCATTTTTTACGAAAAAGAACCTTTCGTTTATCAAATAAATGACAAAAAAAAGTATAGTTACGTTTAGATATTTTTGCCGTCTTTTACGAAAATGTCCATTCGTTTATATGAAATCACGGATCCGTCGTGAGAGGGCCTCGAATAAATACGGAAAAAATTTTAAACACGTATAAAAACAATGACCGTGGTGTGGCACGCTGCGCAGACATTCCTAGTGGCTCTTATAGTCTTTGTCTTAGCCCGCAATTTGGGCTGTGAAGATGTGCGTGTACTAAGAGTGATTATCTATCTGGTATATGTTGTGGTATATTTACTTTTATTAATAGACACATATCTAAGCGAGGTGTTTTTATACATCACTACTTTAAAGTTGTTCAAATATTAAAACACGAATGATGAGTGAATCATAATTACTTATCCTTTTGTTTGCTTTAACATTTATACATTTTATATTGCGATGGAATACATAAGCTCTGTTTGGCAAAACTATACATCTTCAAGGTTATATTTATGTATTGAATTGTGCTTCTATCCTCCTCAAAATAAATTGTATAAATCTTGAAGCAAGCAAAAAGATAAGTAATCACTATCTACTCTTCGTTTATGCTTTAATATTTATGCATTTTAAAAAAACACATAAAAGTGTTAAGAAACCCTAATAGCCCATTGGAAGGCCCATATGGTCCCTTAGCCAAAACCCTGGATGAGCGCTATAAAAGGAGGAGGGGTCCCCCCTAATGTACAAGAAATCATTAGCAATAAAGAATTTCCGCTATTGCTCTCCCTAAACACGTGTCTCTCTCTCTTTCTGTTCTCCAATTAAGATCTGTTCGGGAACCCCGGACTATTCGATAGCGAGGTTCCTTAACACGTTATCAGCACGAAGCTCTACGGAGATCAGAATTGAAAAGGTGAGAAGAGGTGAGAATCGGTGATTGTATCTAATCGCTGTCGTTCTTATGCATGCATCTACCCTACGCCTCTGTTTTTCTGTTTTCCGTCTTATGGCTCGAAGCTACAGTACAAGATGATTTTACAGATCAGTTTTACTGATCATCATCCCTAAAAAAAAAAAGAAAGAAAAGGGAAAGAAAAAGAAAAATTGCAGAAAAAAAAATCGCAGAAAATTTTGAAAAATTGCCAGAAAATCAAGAAGATTTATTTGGCTCTGTTTTTAATTTTTCTTGCTCTATTTCTCTGTTTTATGAATTTTCTTTATGAATTTTGAATCATTTGCTTTATTTTATATAATGCAATGCATATGAATTTATTTTTCTGTACTTTATGTTTTTTTGCAACCATTTTCTATCAGATTACACGCAGTAATCTAAACCAGAATTTTGATATCATGCAGATGTCTGGCATTGTGAATCGTGAGTTTGAAGAACTGGCCCCGCATGGTCAGAACTACCTCACTTGGGCATCGGACGTGAAGATCGTTCTTGGGGGCAAGAAGCTCCGCTCCGCGATTGGTCTAGGGTCCTCGCAGGACGCAAAACCTACCGCCGAGCGAGCGATCAAGCTCGCATTTTCTCGAGCACCACCTCTCGGCCACTCAAGAATGAATATATGGTGAGGAGAGTGCACTGAGCTTTGGACCGCACTTGAGCGGTTGAAAAGCTCAAATACACCATCTTGCCCCAAGCACGGCAAGATTGGGTTACTTTGAGGTTTGCGGACTTGAGCGGTGGCGAGTACAATTACGCCTTGCGAATTTGTACCAATCTCTCTCTATGTGGCAAGAAGATCAGCGATGAAGAGAAGATTGAGAAAACTCTCTCTACCTTCCACCCTAATGCTATCAGTGCACGCAACTATCGTCGGGGCGCATACAAGGAGTATAGCGAACGATTGATGTAATGCAAGTTGCGGAATCGCAAGACGATGTTCTACGCAAGAACTATGTCTCGCACCACAGACGAGGCAGCACGTAAGTCAATGCCAATAGCTACAAGGTGAAAAGCCCACTCATAGAAAGAAGGGCAAGCGGTGGAAAAGAGAGACCCGAGGCCAAAGGAAAGTCAAAGCCCACGTGAAGAGGATGACAAAGAAAAGACGCACGCCAAGCCGTATGGACAGCAGAACAGACGTGCTTCAAGTGTGGTACTTGGGGACATTGGTCGAAGATATGTCGAGAATCAAAGAAGCGATCAATGCATATCGGGCTAAGAAGAAGGCAAAGGAAAACGCCCATGAGCGCGCCGCCAACATCGGTGATGAAGATGCCATGGATGTAGATACCCTCTTACCTCATCCTCACGAATAGCACGGACATCGATCTGCGGCCATTATTATGGCAAATGAAGAAAACTTCGCAGATGACATAGAAGCGAAATTAATGCATATTTCTGATTACATTTAATGCATTTCTTTTAGATTATGGTTGTTAGCATTTTCTTTGAATAAAGGATTGTAAGCTCTAGAAGAGCATACTTCTTTCATGAATAAATCGTAATTTATTCTTTATTCGATATTCTTCAATTTTGCAAGTAATATTTGGATTGTTTTGCCTCTATCGATTAGAATTATATTTCTTTTATCTAGAAATCGTGTAGCGCCCAAATGGAAGAGATATGCATTGTTGATAGTGGCACAACAAATACCATCTTAAGAGAGTCTAAGTATTTCCAGTCGATCACGAAGAACGCCGGAAAGATTACTACGATCGCGAGCGACTCATATGTAATCGACTCAGGAAGAGCCACAATTATATTGCCTATGGGTACAACTTTGGTAATTGAAGAAGCCCTTTTGTACCCTGAATCAACACGCACTCTCTTAAGCTTTAAAGACATCCGCGCCAATGGTTTTCACGTAGAAACCAATGAAGAAAATGGCAAAGAATACTTGTGCATTGTGAAGCACGCGGTATGTGGAAAAATGGTATTAGAAAAATGTCCCTCATATGAATCAGGGTTGTACTACACGAATATTCATGCACCCGAAGTGTATACTTCCTTGAAGACTGTTTTTAGAAGCTTTGAGTTATTTTCTTTATGGCATGGTAGATTAGGCATCACAGTCCGAGAATGATGAGAAATATAGTGAACAACTCACGAGGTCATGGCATTAATGTTAAAAATTTCCCGAATCATGAAGATTTTTGTGTGCCTGCATGTGCCACCGGAAATTAATAACTAGACCCTCTGTCATGAAAGTGCAAAGTGAAATCCCAGCATTCTGGAGCGCATCCGGGGATATTTGCGGTCCGATTCAGCCTGTCGGGCCATTTCGATACTTTATGGTGCTCATCGATGCTTCCTCGAAATGGTCGCATGTATGCTTGTTGTCAACAAGAAACCATGCTTTTGCAAAGTGATCTCGAGATCATAAGAATTAAGAATGCTTTCCACGATCATCACGTGAAGTCCATTAGAATGGACAATGCGGAGAATTTACTTCAAAGGCATTTGATGACTATTACACGACAACGGGGATAGCGATTGAGCACTCTGTGCCGCACGTCCATACGCGAGAATGGACTAGCGAAGCACTAATAAAGAGGATTAAGTTCATTGCGGACCGCTTTGCGAGTTGTAACTTGCCCAACACTTGTTGGGGACACGTGATCTGCACGCAGCGGCTCTTATCAATTTTAGACCGTCACCTACAACATCCATTCTCTATGCGGCTTGTGCGGGATCATCCGAAGATCTCCCATCTTAGAAAATTTGGGTGTATGGTATATGTACCTATACCACCCCTCGGTGGATCGCAATGGGCCCTCTCCGCAAGTCCGGGATATCGTTGGTTATGAGAGTGCATCCATAATCGGTATTTGGAACCTATGATGAAGATTTGCATACAACCGGTTGATTGCATTTTTGACGAGGATCGTTTCCGTCATTAGGGGAGAAATCAACCTTTGGATGAAAAATGCCGGAAATCATATGGCATTCCACTAGGATCCCGCACATGACCCCGCACTAATGAAGCAAATCAAAAAGTCGAAGATAATTGATTTGCGAATTTAGCAAATGAACTGCTGATCATTTTGTGATCTCGAGGGCGTGGTTAAGTCGCATGTACCCGCAAGGAATGCACGAGAGGGTGGAAATACCAAAGAAAATAGAAGGTATCCTCAGCCTGTTCGAGGCCTCAAAGAAAAAGCGAAATCGGCTCCTCAAACCCAAAGTACCGGAGGCGTCCGGAGAAAAGCTGGCGAGAGGACTTACCACAACCAATCACGAAAATGCCCCAAGGAAAGAAGGGGAGCAGTTGAGACCTAGCCTGGAAAGAAGCCAACGAAAAGGCAATTCGGACTTGAATCTTCCAGAAGGAAGCCGCGGAAATAATTTGTGCGCACACATAGGCGATGAAAGCTAAAGGAACTTGCTCCGCGATAGGGAAAAGCGAAAGAGCAAGTAGAAGTGCATGAAGCACCCCATGAAGAAATGACCATAAACTTTGTAATAACGGAGAATCACTGAATAGAGCAACATCCAACATTGATGCATACTTCGCAAAGAAGATTGCCTCGATCATTGATCATGATCCGAGCCTACATCTCTCAGAGTGCAAGAAAAGGCTAGATTGGGAAGAATGGAAAAAGGCAATCAACTGCGAGTTAGTCTCTCGAACAAGAGAGAGGTGTTTGGGCCGTATCGCACACCTTCCCATGTAAACCACAGTAGGTCACAAATGGGTCTTTGTTCTAAGAGAAATGAAAACAACGAAGTTGTAAGGTATAAAGCAAGGCTTGTAGCACAAGGTTTCACTCAACGTCCGGAGTTGATTATGAAGAAACCTATTCTCCGGTCATGGGAGGAATTACCTTTAGATATTTGATCTCAATGGCGATCAACTTGAAGTTGAGAATGAAGCTAATGGATGTTGTCACACCTATTTGTATGGAAACTTGGATTGGAGATATACATGAAAGTACGGAAGAATTCCTATCCCAAACCAAGATGGAGCAAATAGAAACACATGCAGTGTGGCTGGAGAAATCACCGTATGGGTGAAGCGATCAAGAAGAATGTGGTACAATCGCTGGAGTGACTTTCTCTGCAAGAAAGGCTACACAAGCAGTGAAGATTGTCCATGTGTGTTTATCTGACGATCCCGAATGGATTCTCAGATAATCTCCGTCTATGTAGATGACTTGAACATCATAGGGACGGATGAAGAAATTGAAGAGGCATGCTCATACTTGAAGTCGAGTTTGAAATGAAGGATTTAGGTAAAACCAAGTTTTGTTTAGGCTTGCAGCTTGAACATGTCCAAGGAGGAATCTTGGTACATCAATCAACCTACACGCAGAAAGTGTTGGAAAGATTTGGATTTGAAAAAGCATATCCTGCGAAGACTCCAATGGTCGGAAGGTCACTCCAAGCAGACCTAGATCCATACAGACCTAGAGAAGAGGGGGAGGAAGTCCTGGGAGCAGAATTCCCATATCTGAGTGCAATTGGAGCGCTCATGTACCTTGCGAATAGCACTAGACCGGACATTGCGTTCGCTGTGAATTTGCTAGCTCGGTACAGTGCAGAACCCACCAAAAGGCATTGGAAAGGGATCAAGGACATCTTCCGTTACCTCCAAGGAAGCAAAGACCTTGGTCTGTTTTTCAGAAGAAACAATGAATTGAATTTGGTTGGCTATGCCGATGCTGGGTATTTATCAGACCCGCATACTGGTAAGTCCCAAACTGGCTATGTTTTCCTATGTGGAGGAACAGCAATTTCTTGGAAGTCGTCTAAACAGACTCTTGTCTCGACGTCGACAAACCACTTGGAAATCATCGCTTTGTACGAAGCATCTCGTGAATGTGCATGGCTCAGAAGAATGGTTCACCACATCCAGAAGTCATGTGGTTTGAACATTGAGCAAACTCCCACGATAATTTATGAAGATAATGCAACTTGTGTTGCCCAAGCACAGATGGGTTATATGAAGAGCAATCTCACGAAGCATATCAACCCCAAGTTCTTCTATGCTCATGAATTGCATAAGATGAACGAGATCAAGATATTGCATACTAAGTCATGTGAAAATCTTGCAGATTTGTTCACTAAATCACTCCCAGCGTCTACCTTTGAAAGGTGCGTAAAAGGAATTGGGATGATGAGACTTAGAGAAGTGCAGATTTCAGGGGGAGATATTTCACATACTCCCACATAAATCTCGAAAATGAATTATGAATACCCAACATGAATCTCGAAGATTAGCAATTGAAGTTGGGAGAATTGTACTCTTTTCCTTAGCAAGTTTTCATGAAGTTTTTCTTGCATAAGGTTTTTAACGAGGCAATTCGTGCAACATAGTAAGCGTATGCTATGTACTCTTTCTCCAAGTATTTTTCCCACTGGGTTTTTCTGGAGTTTTAATGAGGCATATGCATCTCGCGGCAAAGGGCCCAAGGGGGAGTGTTAAGAAACCCTAATAGCCCATTGGAAGGCCCATGTGGTCTCTTAGCCAAAACCCTGGATGAGCGCTATAAAAGGAGGAGGGGTCCCCCCTAATGTACAAGAAATCATTAGCAATAAAGAATTTCCGCTATTGCTCTCCCTAAACACGTGTCTCTCTCTCTTTTCTGTTCTCCAATTCAGATCTGTTCGGGAACCCCGGACTATTCGATAGTGAGATTCCTTAACAAAAAGCACCTCTCGTCTTTGAATTGTGATAGAAAAAATTGCGTTTGTTTCCGTTGGCGGGTCCCGCCGTTTGAACATCGCCGCCATCGCCATGGACTAAGGCACTAAGTCCTCAACCTGCTAGGCTGCTACGGCCAGACCAACCCCCATGCCAGCTACACCCACGGGGAGAGAATTTTTTTTTCTTTAATATTTTTTTAATCTTTTTTTCAAAACTAGGCATCAGAGCAAAAAAATTGCAGAATTATGCGCCGATCGCCCCACATACGGGCGATTAGTGCGGCTTTGAACGCGCGATTTTTCCTCTGTTTCATATGATGTCGGATGGAGATAAACTTTATATGAAAATTGTAGCTCTCGACGGGATCTACAACTTTTGTATACAAGTTTTTTTTCATTTGAATCCATTTAGATAGTCAAAAATGGGATAGAATGTTCAGATCTAAAATTAGATCTGTTTTTAGATCTGAACATTCTATCTCATTTTTAACCATCTAAATGGATTCAAATTGAAAATGTTTGTATACAAAAGTTGTATATCCCGTCGAGAGCTACAATTTTTATATAAAGTTCATCTCCATCCGACATCATATGAAAAAGTTATGATTTTTTTAAAAATTGACCGCAAACGGAGGAAAAATCGCGGGCACTAATCGCCTGTATATGGGGCGATCGCCCCGTATAGGGACGACCGACATCTAATTCTGCAAATTTTTTGCCCTGACGCCTAGTTTTGAAAAAAAGATTAAAAGAAAATATTAAAGAAAAAAAAATCCCAGGGAGAAGCCCATCAATCAGGCTCCGCCCTGCCCCCAGGAAAGCCGTCTAGTCTCGTACCTGCAACAATTTTCCTGTAAGCTGAATTTGGATCACTAGACAGTGGCACAAAAAAAAGAAAAGCTCGATCCATCTTTTTTTATGCATGAAAACAGCCTACAAGATTGCACTATGTACATCATGGCACACGCTCTCTACCCCAGTACCCCTTCCCATCCACAAGGACAGTCAACTACTCATCAAGCAGCATGAGGCTCCGAGGGCACGCGGTCAGTCCAAGGTTTCAAATTTCGCCGAAATTCAGTACTTTAAGTAGGTTTTGAAATATATTTATCCAGGTTATTGGTGGTCTAAAAATTCGATTTTCCATCAAATTTTATTAAAAAATCATTTTTTTACAACCATTTTCGTCCCGAAATTCCACCAAAATTTCGAATTCATTTCAGTGGGTGCTGAAAGTTTTTTATAAACGAAATTCGAAACCTTGGTCAGTCCTGGGCCCTTTTTGCAACTCTGCTCGTCGATCATTACCCATCATGCAAACCCAGTTAAACAGCCTTCAAATCCAATCAGTAACTAGCTCTGCAAAGCCTTCTCTTCACACCTTTTACGCAGACGTCACGGGGTAGTAGTCGTCGTACGTGCACCTCCTCGAGGACATCAGCCTCGCCAGCTTCCGTTTGCAGAGCTCGAACCTCGCCGGCCGGTCGTCGTTGGAGCTCTGCACAGCCGCCGTTCTACTCGGGAGCCCAAGCTGGCGCTCCAGCTCGGCGAACTCCTCGGCTCTCTGGATCACATGGTCGTAGCAGATGTACCTCCCGCCGGCCGTGTTGTTGCTCATTGCCTCGTACACCCGAACGTGACCCTCGGCCACCGTCTCGACGTTCGCCGTGGCGAGCAGGCCTTCGGCAAGCATGGCACGTGCTCCTGCGGACGTGTAAAAGCAGGCATGTCAGTGTGCTGAACGGTGAACAGCCCGTGTTGTGTAGAACTTTCTAAACAGGACTGACTAACTGATACTAGTTGGTGCGAACCTTTGAGGTATGCAATGGAGGCGGTAGAGTTGCGGCGGCGGAATCCCGGTCCGGTGACCAGCGCAGGGCAGATGGTGACCAGTTTCAGGTCTCTTCCCCGGGCTGCCCTCCAGGCTGCCTTCTCCGCTGCCGTCTTGCCAAGCGCAAACCACAGCTGAAAAGTTTCATCTCACATCATTAGATTGCTTAATTTTCCAAAAAAAAGAAGGTACAATTGGTGGGCAGTGAAATATGTGTCCACGATTGCGAGTGCATATCTGTATCTGAATTTTTTTTCTCGAGGATGGTTGTGTGGATTTTCAATGAACAGTTTGTCTAAGCATCACCGAACCGTACGATATGAAAATAACATGCTATACTATGATTATATGCGAACAAAAATGTATATAATTGCAAACAGAAATTCCTTGTTGAAACTTGAAAATACCAATGAATCCAGGTTTCTTGTGATCAGTGATCACTGACCTTATTATCACGGCAGAAGCTCTCGTCGCTCCAGCAGTTCTCATCAATGATAGTAGGGAACCGTCTGTCATGAGGATAGTTTTGCCTCCACACGCATGCTAGCAAGGACGAGGTGAAGACACACTTCCTGACGGACTCTGTCCTCACGCATGCTTCAATCACCCGCTCTGCCGCTTTGGCTTCCAAGCTTGCCATATGCTTCTGTTAGAGCAAGATTGACAGTAAAAGGTTAATTTCATCACACAGTTTAATGCTGGTAACAAACAGTTATATTCCTGTGGGCTATGGCTACTCAAAAATTGGCTCCCAAGCATGTTCCTGAGAGACCACAAAGTTCACTAAGTAAAAATTGTTAGAATTACATGGGCTAGACCCAAATAATTCACGGAAAATTCCAAAGGCCTATTAGGTGGAAGAGAGGTGGAAATGCAATAATCCTATATTGCTAATGGAGGTGGATGAAGATCACCTTATAAGGGAAGCTTCTTCCACCATGCTTGAGCATGAGAAGGAGAAAAGAGAGAACACGCATTGCTCGCCGCCTCGCCACCTGCCTTGTGAAATGCGCGACATCTTGCGTGAATGGTGCAGCGAAATCGGGTCCGATGGCTTGCACAGGCGCAGTTCTCTTTTGCAGTTTTTGCAGCGTGGAACTAAGTGGTTAACACGTTTACGTTGTGTGAAATTAACTGCACGCAGAATCCGTAACCGACTCAAATCGTGGAACGGATTTGACGCGGTATCCGTAACCGACTCGTAACGTGCTCCACAATCCTCTCTGTTATATATACGCAAAACAGAGATCAAATCAATACCTCTCGAATCTTTTGCCTTCTCGAAATCTTTGTGTTTGCTTCGTCTTCCCCATCCCTCCACCGGCGTGCACCGTTGGGAGAGCGGTCTCGGAATGTCCGCCTGAGATCTGCATCGGAGAGGCGAATCACGTTTTGGGAAGCGTCTTCCGCGGCCGCTCATTGGTTTCTTCACCGACGGTTAGCTTCACCTGCATCGCCTTCTGATCTTCATCGGTATACGCTCTGCGGAGTTACGCCACGTCTTCGTGTCATCTCGTGTCTGAGCGAACCTCATCTATTTTATGTTTATCTAATAATATGGATGAGATAGACATTGCAATTGGCATATTGCTTCTGTCTAGTTTGTTTGTTTCATCTGTTCTAGCTTCAATTATTGTCATATCTTATTTTCGGAATAGATTCATCATTAATATGCCTAATTTTCCAACAATCCAAAAACGTGATAGGCTTTTCATGGTGAATATGATTAAAGCGACTGGTTTTGCTGAGGCAATGAAACCGGATAAATTTACCGGTGTTCACTTTAAGAGATGGCAGACTCGAGCCACTCTGTGGCTCACGGCTATGAACGTCTACTGGGTTGCGACTGGCAAACCTAAAGGAACCCTTACTGCTGAGCAGGAAAAGGAGTTCAAGGATGCCACCACAATTTTTGTAGGATGCGTTCTTAGCGTTCTTTTAGACCGCCTTTGCGACGTGTATATGCACATGTCGGATGCAAAGGAGCTGTGGGAGGCACTCGAAAATAAATTCGATTGCCTCGGATCTTTGTGATGGTGTATGTTATGGAGCAATATCATGACTACAAAATGGTTGATAGCCGTTCTGTGGTTGAATAAGCTCACGAGATACAGTTCATTGCGAGGGAACTTGATCATCTCAAGTGCACGTTACCCAACAAGTTTGTGGCTGGTGGCATTATTGCCAAATTACCTCCCTCGTGGAGGAATTTTGCCACATCTCTAAAACACAAGAGGCAAGAAATCTCTGTTGAGAGTCTGGTTGCATCTCTTGATGTTGAGGAGAAAGCTCGGCGAAGGATGTACACCCAAAGGTGGTTGAGGGACAAACCAGCGCCAATTTTGTGCAGCGTGTTGGTTCTGGTAAGTTCAAGTCAAAGGGAAAAGCTGTTCAGACTACCAACTTCAAAAAGAAGAAACAACAGAATGACAAGCCTTGCTTCGTGTGTGGTGTGATTGGACATTGGGCAAAGAAATGTCCAAGCCGCAAACGAGGAAAGGATCGGCGAGACGAACTCCAAATGTCAATGTGACTATTGGCAATGCTTGAGAAGGAGACACACAGGTATGGTAATTTACTCACTTTGTTCTTTCGGCTATTCAATCTACCGATTGGTGGATTGATCTTGGGGCTAATATTCATGTTTGTCTTTGATGTATCATTGTTTTCTTCTTACCGGGTTGCTCGGGGTTCCTCGTGTTGATGGGAATGGGTCACACTCTTACATTCTTGGTGTTGGCACGGTAGATCTGAAGCTTACTTCGGGAAAGATCGTGCGGCTAAAGAGCGTCATGACATGTCCTACAATCAACAAGAGTCTCATTAGTGGTTCCCTTCTCTGTAGAGATGGGTATAAGTTGGTATTTGAGTCGAATAAAGTAGTCATATCAAAATATGGACTATTTATTTGTAAAGGCTATAATGTGGAGGCTTGTTCCGCTTTTCCCTTGAGATTCTTTGTGTCAATGTTATAAATTCGTGAATCATCTTTGTGACAATGTTATTGGTAGTGAGGCAAGTGTTTGGCACTCACGACTATGTCATCTTAATTTTGTTTCTATGTCTCGGCTTTCCAAAGATGAAATTAATTCAAATTTTCCATTGTTAAAGGTTCTAAGTGCCAAAGTTGTGTGCAGTCTAAGCAACCTACAAGCCTCACAAAGCAAATGAGGAAAGAAACTTGGCAACATTAGAACTCATACATTGGATCTCTGTGAGATGAATGGTGTGTTGATGAAGGGTGGGAAAAGATACTTCATGACTTTAATTGATGATGCGACTAGATTTTTCTATGTGTATCTCTTAAAAACAAAAAATGAGGCTTTAGACTACTTCAAAATCTATAAAGCAGAAGTTGAGAATCAACGAGAAAGAAAGATCAAAAGAGTTAGGTCGGATCGTGGTGGAGAGTATTTCTCCAATGATTTCTCCCAATCTTGTGCGAGCATAGTATCATCCATGAGAGGGCGCCTCCTATTCGCCCCAATCTAGCGGGGTTGCGAAGGAAGAACCGCACTGATGACTTGGTTAATGCCATGTTGGACAACTGGGGATTATCTAAGGCATGGTGGGGAGGCCTTGTTGACCTCGAGTCATGTCCTAAATAGAGTTCCTACTAAGAATAGTGAGGTAACTCCATATGAGGATGGGAAGGAAGAAAATCATCACTATCCTACTTGCGCACTGGGGTGCTTGGCGAAAGTCAATGTCTTAGAAAATAAAGAAGCGCAAACTTGAACCTAAAGCTGTTGATTGTGTCTTTACGGGATATGCTCATTGCAGGCATTGCCTACTGAGTTTCTAGTAGTTAAATCGAGGTATCAGACATGCGTCGATATGATAATGGAGTCTCGAGATGCAGCGTTTTTGAGAATATATTTCCTATGAAGGATATGCATAGCATTGAGTCGGGCTTGTGATACAACTCTGAACTCCGCCATACCAGTTGAGCTTTTGAACAAACACATGAACAAACTCACGAGGAGGATGGCGGTGATGCTCCTAGGAGCAAGAGACAAAGGACGCAAAATCCTTTGGTGATGATTTCCTTTGTGTACCTTGTGGATGGCGTTCCCAAGACCATTTGAAGCATATGCATCTCGATGCGGACTCTTTGAAGGATGCGATCCGTAGTGAAATGGATTCCATTCTCGCTAACGGAACTTGGGAAATCACGGATCGTCCTTATGGTTGTAAACGGTTGGATGCAAATGGGAGTTCAAAAGAAGCTTAGGTCCGATGGTACTATTGAAAAGTACAAGGCCGGCTTGTGACCAAGGTTACACCCAAAAAGAAGCGATGATTTCTTTGATACTTATTCACCCATTGCTAGATTGACCACAATCGTGTACTCTCGTCCTTGGCTGCCTCTAATGGTCTTCTCGATCATCAAATGGATGTTAAGACAGCTTTCCTTAATGGAGAGTTAGATAAGGAAATTTATATGGAATAGCCGATGGATTTGTAGTAAATGGTCAAGAGAACAAAGTGTGTAAGTTCTTTGAAATCTTTGTATGGTCTTAAGCAAGCACCCAAACAATGGCATGAGAAGTTCGATAGAACTTTAACATCTGAAGGCTTCACTGTGTGAAGGTGATAGATGTGTATACTACCGCTATGGTGGGGTGAGGAGTTATTCTATGCTTGTATGTGGATGATATTCTAGTATTTGGAACAAATCTTGATGTGATTAATGAGGTCAAGATGTTTTTGTCCCAAAGCTTTGATATGAAGAATCTGGGAGAAGCTGATGTAATTCTGAACATCAAGTTGATCAAAGGTGGGGATGGGATTACACTTGTGCAATCCCATTATGTGGAAAAAGTCTTAAGCCGTTTTGGTTATATGGACAGTAAGCCTTCTTCAACACCTTATAATGCTAGTCTAATACTTCGGAAGAACCGAAGAATTACTAGGGATCAATTGAGATACTCTCAGATTATTGGTTCACTAATGTATCTAGCTAGCGCTACAAGGCCTGATATCTCTTTTGTTGTAAGCAAATTGAGCGGTTTGTGTCAATCAGGGTGATGATCATTAGGCGTGCTCTTGAGAGAGTAATGCGTTATCGAGAGGTACTATGAGTTATGGAATTCACTATCTGGGTATCTGGTGTACTTGGGGATATAGTGATTCTAATTGGATATCTGATGCTGATGAGCTCAAGGCCACGAGTGGATATGTATTTACTCTTGGTGGTGCTGCTGTCTCATGGAGGTCTTGTAAATAGACCATATTGACGAGGTCAACCATGAAAGCAGAACTCACAGCATTGGATATAGCAACAGTTGAAGCAAAATGGCTTCGTGAGCTCTTGATGGACTTACCGGTAGTTGAAAAACCGATACCGGCTATCCTTATGAACTGTGATAATCAAACGGTTATCGTGAAAGTGAATAGTGCGAAGGATAACATGAAGTCATCAAGACAAGTAAAAAGACGGCTGAAATCTGTCAGAAAATTGAGAAACTCCGGAGTGATAGCTTTGGATTACATTCAAACCTCTAAGAATCTGGCAGATCCGTTTACAAAGGGTCTATCACGAAATGTGGTAGATAGTGCATCGAGGGAGATGGGAATGAGACCTACCAAGTAGTTAATCACAGTGGTAACCTAAGCTATGTGATCGGAGATCCTGTGAATTATATCTGGGTAATAACAAGTTGTTGGATTAACTGAAGAAGAGTGCATTCTATATCCCACTTCGTGAAAAGATGTTGTACTCTTAAGAACTGTGTGGCAGGTTGACTACGGTCTTAATGTGT
Organism: Otatea glauca; assembly: GCA_036346275.1. Classification (NCBI taxonomy): domain Eukaryota; kingdom Viridiplantae; phylum Streptophyta; class Magnoliopsida; order Poales; family Poaceae; genus Otatea; species Otatea glauca. The sequence goes on from CM070712.1 coordinate 27,376,245, forward strand.
TCTGTTGGTTTTTACACAAACAAAGATACTGTCCCCCAGAGCATTCTTGAAAGAACACACCTATATGAGTCCATTGTTGGTCATGATCCATGAGACGTGGGTACTCTCTAAGAAACTCATGAAGAGGCCAAGGAGTATGACATATCGCTCCACCCGAGGGTAGGCCGTCGACACCAGATGTCGGTGAGGGCCTTAAGTGAAACTTGTCTGAACAAAACTTGCAATTCAAGGCATAGTCCATTGTTCAAGTTGTAGACAAATGTAGCTTGAAGTACAGGTGCAATTCAAGGCATAGTCCATTGTCACCGAGAGCTGATATAAAAACAGTACTTTGGAACAGGCAAAGACCTATGGGACCTCTGGGATCTGGTGGGGGATTGTTAGAATTACATGGGCTAGGCTCAAATAATTCAGAAATAATTCATAGAAAATCCCAAAGGCCCATTAGGTGGAAGAGAGGTGAAAATGCAATAGTCTCATATTGCTAGTGAAGGTGGATGAAGACCACCTTATAAGGGAAGCTTCTTCCACCATGCTTGAGCATAAGAAGGAGAAAAGAGAGAACATACGCGCGCGCTCTCTCGCCTCGCCACACCACGCCTCGCCACGCCACGCCAGGCAGCGCGCGTACGCGACATGCGCGTGAATGGTGCAGCGAAATCGGGTCCGATGGCTTGCATAGGCGCAGTTCTCTTTTGCAGTTTTTGCAGCGTGGGACTAAGTGGTTAACACGTTTACGTTATGCGGAATTAACTGCACGCAGAATCCGTAACCGACTCAAATCGTGGAACGGATTTGACACGGTATCCGTAACCGACTCGTAACATGCTCCACAATCCTCTGCATATATATCGCGAGCGTAGATCAAATCAATACCTCTTGAATCTTTTGCCTTCTCGAAATCTGCCGCTTCCGTCTTCCCATCCCTCCACCGACGCGTGCGATTGTTGAAAGCGGGTCTCGGGCGTCGCGCCTTGAGATCCCGTGCGGGAGAGGCGAATCACGTTTTTGGAAGCGTCTTCCGTGTGATCGCTCATTGGTTTCTTCACCGACGAGTCGACTTCACTGCATCGCCTTCGATCTTCATCGGCATACGCTCTGAGGTTCGCCACGTCTTCGTGTCATCTCGTAATGAAGACGAACCTCATCTATTTTCTGTTTATCTAATAATATGGATGAGATAGACATTGCAATTGGCAAGTTGCTTCTGTCTAGTTTATTTGTTTCATCTGTTCTAGCTTTAATTATTGTCATATCTTATTTTCGGAATAGATTCATCATTAATATGCCTAATTTTCCAACAGAAATCAACAAATAAACTGCCTTGCCTAGTGCATACTACAGATAAATTGCATAATGTGAAGTGATTGAGCTAGCGCAAGGTATAAAAGTATCAGCAATTGGTACATTAAGCAATTAAGCTACCAAATGTAATGTTGAATCCAATAAAAAAATGTCATGCGAATTAGGCAAGGGCGATAAAAGAAAAAAGCATGAGATCTGTTTGCCGAGACCTAAATACGTAATCAACGCTTCTGTTGAGCTTAACACGAACTTGATAGTCAAAGGCTGCTTAGGATACTGTTAGCTGTGCCAACAAAAATATAAAAGGGATCTTTTAAATATCTTTACTAGAGTATTCAACAAAATATCAAGCATTGAATGGCCTCCAAAATGGGGATCAGCAATGTTCCCCTAGGTGCTAGACGGCTGATGCCTAATTCCTAATCGCCGCCTTGACGGCTGTCTAGTGGGAAAAATTACCTAGACGTACTAGGCGGGAGGGTGTAGGCTAGCACCTAGATGGACCGCCTACGGGAACAATGGGGACGAGCAATGAACAATTTAACATGGGTGATGTTTCACGTGACAAGTAAAATATACGTTTGCTGCTAGCGACTTCACATAGGAAACGCAAGAGATGTTTATTATGTACTAGCATATTATTAGCTAGCGCGCACTATTATTTAATAGCACGTATCTGGAAGGGTTGTCTGACTCTCATCTGTTTTCTAATCGCGTTAGTTATAACAAAGTCGTCGTGGGCAGTTTACATGATCTGATCACCTCTCCACCGTACTGAACTGGGAGGATTCGGTGGTTGCATTGTCCAACTCTCGTTGCTATGTGAGCTCCCGTCACTTAGAAACTACCAATATCTACCAATATCTGTTCCTCTCAGATGGTAAACCTGGCCTCCTTCCTTGGACGAGTGATCTCTGTCACTGAATTAGGTGACTGAGTTGATGGGCATGCACCAACCAACTGTGTGTTGGACAAGCCCGGGTTCATGGATTAGACAGGTGCAGATTAAGCAGACTAAATTGATAGCACTTGTCTAGGGAGTTCCTACCCATCGCAATTGAGGACTTCAGGTCACTCATTAGTCATTAGTGTAACCTTTAGGATCAGATGGAATGGCAAGATGTCAAAGGTAGGGGCGTCAGTAAGGTACAGCTCGGTGGTCTCATGAGCACTCTTTCGGAGAGAGCTCCTTAGGGGCACTTTTGATTCACAGCATTCTCAAAATGCACGAATAGGAAAAACATAGGAATAGAATAGGCGTAAAACAGATAATTAGAAAACACAGGAAATGTGTGGCATTAGATTTTGACTCGTAGAAACAGCAAGAACACATGAAGTTTGGAGTGCATAGTGATCTCTTTTGAGTTTTGCTTAATCAGTAAAATAAAAAAATTTATTTGCAGACTAATGACATATGAGGTCATTAGACAAAAGAACCCACCTATCAGTGTATATCAAGGATTATTGGACTGACTACACATCCTTATCCATTCATCTCGTTGACTCATTCCGTCATCTTCCTGTCATGCGCGCTCACACAAAAGAAAAAAAAAAGAGAGGCAGATCTAGGCATAGCGCTGGGCGAGGGCTTCCTGCGGCGGCGCAGACGAGGGCTTCGAGCCGTGGTGGCGGGGTTGGTGGCACAGAGCAGAACGATGAACCGCGGGAGCTCGTCCACTAGCGGGCTGCGGATGGCGTCCTTGAGGCCGTTCAGCGCGCGCACCGGCGCTGGTGAGGCGAACACGGAGGCGACCGGAGCGCTGACCGTAGGGGAGTGAACAGTGTTCCTATGGCTATGGGATCCCTTGACCAATTCCTGCGAATGAAACGGCTGCACAGTACTCATTCCTGAGGATCGTGGATTCCTACGTTTTTCCTTTGGAAATCCTTTGAATCAAAGAGGGCCTAATTTTTGTTCCTTCCTGTGTAGCCTCCTCCTACCTATCTATCCTTGCCCTTTTGCAAGTTGGTGAGTGCTTCCAAAAGTGCAAGTTGGTGAGTGCGTACAGAAGGCACTGCTTTTCTTTTTTACTGGTCAGCACGTACTAGGGCACCTACCAGGCTACCACCCTTCGCACCTCAAATCAGTAGTACTTGGAAAAGAAAGCAAGGTACGTACCTTGAACTATATCTAAGAATGTGATCGGCAAGATCTTAATCTAACTTCCCATGGTAGGTTTAACAAGTAATATCAGTGATGCACACCAAACCAGCTATAATGGATATACCATGACCATGTATCAGTATCAGACTCTCTTATATTAAGTATCAGGATAAGAAGGCAAGAACATGATCTCACAAGATCTTCTGTGGCACGAGTGTCCCCACGTGTAGTGCGCTTCATTGTGCAGATGGCCATGGAGATACAACTCTTGTGCTTAACTGCGTTTACATTTCTCTGGCCCTAGAGTTCGTGGCAAGCATTAATGCCGAAAATGACCTATCTCTGATACCCTCAGTGTTAGAGATAGATGCACAATAAATAATAGAGACAAAGATTTAACGTAAAAAAACTCTTGCGTGAAAAAACCACAGGAAACAATCTATTATAATGCTTCAAAGATTACAAGCACAGGTGTTGACTTATATAGCAAAAAAATCCTAATTGTAGACAATTTGGACTAACAACCTATTTGGATAAACCCAAAAATATGTACTAGTTAGAGATATTTGAGTTATCTCCAACACTCGGGTATTTCACAAAGGTCCTTTTTGTGTCAATTCGACATTTAATTGAATCAATTTAGTTGTTACTGCTTGATGAAACCTCCTGTACCAGGTCAATGTGGGAGTTTTTTTACTTCTAGCCCGGTTTGTTTTATTTTTTCCGTAAATAGCTGTTGATCCGAAAAAATCACAGAAATAGCCCATAAACAGTGAAATCCTGCAGACGTGGGCTATTGGAATTTTTAATGGATTTCAATTGTTCGGTCCGCAGATAATTCTTTTATTTTTGATCCTTGAAAAGCTTTTTTATTTTCCAGCGGACACGACGCGTAGAAATTTTTGAAAAAAAATCCAGCGGTCTCCCACCACTGGATTCCACGATTTCCAGCGGTTGGGAACCGCTAGATTCGCCCGGATTTTTTTTTCTTTTTTTTTGCCCTCCGTTTTTCTTGTTTTCCGTCGCAAAGATCGCAGAGAATGATATCCAGCGGCCGTGGCGCGAAGGCTTTGAACTGGAAAAAATTTTCCGGCGGCAAAATATTTCAGCGATCTAGGACTCCGACCATGAAAAAACGTGCAAAAAATTTAAGCATATCAATTTCGCTGCAAATAAGTTAAAAAATATTTTGTCGTCGACTACGATATTTTTAGTGTAGTATCCCTCTACGTATTTTTTTTAAATAGCTATGGTCGCGACGAAATTTCAAAAAATTGAATAATAAAATGTACTATTTAATAAATATTCCAATTTTCCACCACGCAAAGTAAAATCCAACGCGTCGCGAGCGCGCAAAGCAAGAATCCCGCCGGTCCCCGCCGCTGGAAATAATATTTCAAAATGATTGAAAAAAATTCTTGACCGAACAAAACAACATTGCCTTATTGCTTTGCTATACGTACAATTTTACCACGAGACTGGCTATTTTGAAGAAAAAAAATACGGCGGCTAAACTAAAAAATAGCAAAAATAAAAGCCAATTTCCAAACCCCGCCGGATAATTTTTAGAGCAAACATGAACGCAGAAATTATCAATCGTCGAAAATGGCATAAAAAATTTTCAGCGGGCTCCGGTGGCTAGAAATAAAACAACGAACTTCTACCCAGCGAAAAATCATATACTAATTTTCAGCCGTCCCTAACCGCAGTAAATAAATTAAAAAAATTCAGCACTACCCTACCGCTGAATTTGCGTATTACGAGGCCATTTCTACATATTTCAATGGCGCGGTAGCCATTTTCGAAAAAAAATTCCAACGCTCTACGTCCGCAGTATTTCACTGTTTATAGGCTATTTATGTGATTTTTTCGGATCAACCGCTATTTACGGAAAAAATAAAACAAACCGTGCTAGAACAGTAAAAAAATTCTCAATTTGATCCCCAATCAAAATGTTTGTTTGATCCTTACACCAACCATTCAATAAGACTATCTTTGATGTTTAGTTGCGCCTTGTGTTAGATGGGTGCGTACCTTCCACCACTCTGTCCTGCTTGCTTCGTTTTTGTCTATTTGACTAGACTACTACTTCCTCCCATCAAAAATATAAATGGTATTTTAACTTTACGTAGGGATTAAGTTAAATTGAGAAAGGTACAAGAGAAAATAAATTAGATACCCCATTTAATTGTTTTGGAAGAAGAGAGATAATACTTTGTGTGATACTATGGGTGGTAATGGATAAATACATATGTTTGAGAGAGAATAAATAGGTTACAATACGAAAAGTCCCATTAAATTTATGTGCAAGCCTTATATTTCTAAATAAGTCCATTCAAACTATAGACTTTGTATTTCTAAACAGTGTGAGTACTATTTTATTAGATATTTGTACTAATATAGAAATTTCTTGCCTCACATAAATTTCCCAGTCTATCAACTGCAAGTCTCCTTACCAGCTCTTCATGTGTGCAGGTGAAAAGCTTGTGTTTCACGCATGGTTCTTGCTGTTTTGCTTTGAACCATAGGAAACAAAGGAAAGCAGATGTGATTTGTACCATGAAGCTTTTCTAACATGACAACTTTAGGGGAGAACTTCAGAGGTGGTAGTACTGTAGTAGTTAAGGAGTTTGGTGTGCTCACCGTGTAGCCGGACATGCCGCCCGGGTCCACGAACGCCGAGGTGTGGAACACGCCGGCGCAGCCGTCGAACGCCCGGCGCAGGCTCTCGGGGTCCATCACGTTCGCCATCACCGTCCACACCCCATCCCTGCCATCCTCGCCGAACATCTCCATCTCCCTCAGCTTGTCCAGGTCCTCTGCCAATAGCACAGTGCCAATACAAGTTTTTTATCGGTCTTCATAAAAGTTCTTTTAAATTAACATGGATGCTGAGCCAAGATTAACTTTCGGTTATCACATCATTGCTGAAGGCGCAATAAGGATAAAGAATGCTATGAAGTCTACTTTAGCAAACAGCAACGTTATTACTACCTCCAGAAAAGGAAGTCGCGTTTGAGTTTTCAAAGTCAATAAGATGCCACTTTCATCACTAAATTTTATTATCATATTTTCAAAAAAGTTATTACAGTGTCATATTATGAAAGTATTTTTCGTGACAAATTTACTCGTATTATCTATATATATATAAAAACAACTAGTGATATTCAATGCACCTCCTTCGTTTTAAAGACAAGAAAATCACACAATAATACTAAATTTTAAAAATTCTCATATTAATCGGGAGAAAAAGAAATGGATCTCCACCATTTTATTTTGGTGATGCCAGATTATAACGGTGCAGATTAATCATATATAACAAATACAATTATTTTTCAATCATTAGAAGTAGAGTTGTATATCAAAGAAAGGATCTCCACCACTTATTTTATTGAGACCAGATTATAACGATGCGGACTAATTATATATAAATAGAGTTATATAAAAAATAAAATTGCATTTCAATCATTGGATGTAGAGTTGTACATTAAAGATAATTATATCATAATATCTAGACGCACGGTTGCGTGGGTAAGTCTGCTAGTTTTTTATATCCAAACTACATATTTAAGATAATATTTTTTAATCAAAATTGATACAGTTTGACTGCCAGCAACAAAAGTATACAGTATAATGTTACGAAAGTATTTTTCGTGACAAATTTACTCGTACCATTTTTTATATCCAAACTACATATTTAAGATAATGTTTTTTTATCAAAAATTGATACAGTTTGACTGCAAGCAACAAAAGTTTCAAACGTAGTTACTATCATTAGCACAGTCAAACAGGACGATTCGTATTCACCGCAGTCATTCAAACACTAAAAAAAGATACCGTTCGTTGCGTGTGTTCTCCGTCAGACTAAAAGAGGTCGACGGAGACTCGGATCTTATTGCGATAAGCTCGAAATTTTCCTTGCCCATCCTAATCCTACCCAACGTTTCTTATCCACGACTATTGGTGGCTTGGTGCACAGAACACACACAGAATGCTAGTACTGGTAAAACGGAATGGACAACACATTGCGTGTCAGAAAATGATTGCAGCTAAGCTATCATCGGTCGAGTTTTCCAGATGGCCCAATGACTCCTTGAGGCATTGAGCGAAGTGGTAAGTTGAAGTGAACCCATCAGAAACCCAACGCTCTTCTGCTGTCGTAGTTCTCCAAATGGATTGCAGTACCATTATTGTTCGTTTGTCAAAAAAGTTTTCTGCTTTCTTGCTAGGAATTAAGGGAAGGTACACAGAGACTACACACTACTTGCCCAACAATTTGTTAGCTGATGTGACAGATAAAAAAATCTCCGCACAAAATTTGGTTGAGGTAAGCGAAGTAATATTGACGTATGAGTAGTAGCGCATTGTTAAAATGGGTGGCAGAATTGGAACAACTAGTCGAAAACTAATCATGATGTAGCTGACCTGAAGATTTCCATTGTATCTTGTCAAAAAACATGGTGCCGCCGTGGAAAATACATTCTACGTACTCTGCTAGTGTTTGATTTGTGGACTAATTCATCACCAACTGGAGGAGTCGTACAGAGACTTGAGCATTGTGATCAGTTTCCACCTTCAAAGCAACCGATTAACCAATAAGAAGGTGCGAACCGGAAAAGCATGGGAAAATTTCGGGGAACGCCATACGCGTATGACCTGATGGACTCTAGTCTTCCAAAGGAGGCGAATTCCCAAACCGAATGCGTCCAGGGAATGTGCAAACTAACATGAGGGCTAACTGTGAGGATAAGTACTACTCCATGCAGTATAATATTGTGGATAGTTCTATATGATCAACGTTCAATGTTCAGCAGATAGATGATTACGTACGTCTTAATTAGTCGCGTGAGTTTATACTACAGCATCGTTCATGCATCTTAATCCTACCTGTTAGCACTAGGTTTTCCCTCTTTTTTCCCGCATCTCTTTTTCATGTTTCTGTCGGTCCTTTACTAGTAGGTAAGTTGATTGGATTTACATAGCGAAAAACAATCGTCATTAGGTAGACTCTCCCGGTGGAAAAAAAAGGGCTTTTATGTGACAGTGTGAAAAAACAACTGTGATATGACGATACTGTGCATAGGAAATGGCTATCATAACCACCGTCGTGCAAAACCTTCCTAAATTCGATTTGACCTGTGAGTAGCCATTCCAAAGGCAAAATAGTGCAGCAGCTACTACTAGTACTACCTAGCTAGAGTGCTTGATTATGTGACGAACTGGTGATGCAACGTAGGAGGGGGTACAGAAACCCAGTGCACCGGTAGGTGGCACGGTGCCATCCCCAACAACACTTGCAGGACCCAGACATGAGCATCAGGCTAAAAGCAGACAGTTTAAAATGGCAATAAGCCAGTGCGCTTATAAGTTAAAACCATAGTAAGAACTAATAAGCGAACTTATTACAGGAAGAGATTGGCTAGACGAAACAGGATGCGGAGCTGCTACAGGTTGATCCAAGTATCTAAAATGCACCGAAGAGTGGGATGCACCATGTTCGCTCATACTTAGCAACGTGAATGTGAGATGAGTTCGCATTTCACTTGCAAATATTGTGTAAAGTTGGGAAAAATGTTACTCTGCCATACGTGTCAGCGAATCAGAAACCACGGCAAAAAAGGGCAAACGGTGAAGAGAAGCTGGCCGCGAGCCTGACCTTGGGTCTCCAGGGCGAGGCGCACGGTGTAGCCGTGGCGGAGGAGGCGGTCGACGACGGCGAAGCCGACGAACGATATGCCGCCGGTGACGCAGACGATGCGCGGGCCGGCCGCGCCCCCCTCGCCGCCGGGCGCGCGCTTGACATCGGCGTCGCCGGCCGAGCGGCGCCACCTGGGCCCATGGAGCAGCGCGGCGCGCATCTCCTCCACCTCGGCCTGCATGCTCTGCGTGCTCCGCAGGACGCCCATCCCGTCGGCGCGCGTCCCCCCCTTGCTGTGGCCTGCTCAGGTCCCCCTGCCTCTCGGTGGAGTAGTTTGCAAGTGTCACCAGTGGGGTGGGTCGGGTGCGTGCAGCGAGACGTGGATAAATAGGAGAGCACGGCTCGCACTCGCCAAATCTTTCCTTTTGTAACTCTTTTCACTGTATTTTTTTTCTTTTCAAATCTAGACATCATACAAATGTAATTACTACAATAGCTTATTTCTACAACGCTAGTATACCACGATAGCGATATAAAATCATGGCCTACACCTATCGCAGTAGGATTACTCGGTAGGGAGGCTTAGTAGGACGTGCTGCCGCGATGCCCAACGCGGTAGGTTCCTGTTGCACTACTCTAGCCTAATAATACCTATCATGGTACACGAGCGTGATAGATAATATGTGTCACATGTCAGCGTTTCTATAGTTAATAAGAGGGTTATTTTTGTAATTGTATTTGATTAGAGGCTTGATTTGACAAAAAAAATTAGCTTCCGCACTCACAGCCTACTATTGTCACTTACTGTTTTAGGCCAGGGCAGCTGTGGCCTGGCTGCACAACAAAAGCTGGAAAAGCTACAAATACCTGCTCCCCACTTCACAGTTGTGGCTTCAGGCTTTTCCTCTTCCTCCCCCATTCGCCCCCCCTCCTTCCAATCCAGTCTGGTCAGCGCCTCCTTCTCGCCCGATCGCCGCCCCCTCCCCTCCCGGTCGCCCACCTGGACTCGGAGCGCCCCGATCGCCTGTCGGGTCTCGGAGCCTCCTCCCCGCCTGGTCGTCCGCCGGATCTCTGAGCCTTGCCGCTTGGTCATTGCCTAGAGAGTAGGGTTATGTTTTTCTATGCGACAGTGGATATTGTATCTTTTGTAACTAGTGTTCAGTTATTATAACTTCATATTTTTGCAAAAAGAATCCAAAATATTAATATTTAAGCTAAATCAGCATACAAACAAACCTTTAGAACTCTGAGAGTTATTTCAATCATTTCAACACAAGCTACAGCTACAACAGTCAATAAAAACTAATTTACCAAACAGTCTCTCAAAAAAGCTATAGCTGTTTTACAGTATAGCAAGTCAAAAACAGCATTTTTAACCTAGTCACATCCTCTCTAAACAGGACCTTAGTTTAGGTAGGTACACGCTGTAGGCTCTGGGGTTGATGGTTGGGTTATTACAACCAGTACGCACTGGGTTGGGACTCAAAATCGGATGCGCTGCTTGGCTCGACTCGCGGGCGCGTGGGGGTTAGCTGCGCTGCGCGGCTGGGATCGCTTGGCCGTTCCGGTCTAGCGTTGCGCAGAGGACGAGAAGCAGAGTCACCCAGCCGATCTGCTCCAATTCCCTTCTTTTCTAGAACCTCCAAGTCCCTATCCTGTGGTGGCGAGGACTGACCATGATCGAGCACGAGGCTCTGAAACTCTTTTAAGATCTTATCGCATGACATATCAAAACTCCTCGTGCGTCGATATCACACGTCTCTGCGTTGAGAAATTCAGTAAGCTGCGTTGCCCCCGTGACAATGGGTTAACACGGAAATATTGGACCCTGTCGGTTCCTTAGAAATTCTGGCAGGTAGCTTGGGCGTTTGTGATTTGTTTTAAAAAATACTTTTACAATATTATAATTTTAAAATTTCATAAAATATATTATAATAAAAATTACTAGTCGAAACTATATTTGTGATCGGAGGGAGCAGTAAGTAGCTAGGCCCCAGAAATATCATCGAAAAATACGGACCGCTCACTTCAGCGACGGCCACGCTAATTAGTAAGTAGCACGTGCTACACAGGTGAGGAACACGTAGTCACGAGCGGATCGAACAGCATGCTTGTGGGCTTGTGGTTGTGGCTGCAAACCGAGCCGAGCCAGCCAGTTGATCGCTAGACCCAAGAAAAACAAACAACGAGAGTCGAGTCACCGCTCACCAGTACATGGACTGCAAAGGCCAAGTGCGGAAATTTTTTAATACAGTACAAAATATTATCAAAATTAGAAATGAATACAATATGTTTGCGTATTTACGAAAATCCCTACCATACCCAGAACCTGAAAATCCGTTTAAACATACCTGAAACGTTAAAATCCGGCTAAAGCTTTACCGAATTTTGAAATTCCATACCCGGAATATCAAAAACCGGTTAAGCCAAGATTCCATGCATGCATGTTGATTAGCGAAAAGCAAGGTTTCAAATTTCGGTTTCGGAATAAATTTCGTCCCGGGCCGGATAACGAAATTTCGGTGAAATTTCGGACGAAATTTGAATTTGAAAATTCAAATCCGGTCCAATCCGGAAAAAAAAACCCGAAATTCGGCAAAAAGACCCAAAATTTTGGGTTTTTTTGCACTGGCTGAAAATTGGTCTAAACGTTATCGAAATATTTTAATTTTTTTTGGAGGTTCCTGCCACAATGCTGATGTTCTCACAAAAATTTCAGCTGATTATCACATTTGATGAATTTTTAAAACTTCGGAGAGTGATACTGTCCTGATAAAACACTGACCGACAAGTTTGATCGGAATGGAAAATAGTACAAATCAAGTTATAAACTGTTGAATTTTTTTTTGCATGGTTATGATCTATAACTAATGTTCTCATAAAAATTTCAGTTTATTATCACATGTGAGGAATTTTTAAAAATTCGGAGAGTGGCGCTGTCCTGATAGAACACTGACCGACAAGTTTGATCCGAATGGAAAATGGTACAAATGAAGTTAGAAACTGTTGAAATTTTTTGTGCATAGTTATGATGTATCTATAATTCTCTCATAAAATTTTAAGATGATGATCAAACTGTATGAATTTTTAAAAATTCGAACAGTACTACTGCCATGTTAAAAGGCTTACCGACAAACTTGAACAAAATGAAAAATTATGTAAATCATAAATTTTTTTGAAAATTTTAAAGAATGGTGATAAGGGATTTATTAATATCTCATAAAAATTGTGATTCATGATCACACTCCAATGAATTTATAAAATTCTTACAAGGCACAGTACCATTTATGTTCTTTTGTTTTTGATTTTTGAAATATAATAAAACAAACGAAGTTCAATACTTACATAGATTTTATTGACCAAACAAATGAAGTTTAAATTTTTTAAAAAAATTATATAATGGTACTGAGTCAATTATTAATTTGCAAAAAAAAATTTAGATCATAATCACTCTCAAGAAAATTTATAAAATTCTGACAATATAACTGTCCCAATTATGTTCATTCTATTTTTGATTTTTTAAAGATAACAAATTAAGTTAAATTATTTTGAAATTTTGTATGTATGATCCTAAACTACTAAGGATAGTACCATAAAATTTTTAGAATATTACCAAGCTTTTACCATTTTATAAAAATCTGACAGTGTTTCAGCCAAAATTTAAAATATTTAAAAAATTAGGTTTTTCAACAAATTTTCGTAGGAGATGACTTTCCTAAGGGTTATTGGACCAAATCCGGCCCTAAAAATTTCAAAACAGGCCAAAAAACACGAAATTTCGCCGAAAAACGGAAAGTTCGAATTTTACTGTATCAATTTCAATTTTTTTAAAAAAAATTTTCCGGCCGGTACATGAGATTTCGGGGTGGTCCGAAATCCAAAATTCGCCGAAATTTTGAACCTTGGCGAAAAGCCAAGATTCCATGCATGCATGCTGATTAGCCAAAAGGTTCCATGCATGCTGATTAGGCAAAAGTGCATGCTGATGATTAGTAAAAAGTACATGCTGATTAATAAAAATTACAATTAGTAAAATGATTAGTAAAAAGTATAATCAGTAAAAGTATAATTAGTAAAATGATTAGTAAAAAGTATAATTAGTGAAAGACGGGGCTGGCCTCGATTGGTTGGTAGGGCTCACGATTATTGGTGTTTTGGCAGCCAGTCGCATGCGTCCTGAACTTGATTATTGGTTGCATGCGTCCAGCACCGAAAGCAAAGACAGGTCGAGTCGATGTCCCCTCATTAGCACTTTTTCTCGATATAAATCGGAGGGAACGCAGAGAGCGGCAATGCATTCACAAGATAGTAGAGGGCTCACGAGAGCAGAGTAGAGTAGAGAGCAGAGCAGAACCGAGAGCGCGAAGACGGGAGATTAGTTTGTCGGTGTTTAGTTTGTTAAAATTTTCATAAAGTCTAAAAATTTTCAAGTACTTCATTTGGGATTTGTATTTTGCAGGTATTCTTTAGGAATATTTATTGGTATATTGCTCGAGCTTTATTGATCTTTGGTACAGCTTTCAGAAGGTTAGTTATAAATCTTCATGAGTAATAGTATATTATGGACAATGTAGTATTAGTGACCAAATTGTTAGGTTAGAGTTTAGTATTTACGTTTGTGCAATTTATTACTGTTGTAGGCAGCGCAGTGTTCGTTAAGGGCTAATTGTCTACAACAGTAATTACAAAATTTTGGGGTGTAGTGACGTTATTTTCAGCTATTACTGCAAGTTTGTCTAAAAATACTTATATGTTTTGAGCTGTTTCGTTTCAGCAGCACGTGATGACGGCCATTGTAGTTTCAGAGCTTCTCCGTGAGTCAGTCGATGCCCCACATCGTGCGAGGGCAATTTCTGCAGGAACTACGGTCCGACACATTACTATATTACCTGCCGTCACTTTTTTTAAGACGCATAACCACTTTGTCGTTAACGTTTCAGTTACCCCCTCTTGCAAGCCTGTCACTGCACAAGATAAAAAAGCTGGACTATCGATTCCATATTCCACTAGCTCGTGCAGCTCTACTACCGTTTGCGCTCCTCATGGATGGGCTCAGCTCGGAGGAGGCTTGACCACACCCATGCCTGCCATCAATCGTGCACTTCTCACTGGTCTCGTCGACCGATGGCGACTGAAGACACACACCTTTCACCTACCGTTCGATGAGATGTCCATCACTTTGAAGGACGTGGCTATGCTAACCGGCCTGCCCATCAAGGGATAGCCGTTGGTTCTTCCTCGCCCCAGTAGACAGCAGTGGTAGCACTACACTGCGGAGAGGTATTACATGACATAACGTTATTTTATGTTTGTAATGTGCACGACATTATCGACTCTCTTAATCCGGAGTTTATGCAGGTTCGATGTCCCATATGTACAGAAGGAAAAATTGTGTCTCCATGACTTGGCTACAGGGATTGCAGGAATATAATCTATGCCCACCTGATGCCGACGAAGCTATCGTGGGGCGCCACTACGAAGTGTACCTCTACTACTTGCTGGGTGGTGTCATGTTCACGACGACCGCCGGAGACCTCATCTTCCCGCACATCGTGTGGATTTTTAGTTAGTTGGCCGCCAACCTTGATGACATCCCAGCCTACAGCTGGGGATCTGCGGTCCTAGCGGACACCTACCGTGGAGCGCCACTACGAAGTATACCTCTACTACTTGCTGGGTGGTGTCATGTTCACGACGACCGCCGGAGACCTTATCTTCCCGCACATCGTGTAGATTTATAGTTAGTTGGCCGCCAACCTTGATGACATCCCAGCCTACAGCTGGGGATCTGCGGTCCTAACGGACACCTACCGTGGTTTGTGCGATGCATGCCAATGGCAGACTTACAGGGGCACTATTACTGGATGCCTGCAACTTCTTCAGATGTGGAGTTGGGAGTACCTTCCGATCTCTCGGTCGGAGGTACGTACAAGGTACTACCTTGTTGTCGTAGACGATGACACGTCGGAGGCCACTCGCCCTACAATGGGGCACCGTTGGATGCACGTCCGGCTACGATGGTCGCCGACGGGTGACCACGCGAGCTACACGTGTGTTATCGCCGACTTGGACTTGCTAACCGCAGATCATGTCACCTGGGATCCATGGACCGTGCAACGAGCCGAAGAGCTTGCTACTGGTGGTCGTATCTCTTCTTGTTGCACGGTCGACCACGGCCCGTGGATGACTACGTGCTTCCTCTTGTACATGAACGTGGTCGAGGTCTACTCGCCCGAACGGATCCAGAGGCAGTTCGGGTGGTGGCGACCGATCCTGCTTCGGCATCATGCGGGGCGGGAGCTCTCATGGGTATGCATTTAATTATTTTCAATATTCCCCCCTATATGAAAATTTCAAAATCTTACGTCCTTGCAATTGTAGGAGAAGCGCGAAGGGCAGTGCGGCCGCAACAAACTGGACCGTCATCCACGCTCCGCACATTACGCGATGGATGGAGACAACGTTTCAGGATGTTGTCCATCCCTCTAGGCCATATGACCCTGAAGAATATGACAACTACCTTAGATGGTACCGGGCCCGAACGCGTCCCACTTTACTGAGCGAGGAGGTCGACGAACCAGCCATGGCCTATCTAGAGGACCGATCTCGACAAGTCCATATTTTGGTACTCCCACTACTGTACTAATGTCTTCCGTAAATTTCTTTACCTAAGTTCTAATACCCCGTTACTGTCATGCAGACGCAGGAGGCATCGGAGCTATATACCCAAGCGGATCAACTTGTGGCTCAAACTGCAGGCACCTCTAGCTCCTCGTCACCAGCAAATCAGATGAGACAGTACCTCGCGTCCAGGGGGTCCCGATTCCTCTCGGTGATCCGTCGTCTTGGAGGATCTTCACGTCCTCCCGCCCGTAGCTACGAAGATGCTCCCATGGACCCTGCTAGTAGCTCACAGGCCAGGCGGTCCTGCACCAGCCGTCCCTCCGGTGCTGATGCGCACGACGTTGGACGTCATGCATCCACGTCCCATGCACCGAGCCATTCATCGCGACGTCGTTCTGTCCCCCCCGTTGAAGTACTAGCTGAGGCCTTCGCACAACATGATGAAGGACCCGGTCCTTCGGCATCACCGGAGGTGCCCCATTTATCGCACTCCTTCGGATTCGACGTCGTCACACACAAAGACCGAGCGAGGCCGGAGATTTTGAGTTTGACTTCATGTCCGCCCCTACCTTCACTGCTGGGCTACTTGGTGTGCAGCAACATGGACCTCCTCCCTACGAGGCGGGGACCTCACAGCCAGCGGCCAACGTACTCTATACGGCTCCCCTAGGGACAGAGGATGCAAGTGCGTGGTACAACCGGATCCATACGAGCGGAGGACAATACACATTCCAACCTGACCTCCTTCCCCAAGACGAGCATTTGGATGTACCGGCAGGCACGGGGAGGCATGGGCCATCACAGGCCGCGGGAGAGAGGGAGACACATGCCCCAGACGCGAACACCCCAGAGGACTTCACCAGAAGGCAGGGTGGACGACGCCAAGGGAGACATTGATGATTTTTTTACAGCTGTGTGTACTGTATTGATTACTTTAACCTACTTATCATGTTAAATAACTATTGTGTGGTCAAATTTGAAATACAGTGAATATTGCAACAAGTCTTAATGAGGTACATCGCTAATACATAAAATTTTAACAAGTCTGTAACATCCCAAAATCCAAGAAATATGAATAAAGTGATATGTGATGAATCTTAATGCACATTTGGATTTTCATTTGAATTTATCTCTGGGATTATTCATTTATTTTCTGGATTTGATTTTTAAATACCCAAACTAACACAATAATGAAACACATGCAAATCTCAAACAACATACTATAGAGAATAATTTTATAAAATAATAGGACACATAAGATGTATAAAAATAATTTTTCCAGATTTTTTGCAATTTATTAAATAGCTCAAAAATTCAAAAACAGTAAGAAAATATGTCAAATTTGATGAATTACTGCTCTTAAACCACAGTAGGGATTGAGATGAAACCGAAACAAATTGAAACTACATGTCTTGCTCTGTCAACACAAAAATTTCTACAAAATTTTGAAATTGTTGAGACCACTTTTGAATCGATTGAACTCACGACCAAAACGGTCGGATACAAGTGCAAAGCAAGACTTTGCAGGCAACAACTAGTCGATTTTGGCACGTCTGCCTTGCGAAGCTCCCGGCAATCCTTCCCCAAGACGAGCATTTTGATGTACCGGCAGACACGAGGAGGTATGGGCCATCACAAGCCGTGGGATAAGGTACATCACTGATAAATAAAATTTTATGAAGTCCTAGCGATACCCTGCACTTTTATGCAAAAAATAACTTACGTTTGGGTCAATTTGTATTAAGACCATATAGGGTCTTAATGATCGATTATGTGCAAAACATCTCGGATGAAAGTAATATATAGCGGAAACAACTTTAAAATAATCTGAAGGATACCCCCTGCTAATGCCACAAAAATGAGTTAGTAATCACGTATAGTGTAGTCGCAATGTAAGATTGAAATCTGGCTCGTTAAAACGTTCCTCGTATGATCATTTAAGCCTTTTCAACGATAGATAAAATAACTCGTCTAAATACTAAAAGTTATAAAACTAGTTTAGAAATACTCCCCAAAGTATATACTACCATATTCTGAAAATAAAATATCATTATGTTATGATTTGCATATAAAACTCGCTAGCAAAATAACCCTAAGCGTTAAGCTTTCTAAATATTAGAAACATTGAAGCATTTTCGACAGCTTGTAGAATAACTCGTCTAAATGCAAACCTTATGTAAAATAGCATAGAAATGATATGTAGGATATGTACTGTTGTATTGTAGAAAAATATTTCATTTACCACTTGCCGTCCATCAAAGTCCTATTAGTATAAAGCCCTTAAGTGATAAGGTAATTCATACACATTTCGTCGTTTTGTATAACAGACTTTAATGCTATATAAGCCTTTTCAGCAATGCATATAATACCTCAGTTAAACACTACAATTCATGAAATTAGTTTGGAAATGCTAACCAAAGTATAGATTACCATATTCTAAAGAAATAACCTTATTTCATTATGTTTTTCATATAAATCTTAATAGCTGAACAACCTTAAGTAATAAGCTTTCCGTAAGCTATAATATGCATAAACGAACTCGAAAACAATGAAGAAATCTATATTTAAAATATTTATATCACCAATATCTTCTTAAAAACCCTATATATGTAACCAGTAACCTAATCTAACAAGATTTGATATATTCAAATAAGCTTTTCATACAAAATCAATTAAGAATTAAATACTATTCATTTATACAATTCAACCAAGTGATTAATGATTTCATTTCTACCAATGTAATTAATTTTTGCATCTTGAATTCGGATTTACAAATATAAAAATACATAATTTTAACCTCTTAAATTGATAAGTTAAGAATAGATAATCTAAAAGAAATTGTATTCTTACTCGACCTAAAAATAGACAATATCTTAACAAGTCTTAGCAACATCCATCAATATTACAATATCTTAACAAGTCTTAGCAACATCCATCAGCATTACAATATCTTAACAAGTCTTAGCAACATCCATCAGCATTACAATATCTTAACAAGTCTTAACATTAAAACAGGACTATAACAATCTCGAACCATCACTATCAATATCGATACCCTCATCTTCACAATACTGTCAATCACCACGTTTACCCTCGTCATCGCTTTGGTAATCATAAGGAAGACACAAATCAGGGTATACATCCCCTTCAGGCTCTACTTCATCTCTTTGCATCAATTCACGTGACTGTATGCAACTTGCTCAAGGCTGCGAGCTATAGCTTTGATATCAATCACAAAGCTATTGTGTGCATTGCCGTATGGACATGTGTCAGGACTAAAATTGTCTTGTGCAATTTTGTTAAGGTCAGATGTGATGCACTCTATTTGTTCCACTGTCCATGCCAATCCTCTACTGAGCTTCTCCGGATCCTTGTCCATCTACATGTATTACAAGTGTGTAATTATCAAACCTAAGTGCTGATTAGCTGTCATATAGGTTTCATACCTAGCATACAGTAGAATTTGTACATTTAAGATCAACAAAAGAACCTCAAACATCAACGCTTGCACTTCGTGCCATGCGTATCTATTTCTTCAACACAGCAAGCTTGCTTATACAATCGTGTAAGGAACTGAAAATGCACGTGTAATTGGCAGGCATACTACATGAATTAAATCATGTTTTATGACATCCAAATTTTGGATCCACCACCCTTTTACCGCTCACTGTTTTCTATACATAACGAGGATATCTACTGAGGACCATATATCAGCTTAGCCAATAACAGATTACCATTTCTGATGACAATGAGATGCAACCAATCTCTACCCAAAAGGTGAACAAAAATGATTAAAATTCAGGAAATAACATAACAAACAGCTCTTGCTTACATGTAGAAGCAATTCTGCCGGGTAGCCACCACTTGCAAAAAATCAATTTGCTAACACAAACATACTCACTTGAAAGCACAAACTACTGTTGCCAAATAGTGGTAACCTTGCAGTGTGAATCATCCATGAATGATGTCCAATTAACATAAAGACATATTCTAAAGCTCACCGCTATTGTCCTTTAAAACTTACTCTAGTTCTTGAGCTTATTACCGGAACACAATTCAAATTTCCCAAGATTATCTTTTGGTTAGCAGAATGTGAACTACTTCCAGAGTAGAGTTAAGCGACAACAATAGACCTAGTTAGATCGCCACAAGAAAACACTAAGATCTCTCCTAACACTGAACATTAGTACATCATCATTCCTAACACATCAGGAGTTAGGTTGTCAGCAAAATCGCTCGCAGGACACAAGTTCCCTCGCACAAATCAGCAGCAGACCAAGGTCGCAAGAAGACGAAGGTGGCAGATGGCAACAAAGTGAATGGGGGGTTGAGGTGAGCTGCTAATCTCTGACGAAGAGGAAGGGGAACATGCGGCGCATGAAACCCTTCCTCACCTCTGGCAGAGGGGGCTTGTTCGAGCGTGGAAGCTCTAATCCGTTGCAATCTCAAGTTTAAACTTGACATCCAAATCAAGTTAGGGCTCATACCTTGCGGATCCAGTCGATCCCGCGGCACCAGAGGTCAAAAAGGTCGATGGCGAGGTGGATCTGGTCCACGACGAAGCCGACGACGCGACCCGGCGGCTGGCCTCCAAGAAGGTGCGGGATGGAGTACCCGATCACAGGCTTGCCTCCTAAATAGCGCTGGAAGCAACCGGGCATCGCCTCCACGCTGGATTTGCGACGGAGCACTGGAGCGGTTACCTCCTTGCAGGTTCGTCGCGGGTGCGGGAGGTAATGATGGTTATACGCAACGAGCAGGGAGAAGCGATGGGGAACAGAGAGAGATTCATGAAATATCAGGATTCTCTCTCCATTCTGTAAAGGTGGGGAGGTGTTTGGAGAGTCTGTTGGAGACGCACGAATTGTACAGATTCCCCATTATATGCGAGAGGGCACTGGATAAGTAAGCTATTAGAGATGCCCTAAAAGCTATTATTTATTCAGATGTTAATCTATTAAAAGTAAGATATATGAAATCACATAACCCAAACCCTAAAGTATTCTCGCTTTTTACAGTGATTCATCAAAGCTGCACGACCTGTCACCCATCGTCAAAGCTGCACGACCTGCCACCCATCATCAAAGCTGCACGACCTATCACTACACATCATTAAAGCTGCACGACCAGTCACCCATCATCAAAGCAGCACGACCTGTCACTACACATAATTAAAGCTGCACGATCAGTCACCCATCGTCAAAGCTGCACGACCTATCACCCATCGTCAAAGCTGCACGACCAGTCACCCATCATCAAAGCTTCACGACCTGTCACTGCACATCATTAAAGCTGCACGACCTGTCACCCATCATCAAAGCTGCACGACCTGTCACTACACATCATCAAAGCTTCACGAGCTGTCACTACACATCATTAAAGCTGCATGCAAGTAATTTGGATGGTGGTGGCAGGGAATCTCACGGCTGATCATCGCGCGCCGAAAGCACCGACCGAACGAATACCTGTGAGCTGCGCCCTTCCTTTTCCTTGCTATAAATCCTTCGCGATGGCATTGTAACGTTCATGACAGTAGAGAGCGTGAAGGTAAGGCTAGGCAACCAGAGAGCCCGAAGACGAGATATTAGTTCGTTGGTGTTCATAGTTTCTTGAAATTATCACAAAGTTTAATTTTTTTTATTTATCTCATTCGGGATTCTAATATTGCAGGTAATCTTCAGGAAGATTCATTGGTACATTGCTCCAGCTTTATTGATCTTCGGTACAGCTTAGAGAAGGTTAGTTAGAAATCATCATTAGTGTATATTATTTTTGTGTTATTAAGGTATTTAGTACATTAATAGTGCGATATTTGCTACAGATGGACATACCTTTTAAAATTTATTTCGGAGAACGGCCCGTAGTCTTGCACGGGAGAGTGGTGAGCATTGATAACTGTCTGCACGTAGATAGCACAATAGCCACCCCGAACGAACTCTGGCAGCTCAAATCACATGTCATCGCTCTACTGCGTGTAAACCTTGAGACGCACAGAGTTCGTTTCGATGGGGTTCGTCCACGGATTGTCCCCAACAGCCCGATGGTTGTGTACGCGGGAAGGAAAGCGCGTGGGCTTTGTATGTCCGCAAAGCGGGTAAAGAGAATTTTGAGGTAGGAGTATACGTGGAGATATTGCCACGGCACGAGCACAGAGAGGAGGCCTCTACCTCCCGAGCAGTAGAACATGACATATCACATGCACCACCCGAACCAGCTATTGTAGAGTAGGGGGCATCGGGGGGAGGTGAAGAAGAAGCTGAGGCAGCGGAGGTGGATGGGGAATGCATGGATGATGAAGACGGCGGAAGCGGGGATGAAGAAGCGGCGGACAATGATGACCCAACACCAGCTATACAGTACTTCAGGGCCATCGGTCAGCTGGATTGTACCCTCACGGATTACAGTAACATATCCGCATGGGGGTACTCCTAGAACGATGTCCAAACCGGACAACGGTTCCGTAACAAGCTGGAGGCAATTCACTTTCTTAGCAACTATGCCGTCATGACAAGACGGGAGCATACTCATCTCCGGTCAGAGCCCTCCTCGTATGAGGTTAGGTGCACAAAGTACCCGGATTGTCCCTTCTTTGTACGGGTTCACAGACCCAAGCACGAAGACTACTTTGTCATAAGTAGAAATAGGCCTCATACGTGCACGGAGGAGTCCGTAAGGAACATGAGCCGACTTGTGGATGCGAGGTTTGTAGCCCAGATCCTTGTGTCCATCGTTGGAAGCGACATAGGGATGACTCCCCGTAAAATTATGGAGGAGGTCCAGACTAAAATTGGGATGGTCATCACGTACCATACGGCTTGGAGAGCGAAGCAGAAGGCATTGAAGATGCTTTTTGGGGGATTCGAGGAGTCTTTCAACTACGCCCCTAGGTTGCTACAGAAGATCGCTATGACGAACCCGGGCACTCAGTTCGCAGTGGCCGATGAGCCTGTAATACTAGAAGATGGGTCCGTCAGCTCGGCGGACCAGTACCTAATTAGGATATTCTGGTCATTCGGTCAATGCATCGAAGCTTTTAGGTATTGTAGACCAGCCATATGCGTGGACGGGACATTCCTGAGTGGGAAGTTCCACGTGACGCTGCTGACTGCACTCGCTGCTGATGCAAATAACCAAATCCTCCTGGTGGCGTTCACTCTCGTCGAGAGCGAGAACAATGACAGCTGGTTGTGGTTCCTAACTCTACTCAAGAGCCGGGTCGTCAGTACCCGGGAGCGCGTATGCGTTGTCTAGGACAGGAACAAAGGCCTCCTCCACGCGATGGATCTCATGCACGACAGCACGTCCTCTGAAACTAGCTGGCCTGATGTCGAGAGAAGATGGTGCATGCGCCACCTTGGTGCGAACCTGTACACAAGGTACAAGAACAAGGCCCTGGTCAAGAGATTCAAAGCTATGTGCCTGCAGAACCAAGCACACAAGTTCAACGCGATATGGGCGCACTTGCGAGACCACACGAAGATGATGGAGGGCGACCAATACCGGGGCGCAACTCCATTCGCAAATGGTGGAAGGGCGGACCGTGGTTTCTCGAACTCGGCCCATCTTGACCCGGTGGATCGCGGGAAGCCAGGCAGAGTGGTGGCGCTACTCCACGACCACGAGCGGGCGAGGTATGGGCGAACCATAACCGCGCAAATCATTTCACCTCCTTGTATTCACTTCCATACAAGCTGACATACACCATCATAGGTACAACGTGATGACAACGAACATAGCGGAGGCGTTCAACAACGTTCTGAAGGGTGTGCGCGCTCTTCCGTTGTGTTCAATCATTGAGCTCACATTCTATCGGGCGGTGATTACTTCCGAGATCGCGATAGCGCGCCGAGGCGTCGCGTCTGCGTCGCACCCAGTGGAGAAGATGCTCGCGGAGAGAAGGAAGAAGGCGCACTTCTACCGCACAAGGATTTATGACTTGGGAACAAATAAATTTGAGGTCATGTGCAAGCGCAGACATGCATCCGGGTATCTCGCGGGGGACATCGTGCAACAATGTCAGCTAGGGGGCGAGCAAGTGACGTGCACGTGCAACAAGACAAAGCTTCAACACATTCTGTGCTCGCCGCATGTCGCGACATGGGTGGGAACGATGCATCACAGTTCATCTCGCCTTACTACACCGCGCATGCTTTGAAGAACACATGGCGTCCAAAGATGAGTTCGTTCACAATCGGAGCGAACTACAAGATTATGAAAGGTCCAACCTGGAAACCATATCCCGCGACTAGACGCACACAACATGGGAGGCCAAGGGGCACCAGATTGCAAGGTGACATGGGCCTTGGTGATGCGATGGGCGGTTTGCGAAAATGCAAGTTATGTAAACAACCCGACACAACCGTAGGAGGTGCCCTAATCCACCCAGTATGTAGTCATTTGGCTTTGATTATGTGTGAAATGTTCTCTGTCCCCCAATGTATCATGTTTAATCACTCTTGTGTTGCCAAATTTGAAATAAATCGATGCTAGCTTTCTCTTAAGTTGTTTTTCCTAATTTATTATATCTACTAGTCTTGTCAAATCACTCATGTGTTGTCATCTTAAGATGTCTGATGGCCTTGACTTCTCTTAAGCTGTCGAAATTTTTTATTGTACCTCACAGTCATGTCAAATCACCCATGTGTTGTCCGTCTGCATGCTTTCTCAGAGTGGACGATTAGACGACGCACACCACAACTTTCGATAGAGGGTGACAGGTCATGCAACTTTGGACAGAGGGTGACACGTCGTGCAACTTTCGACAGAGGGTGACACGTCATGCAGCCTTCGACAGAGGGTGACAGGTCGTGCAGCTTTTCTCAGAGGGTGACAAGTCGTGCAGCTTTTCTCAGAAGGTGACAGGTCATGCAGCTTTGATGATGGGTGACACGTCGTGTAGCTCTTCACAGAGGATGCCAGGTCGTCAAAATCGACAAGTGCTGTAGTTGTGTGGAGTAACCCCTCAGCACCACTATAAAACTGGCCGAGGGGTAGACATCCAACACTGCCAAACCAGCCATAAAACGTTGGCTGAATCTACACAAATTAGGGCACGATGTCGTTCTACCGTCGCCTCTTCAGCAAGCAGGAATTATCCCACCCCGAATACCCAAATGCCAGTAGCGTCGACGCCCCAGTTCTTCCAGAGTTGCCCCGACCCAAATGCGACTGCAACCTTCCAGCGAGGATGATGCAATCTACCCACGGAGAGACGATCGCCCGTGCTCACTACTATTGTGCCCGCCCCTACCGGGTAAACCTACTGGTGTCCATACAATACAGGGTTACAGTACCATTTCATGCACTGTTCTTTCTTTTTTCAGCACAACGACCGGTGTTGCTTCTTCCAATGGATCGACGGGCCGGAACGACATGACCACGAATTTATCTACAACTGCCATGACGCCTACAGGATATATCCCCGTTCTAGATCGACCAGAGTTCAAGGCCGGTGAGCAAGGGGCCAACCAATCAGTGAGTCTCATGCGACATACTCATGTTTCACTCACAAAGTGGTAATTCTAAACCAGTTCATCGCATACAGGAGTTCAAAAAGAAAATTGCGAAATTGCTCAAGTCAAAGGACAAACCTCATCAAGGGCCACCCACAAGCCCCGACTTCTGCGAACATGGCCTGCAGGCAGTGGTTGATACCTGCCACGATGATCTAGCGGACCGGAGATTCTACCGGTGTCTCTTGGCCGAGGATGAATGGTGTGGCTACTTCAACTGGGTGGACCCGGAGATGTACCACCCGCATCTCAAACTTCCAGTATGGGATAACTGGGGGGAGCAACCCTCTCCGTGGTGCTACTACCACCTAGAAAAGCCAGACCACAAGTACGCCTACGGTATTATTCAATGACCACAGCGGGCATACTCCATTGACTGCAGGGCACGCTTCCGGTTGTACAAGGATAAGCCCAACACACACCTCCTGCACCATATAGTGGAGTGCGAGCCAAAACAGAGCAGGCGTCTCGTCAAGTCTCCGCCAACGGCCAGCGCACCGGAAGTACAAGAGGGTACCTCCTCTCGAAGAGGAAGGGACAAGAGGAAGCATCCGGCCGAGGTCCGCACCACACAACAAATCCTTGACGCGTTACGCAGACCATCCGGGAACCCGGGTGGTATTAACATAGGGGACGCCGGGAATCGGGATGACATACCCATATGGGAGGGCAGAAATCCACATAAAAAAGATCAAAAAATTATGTCTTATACACCCGAGACGTACGGCATTGGCCACCTAATCAGCGAAAGCTGGGAGCACTGCGGATCCCTATGGAGTTCTTTCATAGTAGGGATTGAGTTGTGTTTGAGAACAAATCGCAAAATTTACACGGGTGATGTAATGTGCAAAAAATATCGGACATCATTCCCGCTCTACCCAGATAGACGGAACGATCACTTGTTCCACCATGAGAAACATTGCTTTCGTTAGTTAGTTAGTTCGTAAAGCAATTTCGTCATTATTGTAATGCCCTTGTATTATAATCTAATCTATTGCTTATTTTATCATCTGAACTTTCGGTGTATGTGCCCTTATATATGTTCAACAAATAATTTAAGTGCTACGTGGGAACTATTCATAACATTAGTTGTTGTCGACTATAATACTTAGGGTTATTGCACTAGTGGAAATTAGATGCAGAGCAAGGTGTAAATTAAATATTTTTCCAGAATATGCTAGTGCATATATGAAAGATCAAATGTGGTCCATTGTTCATAAAAATTCCATCTAGACATGATATTTTACAGGCCGCCGAAAGGGCTAAAAAACTTGACATGAGTTGTTGTCGACTATAATACTTAGGGTTATTGCACTAGTGAAAATTAGATGCAAAGCAAGGTGTAAATTAAATATTTTTTCGGAATATGCTAGTGCATATATGAAAGATCAAATGTGGTCCATTGTTCATAAAAATTCCATTTAGACATGATATTTTACGGGCCACCGAAAGGGTTAAAAAACATGACATGAGTTGTTGTCGACTATAATACTTAGGGTTATTGCACTAGTGGAAATTAAATGCAAAGTAAGGTGTAAATAACATATTTTTCCAGAATATGCTAGTGCATATATCAAAGGGCAAGCAAATCTGGTACATTCTTCCTAAAAATTACATTTAAACATGATATTTTACGGACTGCCGAAAAGGATAAAAAAAATCACACTCCCCCTGATCTCAGAATCGCACTCTCTCTGATCTCCCTCTCCGACCATCGTTTTGCAATTTCTAAAAAAACAATTCTTCAAATAATTTCAAATTATTGATTGCCCGAACTTTTATTGGATACATTTATCAGTACCTAAATTCAATGACAGTTGCCCAGCCACTTTCTCCAAAAGAAGTGTTTTAATTATCTTTACAAATTTGGATTGAATTTGTTCACATGCAATAATGCGATTTTGCTAATCAATTAGTATGTTGTACTAATTATAATTTTGCTAATCACGTGGAGACTACGAAATTTGCTAATCAGTACGGAGGAAATTATACTTTTTATACTTTTTACTAATCATTTTACTAATTATACTTTTTACTAATCATTTTACTAATTATATTTTTTATTAATCAGCATGAAGTACTACTTTTACTATGCATGGGCCTTAACCAGTTTTTGATATTCCAGGTATGGGGTGTGTAATTCTGGGTATGGGGTGGGCCCCCATACCTGGAATTTCAAAATTCAGTAAAGCTTTAGCCGGATTTTGACGTTCCGGGTATGTTTAAACGGATTTTTAGGTTCCGGGTATGATGAGGATTTTCGTAAATACGTAAACATGTTGTATCAATTTCTAATTTCCGACAGTATTTTGTACTGTATTCAAAAATTTCCTCCCAGTGCAGTACGTACGTACGTAGCCTGGCAGCACACTGCCCTGCGAGCCTGCGAGGAGGAGCGTAAGAAGATTCACCGGTCACAGTGAAGATACCATGGGAAAACAATGAGAAGCGATGTATCTGCATTCTGCATCTATTCTGGAAAGTGAAAACAAGGGTGAGTGGATGACTTTAGTGTCCGTTGTTTGGAGTTGTAGCTAAAAAAAATGTTATTTTAGCTTTCTGAGTTGAGTTGAGAAGTGGATATAGTTTTTACTAGAGATCGTTTAATAAATAATTAATTTTTCTCAGTAATAAATTATAAAAATATGTCTAACTCAGCTTTTCACTTTTGTATTTTATTAGTTATATATGGTTTTTGACTTATATCAAAACCGCTTAAAAGCTAAGCTGTTTATGCCCTGTTTGTTTTGGCTTTTTCACTGGCTTAAAAACAGAAAAGTCAAAACCGAAACAAATGACTGACTTTTAAGTCGGGCTTAAAAAAAGCCTAAAGCCTCCATATAACTATAAGCCAAAAGCCAGATGAGAGGTGCTTTTTTTGGATAAAATAACCCTTTGCTACTGAAAGTCTTCAAAATTACCCACCAAATATCATCATATATAAACTTAAGAATCTTTCTCCCATCTCCTCATCTTCTCTCTCTCCCATGTGCGACATGACTTCTCCCTCCACCGCTCAAGTCTTTGTCGTCCCGGACCTCCTCCCTCCTCCGTCGTCCCCAACCTCCTTACTCCTCCACCGACCCGGATCCAGCGCAACGTGGGTTGAGGCGGCCGAATCGGAGCTTGGAGCGGTGGGAGGCTACAGGGTCCGGGCGTGGTGCAGGTGAAGCCGAACTGATCCGGCCGTAGCATGGTGGGAGGCGGTCGGATCCGGCGTGGCACAAGTGGAGGTAGCCGGACTCGAGGTGGAACGGTGGGAGGCGGCCGGATCTGGCGCGGCAAGAGGTGACCGGATTCACCTCACTGAGACCCTCAGTATATGTTTTTATTTAGTTTGACGAGAGTTCGGAATTGTTATGCTATTTTTAGTCTGATAAGAGTTCAAAATTGCCATATAGTAAGAGTTTCATAGTTTATAAATAATTATGCTCAGAATGAAGTTTGATCTTAAGATTAACCTATATTTTTTAATACGACATTCGATGAAAAAAGTATGAAACATTTGTATTAGATAAATCAGTACATAAGAAAAGTCCTTACAACCTTAAAGGGTATTTCAAACTTTCTAGTAATAAGTTACACTATCCAACCCATTAAAAAGTCAGGATACCAAACAACATGCCTTGGCTTAAAAGCACATGGTTTAAAAGCTTGTTAAGCTAAAAATCTAGCTTTAAGCTAAAAGTTAAAAAGTCTAAGCCGAAACAAACAGAGACTTAGGGGATTTACTGGCTTTTCAGAAGCTGAAACAAGCTTTAATCCCCCAAACAGAACCTTAATTGCTCGGTTACATGTGTCTTGCTTATTCTTAGTCTTGTTGCGGGCCTATTTGTCAGAGCTCCAGATCTCAGCTCTACCTCAGATCTGGAGCTTGTAGGCTAAAATAAAGTGAATTATGTTTATAGTTTTAGTCTAAAATGTAAACAAGATGACACACTTAAATACTCTTAATGTACCCACAACTCCAACTCTATAAATTTCTAGAGCTAAATGCCTTGCTCCACTAGCTCTATAGATTTTGATAGAGCTAAAGCTGTACCAAACACCTCCAAATCGGGGTTGCTTGCAGCCTGCCGAAGCGGCACTTTCTGTTGCTGCTAAAAATAAATGCGAGCCAGACTGGGCCACCACGATCGACTCTTATCCAACAATATAATGGAGTACTACTTATAAGACGTTAAGCCTCGACCGAATGAGATCCACGGTTGACAATTGCAGACGCAGCAGAGCGCGATCGAGCTATACCAACCTAAATCTAAATCAAACTCGTTCTCCTCGCTACATTGTTTTTGACTCGCCGGTATCACAAATGAGCTACCAGCACCTAGCTAAGCTCGCGTTTCCGATTTTTTTTCCCCTGCTCTTCAAATTTCGTTGGTTTGTGAATGGTGAGCAGTGTTAACAATTTCGTTTTCAAACTGAATTTCGAGAATTGCTCGACACCGGTTTTTCGAGAAAACTGGTCGAAATTCGGTAAAAACCGATCGGTTTGCGAAAGTCAAACAGGTGGTCAAACCAATTCAAAAAAACGAAAACCGGTCGGTTTTCGACGAAAAACGACGACAGAAGGAAAAATGATGGAAATGAAAGGAAAAATGCAAAAAAAATTGAATAAATTACAAAAAATCCCAATTAATCTATAAAACACCTCAGAGAAATTTAAATATTTTTGAAATTATTTGTTACTTTTAAAAAATTCAAAACAGCAATTAAGGAAAAGGAACAAAGATATTGTCAGATTTTTATAAATATTTAAAAGATTTTTTATATTCTCAAAATTTAATGTAACCATAAATAGTTCCAAATTATTATGCAATAAAATTTTAAAAAATATTAGACTTCATTTAGTACCTATATAAAATCAAAAATAGAAGAGCATATACAATGATAATATCACTTTCAGAATTTTTAAAAAATACACATATCTGATCATCTTCTGAAAATTTTACATAATCATTGTAAATAAGTTATAACATCACAAAAAAAGTTTAAGAAATATTAGACTTCATTTTTGCACCTAGAAAATAAAAAACTAAAGAGCATATATTGTGACATAGATTACCGTCGAAATTTTAAAAATGTACGTATCTGATAATAATCTAAAAATTTTATACAATCATTAGGATGGCCTCAGAACCGCACAAAAAAATTTTCAAATTTTTTTGACACTTTTGCGAAATTTTTTCAAATTTTTTAAATTTACTATTTATCTGAACGGTTTTCCGAACGGTTTTACTTGCCGAACCGGCTCGGCACGGCCGGTTTTCGCGAAAACCGACCGGTTTTCGTCGGCATTTTAAACCCTGATGGTGAGTTATAATTTCTCTATGCTCCCTCTGTTTTCAAATTTAAGTCTTTTCACGACGCGCACAATCAAACTTTTAAAACTTTGACATCTATTCTCCTTTATAACGCACGTAAACATTCTTTGCTACGTCCACCCTAAATAGTGCAATCCATTAGAGATGGCTCAACATTTGTGCACCCAGCGAAACGTCCCCAGAAACTTGTCTTCATCAAAATCAACCTCTCAGATCTTTCCTCAGCTTTACTCACCCACATCCGATGGCCATTGTTTAATGTGTTTAATCATCCATGTGACCCACAACAGACCTCCCCCCACCTCCAGCATCATCAAGGAAAAGGAAACAAATATCCTGGAATCAAGAAAAAGGAAACAAACATCCTGGAAAAGGAAAGGATCATACATTACGTGCTGAGAAAAGGAAACCGGAGATACGGTATTATTTACCAAATACCGGGCTCGAATTTTTTACTGTGTTGGCATCGTCGTTATAATTTGTTCCGAATCAGGCTCTCGCGGCGATGAATTTGCGATTGTAGTCTCGAGCCGAAAAAATTCAACGGAGAGGTGCTGGAATTTTTTTTCCTACGTCCGAAATTATCCAGCGGACGATGAGTAATTTCAGGCACGAAAAAAATAAAAACTAAGCTCTGTCCAGCCGCAGGAAGTGTTTCTTAATTGAAATACTAAAATACAAGTGGAATGAGTGCGCAGAAAACATTCCTCAAGACATAAAAATAAGTCTTAAGAGATACGGGAAACGTTTAGCCAAAAATATTATTGAATGTTATATCTTTATTTTTGTACTCGCACATGGGCACTGTGATTATTTATTATTAAGTGTTATATTCATACTTATCTTCTCATTTAATTGATAAGTGGTGTACTGCCGTCGTAGCGTTAGCACGGGCACTATACTTACAATTAATTGGTACTAATTAAAAAATCATAGCAGTATAATATGAAAATCGTCCAATTAATTGGTACTAAAAATCATAGCAAAGATAATATGTAAATGCGCACAATTAATTGGTACTAATTAAAAAATCATAGCAAGATAATATGGAAAAACGTATAATTAATTGGTACTAAAAAAATCATAGCAGTATAATATGGAAAAGTATCCAATTAATTGATATTGAATTATATGGATATGCAACCAATTAACTTGCACCTGCCATTGCCTCCAAGCCCCAGCGTTGTCTATTTAAATGCTCCCACCATTCTTCTCTCGTCGTCTAACATCGACGCAGTAAACCGCTTTGGTTAATCTCAAACTTGCAAACCGCATCGATTGATCCAAAGTCAGAACCCAGAAGCCATGAGGACCTACAGCCTCCTTGTCGCCGTCGCTTACGTCGTTGTCACGCCCACCGCGTTAGCCCTTGGGGAATGGACACCCATCGACATCAGCGACCCGCGCAATCAGAAGCTTGCCGGATGGGCGGTGGGGGAGCACGTCAAGCAGGCGAACGACGGGCTCACGTTCAGCAAGCTGATCAGCGGCGAGGTGCAGGTGGTGTCTGGTTTGAACTATCGGCTCCTCATTAATGCGTTAAACCCCGACGTCAACCACGGCATGTACAGGGCGGAGGTGTACAAGCATAACTGGACCAACACGCTCAACCTTGTCTCTTCGTCCCCGCCAATCGAGCAACAACCGCGCGGCGGAGCGGATTAAACTAATTGCAGTTGTTTCGAATGTAATAAACGAGTTCACGAAATCCACGTGCTTTTTTTATACATACGTATTGTAGCCTCAACTTGGATATTATAAAAAGAAACAATTTTATGCATCCTCCTCTTGTCGAGGTCCTTGACCACACTGGCAAAAAGTTTTCCTGGTTAAAGAAAAAGCCTTTCTCTGATCTTGTCCTTCATATCAACAGGAGGCAAATCCCTGTATTTGTTTTTTTAAAGGGGCAAATTCAGTATTTACTCTTTTTTTTATATAGAACGGTGTTTTAGATTTGTAATTACTCCGTATAGAATGCAATTAATTATTTATCGCTCTATACAAGATCCAATTTAGACTTTGCCACTTTGGAGTTTTCTCACTTTGTGTTTGTGATGATTTTACCCTTCCTCCTCCTTCTCCTCCATCCGACCTCAGCACCAGTCAACCTCATCGTCATGTCGGGGAAAAAGCAAAAAAAAGAAGAGAGGATAAGAAGAAGAAGAAGAAGAAGGGGGGACATAATTGTACAAGACAAACTGTCAAAAAGTGTCAATTCCTAAGGTCTCTCTGCAGATTGGTAAATAATCAATTGTATTCTATATAACGATGAATCTTAAAACGTTATCCTATAGAGTGGTAAATATCTATACCCCTTTATAATACACGTAAACATTCTTTTCTACGTTCACCATAAATAGTGCATCTCACTAGAGATGGCCTAACATTCGTGCACCCAGCGAAATGTCACAGAAACTTGCCTCCATCAAAATTAACCTCTCAGATCTTTCCTCACCTTTACTCACCTACATCCGATAGCCATTATTTAGTGTGTCTAATCATCCCTGAGGCCCACAACAGACCTCCCCCACCTCCAGTATTATCAATGAAAAGGAAACAAACGTCTTGGAATCAAGGAAAAGGAAACAAACGTCCTGAAAAAGGAAAGGACCATACATTACGTGCTAGGAAAAGGAAACCGGGAGACGGTATTATTTACCAGTACCCGGGCTCGAATTTTTTTACTATATTGGCATCGTTGTTATAATTTTTTTCGAATTAGGCTCTCGCAGCGATGAATTTGCGATTGTAGTCTCGAGTCGAAAAAATTCAATGGAGAGGTACTGGAATTTTTTTCCCACGTCTGAAATTATCCAGTGGACGGTGGGTAATTTCAAGCACGAAAAAAAATAAAAACTAAGCT
Source organism: Otatea glauca (assembly GCA_036346275.1). NCBI lineage: Eukaryota > Viridiplantae > Streptophyta > Magnoliopsida > Poales > Poaceae > Otatea > Otatea glauca. The sequence continues at coordinate 27,409,615 of CM070712.1, forward strand.
CTGCCCGACCGCTGGATAATTTTGGGCATGGAAAAAAATTACGGTGCTTCTCGACTGCAGAAAAAATAATTCTAGCACCTCTCCGCTGATTTTTTCTGTCTCAAGGCTATAATCGCAAATTCATCGCCGCGAGAGCCTAATTCAGAAAAAATTATAACGATGATACTAATATAGTAAAAAATTCGAGCCTGGGCGCTAGTAAATAATACTGCGCCACCGCTCCGCTGAATTTTTCCGGCTCGAGGATACAATCGCAAATTCATCACCGCGAGAGTCTAATTCGGAAAAAAAATATAATGATGATGCCAATACAGTAAAAAAATTCTCGAAAAATAAAAAAATAATCAAGCGGTGCCCGCCCGCTTGATAATTTTGGTAAAAAAATAAATGCTCGGTGGCCAGTGAAAAATTTAAGCGTGGGAGAAAAAATGAAAAAATTCAAACGGTGCCCGTCCATTAAATAATTCAAAAAAAATATGAAAAAATAAACTGCGATTGCCGACCGCTGGATCTGCAGTGAAAAAAGATAAAAATTAAATAGCGCATGTCGACCGCTGGTTCCGCGAGAAAAAATTAAAAAAAATTAAGCAGCACTCACAGACCGCTGGTTCCGTGGATAAAAAATGAAAAAAAAATCAGCGCTCTCCGTGCGCTGAAATTAGGCTATATGGGGCTAGATCCATAAAAAAGTCTCGAGAAGGATTATATTTGGAAAAAATACGATCACGAGGCTAGGACAGTAAAAAATTCAAGTCTGGTTTCCTTGCATGCGGACCCTCCCTGTTTATTTCCTTGTTTGATTTGCTCTCCTTCCAAATATGTAGTACGTACAGTTTTGGCCAGAAGAGTAAAAAATTCAAGTCTGGTTTCCTTGCATGCGGATCCTCCTTGTTTATTTCCTTGTTTGATTCGCTCTCCTTCCAAATATGTACTACATACAATATGATCATAAGATAAAGTTGCTGCAGGTAAAAAGGCACTCGTATCTTCACATCCTTTCTTCATTGCGTGATCTCATATGCAACAGAATCCTCTTAAAAACATAAATCCAATCCATACCTTCCTTTCCCGTGTTCCTTGCGCAGTCCCGGAATTCCTAACTAAAGAACGCCCAAACGCCAGAGACGGAGGTGCCATACCTCTAGCCGTTCGGCGAGGCCCCAAACTTTACGTGCGGCGGCAATGCCGGCAACGTTAGCGTACATACATACGCAGCGTCTGCGGCAGCGGCGGCGACAAGCAACGGCGACATCGGCGTACATACATATGCACGTGTGCGGCGACAGCGACCGACGACGTTAGCCCTTTCATGCCTGGACAAAGGTACATACAGAACTGTCTAAGTCCAACTTAGCCTCAAGTGCTTGCTAGCTCATGAACTGATGATCGATATGTGCCAATATTGTGCAGGAACTTGACAGGTTATTTGGTCATGAACTTCATGCACATCTGGAATGATCAACAGTTTAATGCACGGATCTGCATGGTCGGTACTCTCTATTTTATTAATAACTTTTTATAAGGTTATAAAGTAGATCTATACTGATAATGCTCTACAATATACTTACAGGGTTCACCTATCCTCAGGAAGTGTTTCTTAATTGAAATACTAAAATACAAGTGGAATGAGTGCGCAGAAAACATCCCTCAAGACATAAGAACAAGTCTTAAGAGCATACGGGAAACGTTTAGCGAAAAATATTATTAAGTGTTATATCTTCATTTTTGTACTCGCATACGGACACTGTGATTATTTATTAGTAAGTGTTATATTCATATTTATCTTCTTATTTAATTGATAAGTGGATGTACTACCGTCGTAGCGTTAGCACGGGTACTATACTAGTTTTTTTAAATGGAAGTAAGAGCTCTACCACTCAATTAAAGGGAGAGTAAGAGTAATATGTACATGAGGCAAGCCGGAAGGGCTCAGCTAAAGGAGGGTAGACTGCACTACTACAGAATTGGGCATCACAACCGGCCTATTAGAAGCGGTTTGGTGCGAATCCGTTGTGATCTTCGTACCAGAAGCGGTTCGTTGGCAACGGTCCGGAGAGGGCTTCCAGAAGCGGTTGGAGACACGAACCGCTTCTGAAGGTTACGTTCTAGAAGCGGTTCTTCTCTCAAACCGCTTCGATTTTCGTGCGGTTTGAGAAAAGAACCGCTTCTAAACGCAACCTTCGTAAGGTTCGTGTTTCCAACCGCTTTGAAGCCCTCCCACAGCAAAGCATTTAAACCCTTCTTCCTCCATGCGCCAAAGAGAGGTACGAATACGATCGAACAGAGAAGGCCGACCAAGCTACCGTTCTTGGGAGGTGCTGTCCAAATTTTTAATTGGAGGTGATTAGCTCTAAATTAAATGTTTCAAAGTTAGTAACATCATGTGAACATCCTTCTCACCTAGATATTGCTATTTTTTTCAATGGATGTGGAGAAATCTTGAACTTTTTAAGCATTATCGAAAATTTGTTTTCTGTGCCTTGTTTTTGTTGTTGTATGAAGATGTAGGGTGGAGATCTAGTTCAAAATATGACATTACAAGGTAAAGGTGATTGGAAGCTTTAGATCTAGGTGGTTGTTAGCTTTAGAATTTTAAATATCACAATATTGGGAGAGATCTAGGTACAACATTGCAAGGAAGTAATTATTGGTTTATGAAATAAAATAGAAAAACATGTAGAAGGATAAAAAATAATTACAAAGGTAGAAAGGGATACAAAATAATTAGAAAGGTAGGTCTTTAATTGGATGACGGTGTAGGTGGAGTTTTTTTTGCTGGGTTTAAATGTTACGAAATTTAAGTTAGGTTATAATTTTTCTAACGGAATTTGTTATAATTTTTAATGAAATTATAACTTGGTATAGATGAATCGGCAATAGATGTACAATGCGTACCGTCGCTCGAGAGAGTTCATTGATGGTGTGCAGGCTTTTCTCGATCGGCCGTTGCATTCTTGCCTCGAGCGACTTCATATGTTGTCCGTGTGTAGATTGCAAGAACGAGAAGGAGCACTCCAGCGATGGCAAGTTATGAACCACTTGATCATGAGAGGTTTCATGCCAAACTATACCAGTTGGACCAACCATGGCGAAGTTGAGGTGATTAGCCAGGAAGACGATGAAGAAGACGAGGAAGAGGAAGATGGATTCAACAAGATCCCTGACGACACGCACATCTTGTTCGTGGAAGAAACACTTGGTGACTTTGGTGATGATGAGATAGACCAGATGTCGCGCGTGGCGGAGAGGGAGACTACAGATGAAAGATAGCTCGAGAAGCTCCAACGCATGTTAGAGGACCACGAACTCCTTTGTACCCAAACGTAGGGTGGCCACAAAAAGTGCGTACTACACCGAACTCATGCAATGGAAGGCTAGAAATGGTGTGTCGATAAGGGATTCGATGAGGTGTTATCACTCGTAAAGAAGTTGCTTCGAAAGATAACACTCGCCCGAATCTACATATGAAGCCAAGCAAGTCGTTTGTCCTTTGGGATTGGAAGTACGTAAGATACACGCATGTCCTAATGATTGTATCCTCAGATCGTAATGAGTATGCCGATTTGGATGTTTGTCCAAAGGTGAAGAGAATCACGGTATAAGGAGAAGCGTGACGATCCAGGTGAAATAGATGGGGAGCGTAAGAAGAAGAGACCTCCAGCTAAAGTGTTGTGGTATTTCCCCGTGATCCCCCGATTGCAACATATGTTTGCTAACAAAGCGCATGCCCGATGATGCGTTGGCACAAAGAAGAGCGTAAGGACGACGGGATGCTTAGACACCCCGCAGATGGCTCACAGTGGAGGAAAGTCGACCGGACGTACCCTGGACTTCGCAGATGAGGTGAGAAACATAAGGTTTGGGTTGAGTACCGATAGGATGATCCTTTCGGAGAATTGAGCAGCACCATAGCACCCGCCCGTTACACTATGTATCTATAACATTCCTCCATGGTTGTGCATGAAGCGAAAGTACATCATGATGTCGTTGTTGATCCAAGGCCCCAAGCAACCCGGAAATGACATCGATGTCTACCTGAAACCATTGGTTGAAGATCTTGTGACGTTGTGGGACGATGGTGCAAGGGTATGGGATGAGTACAAAAGGGAGTATTTCACCCTACGTGCATTGTTATTTGTAACAATCAACGACTGGCCTGCTCTCGGTAACTTATCCGGCCTAACTATCAAAGGATATAGAGCCTGCATCCAGTGTTTAGATGAAACGGACGACACGTACCTGAAAAACTCTCGAAAGGTTGTGTACATGGGTCACCGTAGGTTTCTTCTTACGAGTCACCCGTTGAGGAAGGAAGGCAGGAAATTTAACGGGCAACCAGACCTTCGTGCAAGGCCTCAGCATCGTAGTGGGCCACGTGTGTTTGCTATGGTAAAGGATTTAAAAGTAGTATTTGGAAAGGGTCCTGGAAGCAAACATGTGCAGAATGAGGATGGTCATGCACCCATGTGGAAGAAGAAGTCAATATTTTGGGACTTGCCTTATTGGGAAGTTATGGAGGTTCGTCACTCACTTGACTTTATGCACATCACGAAGAATGTCTGCTTGAACCTGCTAGGCTACATAGATATGTACGGAAAATCGAAAGATACATTGCAAGCTCGGAAGGACCTTAAACTTTTGGAACTGAGGAACGACCTACATCCCGAAAAGAGAGAGAAAGGACAACATTACCTACATCCTGCGAGCTACACTCTAAGCAAAGAAGAGAAAAAAGCGTGATAGAGTTCTGAGCAGTGTGAAGGTCCCTTCCTGATACTCCTCGAATGTAAAGAGACTCGTAAACACGAAAGAGAATAAAATCGTATACATGAAATCCCATGACTGTCTTGTGTTAATGACACGCTTGCTCCCGATGGTCGTGAGAGGCATACTGTCCGAGTGGGTACGAGGGACAATCACAAAGCTATGTTCTTTTTTCAACGCGATTTCACAGAAGGTCATCGACCCAGATAAACTAAGTAAGCTGCAGGATGACGTGGTACAAAGTTTGGTTAGCCTTGAGATGATCTTTCCTATTGCATTCTTTGATATTATGGTTCATCTCACTGTTCACCTTGTCAAAGAGATAGGTATCCTTGGACCCGTGTATCTACACAACATGTTCTCTTTCGAGAGGTACATGAGTGTGCTAAAGAAGTATGTTCGTAACCGTTCTCGTCCGGAAGGATGCATTGCCGAGGGTTATGGGACAGAGAAGGTGATTGAGTTTTGTGTGGATTACATTAATGATCTAAACCCGATCGGCGTCCCTATATCACGCCATGAGGGGAGGCTACGGGGAAAAGGGACACTAGAAAGGAAAGCAATTGCATGCAATGATCTTCTTACATTTAAGCAAGCACATTTCACGGTTTTGAAACAATCAACTATAGTGGCCCCGTATGTCCTTGAGCACAAGAGTATTCTACGCTGCAATTTCCCGGGAAGGTCTAAGGATTGGATAACACTAAAGCACATGGATTCTTTCGGCGCTTGGTTACAAAAGTACATCCTTTTGAAAGGGTCAGACAATGAACAGTTGCAACGCTTGGCTCGGGGACCATCTAGTGAAATCGTGACATTCAAGGGGTACGAGATAAATGGTTACACATTTTACACCAGATCGCAGGATAACAAGAGCACCAACCAAAATAGCGGTGTCCGTATAGACACCGAAGACAATAAAGGCAAGGTGGATACATATTATGGTTTCATAGAAGATATATGGGAGCTTGACTATGGACCTTTGAAGGTCCCTCTATTTAAGTGCCAATGGGTCAAACTGACTTCAAGCGGCGTGAAGGTAGACAAATACGGTATGACAATCGTGGACCTCACGCAAGTTGGCTATAGGAGCGAACCGTTCGTCCTCGCGAACGATGTGAGACAGGTCTTCTACGTAATGGACATGTCAAGCAAACCTAAGAAGCATAAGGACAAGCAGAAAGATTGTAGTACTAAGCCAAAGCGACACGTGGTTCTACAAGGCAAACGAAGGATTGTTGGAGTTGAGGATGTCACAGACGAGGAAGAGTATAGTCAGTTCGACGAGATCCCTCCTTTCGCTGTGGATGTCGACATAAGCCTCCTCAATGACACAGACGTGGATACTCCTTTCATACGTCGTGATCATAATGAAGGAACACTTGTAAAGACAAAGTACGTTACTACTTAAGATGTACCCCTACTGTATGAACTATGTATATGTAAGTCTTTTACAGTATGAAGTGCTTATTTGGAATGAATGTAAAGTGCCAAAGTTCTAAAAGCTTTTTAAAAAAATTATGGAATGAAACTAAATTGCTAAAAGCATTTTTTAAAAATTATGAAATGAAACTGAAGTGCTAAAAGCATTTTTTAAAAATTCTGAAATGAAACTGAAGTGCTAAAAGTTTTTCCAAAAATATAGAATGAAACTAAATTGCTAAAAGCATTTTTTAAAAATTCTGAAATGAAACTGAAGTGCTAAAAGCATTTTTTAAAAATTATGAAATGAAACTGTAGTGCTGAAAGCACTTTTTAAAAATTACGAAATTAAACTCAAGCGGTTTGAGAAAAGAACCGCTTCTAGAGCGCAACATTCAGAAACGGTTAGTAATAAGAACCGCTTCTAGAACACAACATTCAGAAGCGGTTTTAGAAAAGAACCGCTTCTAGAGCGGAAGATTCAGAAACGGTTAGTAACACCAACCGCTTGTAGAAGTCATCCCTCTACAAGCGGGTTGATCTAAATCCGCTTGTAGAGATATTCTACAAGCGGTTGGTTCTACGAACCGCTTGTAGAAGTCCTCCCTTTACATGCGGTTGGTTCTAAAACCGCTTGTAGAGATTTGCTACAAGCGGTTGGTTATTAGAACCGCTTGTAGAAGTGCTCCTGATAAATTTGAAACGCCCGCCTCTTCTCACACCGAAATTTTCTAAGTCCCGCTCGAGACCCCGCAGGCCGCCGCTCCTGTCTCTCTCGGCCAGCACTGCTGCCGCCTCCGTCTGCACCCGCGCCGCCGTCCTCATCGACGCCGTCGGCCTCCTCCGCCACCTCGCCAACACCTACTCGCCACCTCGCCGACGCCAGTCCACCCCTCGTGCGCTAGCTGCCTTCGTCGCCGCCGTCACTCCACCCCGGCCGCCGGCGCCTTCTCTGCCACCCCGCCGAGGCCTACTCCGCCACCAAAGCGCCGCCACACCGCTGTCCACCCAGGAGGACCGAGGTATATGTGTGCACGCGTCGTCCTTCCTCTCTAGTTCGGCTGCCCACCACATGTTCGGTGAAATGCCCACAAGTGCTGTGCTATGCTATGCTGTGCTTGTTACTTCTCATCCACTGACATGAAGAAGATGAGATTCCTATAGCAGACGCCTAGTTCTTGGAATTTTTGTTATGTGGTAGTAACATCTGTGAATATTTTCTTCTAATTATTGAGTTGCAAAGGAGATATTTCGTTACACTGTTGAAAAATACTACTGCAGTTTTAAAGGGAAGGAAGAGTAAGAGTCCATTTCGATCGCCTTTGTTGTGCCGATCTTGCCGTGAAATTCTATGTTTGTTACACAAATTTTTACTAGTTCTAATAAGATCTCGTTGTTATGGCTCCCAAAAAATATTATTCCAACCATCTTTTGTACCGGAAAGCCATCACAATGTCAAGCGGAGGGCATCTACAACGCAGCAATATATGTTCAAGATCATAAACTAGCATGTAGGGTTCTACCAGATGGATCTAATCACCACGATCAAAACGACTAACTAATACGACCTACTGATCTAATAGATCGGGAGAAAGAATATTGCATGAACTAGACAATTGCAAGAAATAAAAGAAGTTATTAGAAGTAGATGCTCTGTAACCATTAATTTAGTAGAAAGGCACATAATCCTAGCGTTGCCCCCGATTATAGTTTTATACAACACAAGGATCAAACACGGTCAATGTTGCACATTTACTTTTGACATATAGTCCCTATGTTCAAGTTTGATGTATTTCTTGTTCTTGTGTCCACGAGTTCGTGTTTGATCCTTGGGCTAGTTCCAACACGCCGTAGTACTTAATGCTTGGTGTAGAAATTTATGTAATAATATGCTTGTGTTGTAATCTGTAATATGGTTGTTTCAAAGTAATATGATATTTATGTCAACATTTTTTCGGAATTAGGATAGATGGCGCAACCAGGACGTGGTGACCCTACTTTCGATGAGGGAGAACAGTTCCTGTTGGACTCCATCGCGCTGGGTACCATCGAAGGTGATGCTAACGCTGCTGCCGCTGGGGCTAATGGTGGTTCCGGTGAGGCCGTTGAGGCTGCAGCTGATGAAGCCATTGACGCGGGAGCCGCTGAGTCCGATAACACTGGTTCCGGCCAGGATGAGGTACAGCCAGAAGAATATAATCCCCGTAGACATGTTAATTAATCGCAATTCATTAATATAATACACTCTGACACGTTTGTACATATGTTTATGTATTTCAAGCCCCGTGCATCGAGCAACCAATCCAAGCATCGGGGACCTAACAAGAAGCCGTCCACAAAGCACGTGTTTGTCGACGTTAACAACGAAGGGATGCCGGTTGCCCCTCTTTTAGCAGTTGGGCCGTACAACAACGCTTGCGGTTACCACGTGAGGGATCACGTCCCAATTAGCATCAGAAAATGGGCCGAAGTTCCTCAAGCTACCAAGGACCTGCTCTGGCAAGATATTAAGGAAAATTTCACATTTCCTCAAGGGTCCGAAGACAAGGCCAAGAAATTTACTTTGAAGAAGATGGCAACAATGTTTCAGGCTTGGAAGACGTCTCTCAGCCGCAAGTACGTGCAGAAGGGAGAAAGTCCCGACTTCAACCAATTTCCTAAGCTGGCGGATCACTGAGAATCATTCGAGGAGTTCAAGCTGTTAGCTGAAGGCTAGGCCGCGAGTCAGAAGAACAAGGCCAATTCACAGATGAAGAAATACCACCACCATCTTGGCACCGGTGGTTAAATCAAGGCTGTACCAAAATGGGAGAAGCGGGAAGAAGAATTAATGGCGAAGGATGTCACACCGGCTACTGCTCTGTGGGACAGCGCCTGCGCAATTGGTTCATGGGTCATGGAGGGAGCCTTTCAGATGACGGCAGTTTGGTGATGGCACCAGGAGTACAAGAGGCTGGTCAAAGGATTGTACAAGCTGTGGAGCAGTCTCAGGAAGGTACATTCGTGCCAGACAGGGAGAATGACGAGCTAACACATGCCCTTGAAACCCTGAGCACCCAGGACGGACACGAGGTATGGGCAAGCTGATGCCGTGGAAGTATGGTTTCGCTAAGGATGCACATACGTACAGGAGCCGGCATAGAAGCAAATCAAGAGAATCACGTAAAGTGTACCAATTGGAACAAGAGCTCAGAGCAACCCAGGCTAGCATCGGCGACATAGTTGCGCAACAAGTACAAATTGCCCTCAGCAAGCTTCAAGGACTAGGTCCGAGCAATCAGCCGGACGCCGTGATCAGCCCCTCCGCGCGGCGAATTAGGCTGCGCGTCCACGAAGCCCCGGCGGACACCTTGCTATCCCGTTATCCCGTGGATGACATAAGGGTTCGCCGCCAATGTGAGCTACACGTTGATGCGCGTAACCTCTCCATCAAGGTGGCTTATGGCATGGCATATCCGGTGGAGCTGGGCCAGATGTTCCACTGCAACGAGATACCCCCGGGTTACTCAAAGGTCACGGTGGAGGAGGTGCCGGCGGTTTGAAGAACTTCACCTCGATATTCTTTGGAGGCGACGACGTGATCAAGCTTGGACAAGCCCTCCACAATATCATCCTTTGGCGCAAGCGGTACATCATATTTCCACCGCTATGGACGCGTCATCTCCACCACGGCAACCCACGCCTCCTCCAACGTCACCGCCACGCAATGTCTCGCCAAGAAAAAGCAGCGAAGCCCTACTCCACCACCAGCAGCTCTCGTGTCTCCACCCGCTCCACGCAAGCCCTACTCCACCACCAAAGATCTCAAACAAAAAGAACCCCCGGAAAACCACGCCTCCACCATCTCCTCCGAGGAAGAAGCTCGATAATGCAATTAAGGCTCCCCACCGCTCCCAAGAAAGCGGAGTCCAGCCGATCGACCAAGGTAAAGGAACCTCCAAAGACGGCATATGATAGGAATAAGGAGGAGAGTGACGCGGTCACTAAAGCGTATGGTTGCACACTTCGCAAAAAGAAGGTAGAGCCAAAGGTACCAATCGATCCAAAACGGCGAACACTTCGCGACATGCCGTGCAAAGCCATTGCTGTGCCGGCCCAACTATGAGCGGACAATAATTAAGGCTACGGAAGAATAAGCGTGGTCAGGCGGCGGCGGCAAAGAAGAAGAAGAGAGACCAAGATCAGGAGAACCTCGAGAGGTTTATGAAGGAGGCAGGACTTAGTTCCACAGCTGCAGCTCTTGGATTAAGAGATGATATCCCAATGGCAACAAAGGTCAGATGGCAATTTCAGTTGGGCCGGGAGCTGATTGACCCAAATGAGATAAAGGATCTACCAACCAAGATGCGACAATTTCACGAATGGTACATGACAGAGTCCGCTCAAGGAAGAACGATGTTCCCCCTCCGTATCAAAGAAGATGATTTTTATCGCGGGGACAGCACCATATGGCTCGAATTTGACGACTTATACAATATTTACCATGCCGACTCCATCAACGTGTCTCTCATGAGCTGCTGGTGCCTGTAAGTGTCAAGCTCATACCTTTACCGTGTGCTTCCTCGTACAATAAAATTGCAACTATTAAACTTATACCTTTCTATGTAGAATGGAGATACAACGATGTAGAAAAGAGAATATCTTCAACGTAGGCTTCATCGACCCAGAGATTGTTAACGAGTTCGTCTTTGGATACAACCGAAAGGATGTCGAAGATTACATTCTCGATGCATTCTTGGGACAACACTACAAACCGTACATACTTCTGCCCTTCAACTTCGAGTACGTATATATACAACCTCTCGTTCTTATATTTTCCAAGGCATTTATAATACTACTAGCTAGTTACATATATGTTGCAATACATGAATAGGTTTCACTGGATCCTTCTTGTCATCAAGCTTGATAGCAACGGATCATTGTTCAAGACTCAAAAGGACTCGGTGAAAAATATCAATTTATCATTGACACCACGAATGTATATAGCACATATATATACGATAGTTTTCCTTATTATATATATTGAAATACCTTGCTAATTCCAACTTTGATAATTCCAACAAGGAGATTTCGAGAACGAATTTGATGTACAATTAAGCACTCGAGTACGTATTAAAGAATATTAATATGCCGTAACAGTTTTTCATCCCAATAATCGTGTTCTTTTCAAATTTCATTGCAGGTTCTACAACAGACGGGTGGAAACAACCTATGTGGCTATTATGTGTGCCACTATATGCAAAGTATTACCCACGGTGATGTGCCGACAACCAACGCCGAGGTAGTGTGCACATGTCAATTTCTTAGTACTTACACTTTAATAATTACATGTCCAGAGATTTATTTACCTCCCGCTTTGTCAGCCCAACATCGATGTGCAAGACGTGATCCCGCCGCACCGGGTTGCAGCAATCCAAGAACAACTCATCGGCTTTATTGTCGACGAGATTGTATCCACCAAAGGCGAGTTCCACGCAAATGGTTGGAGAGATTGTCCTGAAATAAGGACAGGTGAATTGACATCAACGTCGACCAAGGGCACAAAGAGCGACGCACGCAAGAAATAAGCTCAAGATTCGCCCTTTTATTCTTTGAAACTTGTAAAAGTGGCTTATTATTTCATGTGTTCATCAACTTGTTCATTTTTTAGTCTGTAATTATCTGAATGAATACTCATGACTAATATATAAATATATATATATATTTAAGTGTGTCAAAAAAACTCATGAAGTTCTATTTATTTTAATTGTCAAAATCTATATCAAAAACCCCTCTGAAAACATATTCTATATTGAATATAATCAAAACGCTACGCTGTCAGACTCTTCACAAGCGCTTGGTAACTCCAACCGCTTGTGAAGAGCCGCTTTTGGAGAGAACCTCTCCACAAGTACCAACCGCTTGTGAAAATGTCGAACCACAAGCGGTTCGGGGAACCGTTTGTGATACCCGACGGGGTATCACTCCCGGTTGCTTACAAGCGGTTCTAAAACCGCTTCTGAAAGCGGTTTCGAACCGCTTGTGCATGCTCGATCCACAGTAGTGCTGTGCGGTGCAACAAAGAAGAAATGCAACGATGCAAGCGAACAGAGAAGTCGCTCACAACTCTCGGAATGCCCTAGAGCGCTGATCTATAGCTTCTTCATTTTTATTGCTATCTCCTGCGGTGTGGCCGACTTGTTTTGGAAGATTCTCATATTCCTTTCTTTCTAAATATTTCACATAGTGTATATGGCTACACTATTGAAATCTCTCCTGTCTCTTGGCATCGCTTTGGAAGCCTGTTGCCACCACTGCAAAATATTGTTGAAGTTGGAAGGCTAAACCAGTAGAAGGATAGGCAAACCATCTCTGGACTGTTTGCCAAACTTGTGTTGCGAACGGGCAAGGCAAAGGTTTGGTCCATTTCTTGTTGTCTGTCGCAAAGTATGCACAGGTCTCAGGCGATGTGAATCCTTTTCTCAACTAAGGTCCATGCGAAGAATTTGCACTTGTTCTCTATTCTAGCATTCGATATTAGCACTGTGTTGTAATCCTGGAAATATCCGGTGAACTGCGTCAAGTAAGCCTACTTGGCCGAGTAAATGTCGTCTGCCGTCCAACGCCAGGTGATGGTGTCGGGAATAGGGTTCGCTTTGCCAACGAAAACCGATCTTGCCGAGCCGGTTCGGTATTTCAAACCGAGCGGTAAACTGTGGAGTTCAAATATAAATTTTAAACATTTGAATAAATTTAGCAAAAAGTGTTAATTTTTTTTGAAAATTTTTGTGTGAGGTCCTGAGGAAATGCTAATTATGCTATAAAATTTCAGATTATTATCACACTTGTGTATTTTTCAAAAATTTTGACAATGGTACTGTCAGAATATATGCTCTTTAGTTTTTTATTTTCTAGGAGCACAAAATAAAGTCTAATATTTCTTAAACTTTTTGTGTGATGTTATAAGGTAATTACAATGATGTTGTAAAATTTTCAGGTGATGATCAGATATGTGTATTTTTTAAAAATTCTGAAAGTGCTATTATCATTGTATATGCTCTTTTGTTTTTGATTTTATATGGTTTACTAAATGAAGTCTAATATTTATGAAAATTTTAGTACATAATCCTTTGGCACTAATTATGGTTACATTAAAATTTCATAATATAATAAATCTTTTAAATATTTATAAAAATCTGACAGTATCTTTATTCCTTTTCATTAATTGCTATTTTGGATTTTTTTAGAAGAATAAATGATCTCAAAAATTGTTTAAATTTCTCTGAGGAGTTTGATAGATTAATTGGGATTTTTTTGTGTAATTTTTTCAGATTTTTTCTTGCATTTTCACCATTTTTCCTTCTGTTTTTTTCGATAAAAATCGATCGGTTTTCGGTGTTTTGAATCGGTTTGACCAGCCGGTTTGACTTTTGCAAATCGTTCGGTTTTTATCGAAATTCGACCAAAAATCATGGTAAATCGGTGCCGACCAAATATCAAATTTTGGTTGCTAAACGAAAATGTTTAACCTTAGTCGAAAATGTCTTGCTAGGGTTGAATGGGCTGGAGTCTCGTCCCCTACAAATTCTTCTGGTTCTGTGGCATTGGTTATTCTCCCACTAATTGCCCTGATCCAGTTGTTGTTTTGGAGCCCCACGTGGACGGTTTTGTTTTTGCGCCGGGAGATTCTAAACAGAGCTTCTCCTTCCAACCACCGATTGTGCCAGAATTTTGCTTTTGTTTCCCATTTCCAATTGCAACTACTGTTAAACCTCTAATTATTCGAATATTTTCTATTGTTGCCACAAGTGGCATGCCCAATTGTCCTTGCATCTGCTCCAAAATTAATTTCGAGCATGAAAGCGTGCACCACGATGCATGTCTCGATCAATAAGTTTCACTGTCGTATCGTTCTTTAGGATTAAGGTCAACTTGGCCTCATATAGGATTGGATCGCGACATCGCGTCATGAAACTCAAATCTCATCTCGCCGGAGTCCATCTGCAAGCCCCACATAGTGTGTTTCGTTCTTTCAATAATGTTGGAGATTACTCGATACTTTTATTTACCGTATCTTTTAATTTTATTTAAATAGTTTAATCTAAATCTTTTACCATTAAGACACTTTTAATTATATATATATAAACTAACTTCATGTTTTTTTTCGTAAGAATTTTTCTATATTAAATCTTGTCTAAGTTATTATACGCCGGAGCCCCGGGTGGCACGTGCACGGCAACAATTTCCGATCTACAGGACTACTGTCGACGCCGCCGATCCCGTCGCGCCGTCGTCTACGTCGGTTCCACGTCGACCGACCGCGGCAGCACCCGCCATCTGCGCCGCCGTCTTCTTCGCTGGCCGCCGACGCCGTCCGTCCGCGCCGGCTGCCCCGCCTCCGCGCGCTCCAGGCGCCTTCAACGTGCCTCCACCGTCGGCCTTCATTGCGCACGGCCGTCCATCGGCCTTCTTCTGCGCCATTCGCGCCGCCCGCCTCAGCGTCCCCAGCGGCCACCTCGACTGCCTGCCTCGGCGGCCACCGCGGTCGGCCACGGCCCCGACGACGCTCCGGCCTCGACGTCGTACGGCGTCCTCCGCGCCGCCAGCTCCGACCGCTGCCGGCCACCCGCCGCTCCAGGCCACGCCCGCCGGCCGATCTTCCGCCGCTTCAACAGCCACACACCTTCCGGCCCCTTCCGTGCCGCGCCAGCCGACCGCCCTCCATCGCCGCTCCGCCCGGCCGATCGCCTCCGCGCCCGTCCGTTCGGCGGTGAGACCCGCAGCCGCCGAGACCCAAATTTCCAATCGGTGCCTGAAATACCGTCCGGACCTCAAAGCAATCTCAAAACTGTATTGAAGTCCAGCTCCGAAGCACTTCAGCTTCTGATTCTCTGACTCTTGAGCACTTCGGCTCCGGTTTCTCTGTTTGGATAGGCTACTTCAGCTCGGCTTTCGTCCGCGAAGAAGGCTCCATCTACTGTTTCTGCTTTGTTCTATTGGATCTTTGCCAAGCATACACTTGTAACCCTGACATATACATTTGTTACTTGTTTACTATTCCTGCTTCGTGAGAAAACAAGTTACCACCATGCAAAATTCTGAGAAGTGCTACTGTTCTTGATCCTACCTTAAGCGTTTAAGTGGGCGTAAGGAAGAATTGATTTTTACTCGGCGACTATTACAGTGCCAACAAACAATGGGATTTCATTGCAATTCAAATTCAGGTTTTCATGTTTATTATTTGCAGGATATTATGCACAGTTTAGACCATTATACCTATTATTTTGTGCTTATATTATTGATGGTATTTCATGCACATTTCTTGTTTATTATTGGCGGATTTCCATTTCAAATTCAAGTTATCATGCATATTATTGACGTTATTCATACACAATTCAGGCCATTATGCATATTCTTGGCGGATTTTTTTGCAATTCAGGTTATTGTGCTTATTATTGGCATCATTTATACGGAATTTATCATTGGCGGATTCTTGGCAATTTATTCGACGTTTTATCGTCGATTTCTTTGACGTTTCATCGTCTATTTGGAGATAAAAATATTAGTTGAGGAGACAACTAAATTTGGTGTTTTATTCATCGTTTGGATATGTTGACCATTATAGAGGCTTTGGCAACATTAATTTGGGATTTGATGACACCCTGATGATAGCATTATACTCTTCGGAGTTTTTCTAGTAAAGGTTTTGCCCCAATGTCAGTTTGAGATGAAGGTTTTAGGTGCAAGGAGTTTGTTTCTGCGTGGATACTACACCGTTGTTTGTTGTATTTGTTCGATATGAAGGGTCTACTGCAATTTATAGTCCATTGATGATACGAGAATTTTTTCTTCATATTGACATTTTTTTCGAGTAGTTTCAACCATATTATGGATTTTCAATTAGTGTTGTTTGCTGAATTTTATGTTCCATATGGAGCATATCAAAAATCTATGTTATGTGTTCTTCGCTATCTATCAAGCACCACAGGTGATGTCTTAACTTATGCCGTTTGATGGTTGAGTGTTTGTTTCAGGAGGTCAGTTGCACAGACTCACACTTTACTGGGGTTATGAATCCTTCAAAAACCCAGATTTCTTCATCTGCTTTGTTGGTAGCTGTGTGTTTAGATTGACTGTTGTAGTCTTTCTCTCGATCTACTGGTGGTTTGCTCAATCTTGTTTCGTTAGAAGCATTTGGATAAGATTGTTCTAGGCTTTGTCTTTTGCACTACAAGTATTTGAATTTATTGTTCCAGTCTTTCTTGTTCATCAGTCCTTTGGACTTTTTAACGCACTTGTATTCATGGTGCTCAATTACCCTATGGGGTTTTCTAGAAAAAGTTTCATTATGTATTTTGAGTTAAGTAGAGGTTTGTTGGAGATAACTCAATATCTCTACTTGCCATATCCTTTGATTTTATCCAAATAGGTCATTAGTCCAAGTCTTCTATAACTAGGACTCTTTTGGCTATATAAGTCAACCCCCTGTACATGTAAACATGAAGCATATAGTGAATTGTATCTTGTGGGTTTTTTCCCGCAAGAGTTTTTCCACATTAAATCTTGTCTCCAGTTATTATACCGTGCTTTTAACCCTAACTGAAGGATCAAAAATACGATCAGAGAGGGATGAATGATCACAAATAAAATTTTCCTCCTAAAAATCAAACCAACAAGCAAACAGATCAAATGACTATACAATCTAAACATGTGATCGGATGAACAGTGCTCATATAAACAATGAAAATTGCACTGGTCGAATGAACAGTAAAGCATCAAACTGGCCAGATGAACAATAAAAAAACTGCACTGTTCGGGTGAACAGTAGAACCAGCACAGTCTCAAAAACAAGAATCGATGTAACTTTTGATCGGTTGATCCAAAACCCGTGAAAACTTTGTGTACACCTTTCCTATGGATGTCAAGACCTATTCCCACCTTCAATCGCAAGGATTGATGTTAAAGTTCCGACCTTTTTACAGTTTAAAGAATGCTACATCAAAACCGGGTCAAAAACACAAACTTCACTCTTAGCTTGCTCATGGAAAATTGATGATCAGAATGATCTTAGATAACCTCCTACATATCATAGCAAGTGAGAACACCAAAGAACAACCCTTCAAACAAACAAGAACAAGATCTATAAGGATCTTTCTTCTACCAAGCACAAAGATCAATTTCTTACAGAAATTGAAAATAAGAGGTTGTATATTGCCTCAATGATTGGGATATAATCTATGGAAGATTCGTCTAGTAATCTTTCATCCTTGGCACAAGATCCAAAAGCACTTAGAAGTAGGGGAATCAAATCCAAATGTGCGGAAAGTAAATTGCAAGAATTAAAATGCTGCATTTAAAGCATAATGTAAATGCTGAAAGTAAATTCAGAATTTAGAAATGAAACTTTCATTTCTTAGAAAAAATGTTTACAAAGCCTCAAAACAAAGTGGACAAAACTCAAAAGAGCATCAGAACTTTCAAGGAAGAGACACCCCTCCCCCCTCTATTTATAGCACACTGGGAGCAAACTCAACCCTTGGATGACTTCCTTATCCCAAAAGGAACTTTATCAAAGGCTGGGATTAACTCACTCATACACACATGGACTGATCCGAAACCCAACAACATAACGGGTTTTGACACACATCTCTCAAGGCACCACCAACTTAACCACTACTTCACCCGTGAACCTGCAATCCAACGATACTCCTTCGTTTGAGTAGGGCTTAAGTTAGCATCTGCACCATCCATTTGTCTTCTTGGCTTGCAGCTACTCCTTGGTCTCAGTCATATTTGGCGACATCTTGATTGTTTGGACCTCAGCTCTCCTAGCCTAGTCACAATCTCCTCCGCCTCACCATGAATTGTTCCGAAGTCCTGCAACTATCATAGACAAGGAAAACACATCATATAGCAATGTCCAACAACATATGCAATCAAATCAACACATAGATAAAATGGTATACAATTTATCCCGACTAGTTTACAATCTTTCTCAACCAGTTCACAAACTGTCCCGACCAGTTCACAACCAGTCCTGACCAGTTCACAAACTGTCAAATCAAACTCAACCTTGTGCACCATAAGTTCAAATACAATCAATTGCTTATTACAAATATAGATAGACCTCCACGTCGTCTTTCACTGACAAATGAAGCAGCGAGCTTGCCAGAGGGCTGCTGATTGTACAAACTGTTTTCTTCCTCTTTAACGCAATGATCGGCCCCAAATCACAATAACATAGGACACATCGGTGCATCAGGACCGGTCTGAAAGAAGAACCCTGTAAGTCCTGAACCCTGAGTAGGGATCCGCTTCAGGTGGTGCTCAAAACAAGAATCCAAATACTCGAGGCGTTCAAAACGGTAGACATGTTTGTGTGTACATATATACACCTCTTCAATGGCCACAATCTAACAGCAACAGTATCAGTACTTAATCGATGAAAGATGTCACCACGAAAGCTAATGCCAAGCTTGTTATCTCTTAGAAGCGATAAGGTACAACGCACACAACGACGACACAAACACGTATCAAGCTTAGAAAAAACTGTTTCCCGAACCGAATCGCATGAGTGCAGCGCGGCACGCCTCACACCTGCTTCTGCTCTGCCTTCCATATATATAACTGGCCAGCTGTTGTTGGCCGCAATGGCGATCGAGGCAGCTCGTAAGAGAATTTGGTTGATTCGATGGGTCTCATGGTCTAGCTGCTGCTGTTCTGTTCAGCTGTGCCTCCTGGAACCAGCGTGGTGCTCGTCCTCGTCGGAGAAGCCGAACTCGGCGGTGGAGAGGTCGTTGGCGAACGCCATCCGCCGGAAGAGCTCGATGTCCGCAGAGCACTGGCTGGAGTCGTACGCCGTGCTCTGCCCGAGCTTGACGCCGTTGGTCAGGTCCGTCGAGCTCCCGTCCACGTCCAGCGACCGCCACACCTAATTCCATGAAACAGCAAGTGTTTGATTCCACTATACTCTAATTAGCAAGGTTCTTTGTTTGTTTGTTTGTGTTGTGGAAGAAAAAGGAACGAGGAATACTCCAATGATGCCGAAACCCTGTAAAGATTCAGCATTGACACGATTAGTTAAGCTCGACAAGTCTAATTACCTGCACCATCCTTGGTCTCTTGGCTACCGAGTGGCGAATGCAAGCGGCAGCCGCCTCCACCATCCTTCGCATCTCGGTCTTGGAGTACCTGCACTTCAGTAAAGGATCGGCGATTTCTCTGAAGTCATCCGTCTCCAAGGCGTCCACGAGGAGAGGCCGAGACTGCAACACAGATTGGACACACGAAGCAAGATGATGAACTGTAATGAGCATAAGCCTGTAGTAACGCAAGATAAAATTAAAGGTTTCCCATCCAGCGAAACATCACATGTGCGTACCCATTCAACTAAGCTTTCTTCTCCCAGGGGTTGAGACGCGTCCACAGGCTTCCGTCCTGTGATAAGCTCCAAGAGCACCACTCCAAATGAAAACACGTCGGATCTGTCAGTCAGCTTCCCGCTTGATGCGTACTCCGGTGCCATGTACCTGTGGAGTAATGTGGCATTCAGAGATGGGTTTGGCAGCAGTTTCAGACTCTCAATTCAGCGGACAGGGCATTTCACTGAGCAACATACAGGCTAATCCAGTAGCCCAAAGGCTACGTTGTGTTGTTCGTAGTCTGCCTAGTGCCGTACCGGCCCAAAACTAGTAATCGAACCAATGAAGATGTCTGTGTAGCACAACCAGACCCTGTTCTGAGTTTGAGATTTGAGTACACATCGCATAATCTGCATTAGCACGAAGTGCTTACCCGAATGTGCCCATCACGCGCGTCGAGATATGAGTCAGCGAATCATTGGTCAACTTTGCAAGACCGAAATCTGCAACCTGTTTTGTTTTCCCAATCGAAGCCAAGAAGTGAAACCGACATCAATCGTCAGTACGTGAAGGGCCACCGAAATTCAGAAGCAAGCATGGCACGAGGAATTTTGTACTGCAAACCTTTGCCTCGAAGGCGTCATCCAAGAGAATGTTGGCCGACTTGATGTCCCGATGTATGATCCTAGGATGGCCTGCAAAAGTACAGAAAAAGTTAACAGAACAGTCATCACTTATAGAAAAGAAAAGGCAGAACAACACAGGAACGAGCAAACTGTGACGTACAGTCTTCGTGCAAGTAGGTCAATCCGCGGGCTGATCCGATTGCAATCTTCATCCGCTTCGGCCAGTCCATCACATTCACGGCAAGTCCATTTCCTGCAGGTCACATTCACAACTCACATCACACTACCAAACGTAGTTGCGCAAGACGTACGTGCAAATTCATACAAGGAGGAGAAGGAAACTCAGAGCAAGATCGAAGCAGACCGTGGAGGTGGTGCTCAAGCGTCTTGTTGGAGACGAACTCGTAGACGAGGAGGCGGTGGTTCTCGGTGACGCAGTACCCGACGAGCGTGACGAGGTGGCGGTGGTGAATACGGCTGATGATCTCCACCTCGGCGCGGAACTCCTTCTCCCCCTGCCCGCCGCCCACCTTGAGCTGCTTCACCGCCACGCGCCGCCCGTCGCCCAGCGCGCCCATGTACACCTTCCCGAACCCGCCCTCGCCGATCACGTTCTCCGCCGTGAACCCGCCCGTGATGCCCACCAGCTCGTCGTACGTGAACCACGACTTGGACCCTGAGAAGTCGTACGAGTTCGTCCCGCTCGGCGACGCCGCCGGCCCGTTCGACGGGTGGTTCATATCCGGCGATACCACACCTGCATGCATGCACGCGCGTGTCATATGACGTAGGTAACGCACACACCAGGACATATATCATCAAGGCAAATGGGAGGCCAACTTGTTGGTGGACACTCACGTTCCGGTACGACGATGGTGTTCTTGCGCTTGGGTTTGTTCATCTCGACAGACCGCTTCTTCCCCCGGTTGTTGAAGCACGCAAACATGAACAGCGAGGCCAATGCCACTAGGAACCCGGCCACGGCGATCCCAACGAGCACTCCGCTCGGCACGTTGCCACCCGAGCCTCCCGCCGGGGGAGCCAGAGGCGGAGCAGTCGCTGTGCCCGCGGTATCGGGAGGGCTCCGCCACGTGCTAGCAGGAGGTCCAGAAGCCGGCATTATCACCGTCAAGGCCATTGGTGGAGACAGCATTTGAGCGGAAGAGGAACGGGTCGCCGGAGACGGAGAGGTCTGGGCTGGGGAGACCGGCGGCGAGTGTGGAGTCCCTGGCATCGGTGTTTCGACCGGTGACGGCGGTGTTCCTGCCACGCTGGAAGGTGTGGAAACCGATGCCGCATCGGGGGGAGGAGAAGGGGTTGGGGTGGCTGGCGCGGAGTTCTCTGATCGCGAAGGTGGTGGCGTCGCCGCTGGTGATTGCTGTGATGGCGGTGTCGATGCCTCAGGCGACGGCGGTGTTGATGTCGCAGGCGACGGTGGTGTTGATGTTGCAGGCGGAGGCGACGACTGTTGCCAAGGTGGAGACAGGGACGATGGCGGGGGAGAAGAGGGAGGAGGGGGTCTGCTTGTCGGCGGGGGTGAAGGCGAAGGCGAAACCGGAGGAGGTGGGGACGATACAGGGGACGTCGCCGGCCGAGGCAATCCGGTCGTCATGGGTGGTGCTGTTACCAAATATTGTTCGAACGGCGAAGTCGGACTGTGGTTGTGGCTGGAAGATGTCGGAGGAGGCGGGGTCGGAGACAGAGGCGGCGACGGTGTCGGCGGCCGAGGAGATGACGATGCCTGCGGCGGCGGTGAGGCTGACGACTGCGGCGGGGGCGCCGGCGGGCCCCCCGCTGGGGCGGAGGCCAGGTGTTCGTCGGATGCCATGAGGACGCGCGGCATTACACAGCCGCGCGTTCAGCTGAGTCGTCGCCGATGCCAACGCGTTCCGAGAATGGCATCTCGCGCGTCGGCGTGGGCAGCGGCTAGGCTCTCACACCGGCATTGGTACGGGCGGCAAAATGGAAGCAGCGTGGGGCGCGCCAATGGAGACGACGGAATGCGCCTCGCCTTGACAAGAAGACGGGCGCAGTGTAATGTCGTTGTGCCTTGCCCGTTTTCCTATTCTTTCTTGCGTTTTTTTTTTCCTCTTGCTTTTCTTGGATGGGTGGAGCCGTGGAGGAACAGAGCGGCTGCAGGGGGCGTCGACAAAGCTGGGCGGCCGTACGACGAAACCGGCGCCAACCTGATTGTGTTAAGTTCATGACGAAGGACACCGCAATGTCGCTGCTGCCCAGCTAACTGCTAACTACTTTTTGTAAGGTTATGCATGCTAAATTTAGCTACACGTAGATGCAAAGTGCAACAATAGATAGGAGAAATATGACAAAAAAATATCGAAAACAAAACTGAAAAAACAAAAGAATAAATTTTTACATGCCACTGTAAAATTCCTACCCTCGTATGTTTGTGTCACCGACACTGTTTGTAGAAAACAAGAGACACGATCGAACTCATATGAAACACTGTATTTCATTTTTTTTGTATTGAATATACAAAATTACATATACCCACTGGAGTTCATCTTTTGTCTTCTGTGTCAATGCTTAAGGAGTATATCTAACTAGAGATTGCTTAGTTTGTTGATTCCCGGTGCCTTTGCATAGCATCCGGTTAATTACGTCTGTAGGCTTGGTCTACATAATACCTCCGATTAAGCTGTGTTGCGGTAATCGTCTTTATATTTATATTGCTCATCCATATGCATAGAAGATGTTGGTGTAGATGTATGTGGTAAAGATGCGGATGTAATACGGATGACTTTATTTCGTCAATGATCGGTCACAGTATGATATCGTTGTGTTGATTCACGAATAGAATATGTTGATGAAGAGGATGACTTTCGTCTCGTCGGTGCCCAGTCATGTGTACACCTGCCTTCATCGGACGCAGATGTATGTTACCTTTGACTCGTCGGTGCCTAGTAACGAAGTGTCCGATCCTGTCCGTTTGAGACGTATTGATGTAGTAGCGACCTTGCCTCGTCGGCATTAAACCATAATTTTGTCTAGCCTTGTCGGTCTTAGACATATGGTAATGTATGTGATCAAGTGGCTCTTTTTCTCTCATCGACACTTGACCATGGTGTCGATGTATGAAAATTATGTGGAATGCGCGTCTCAGCCTTGCAGCGGGTGATGTGCATACGATGCATTGGATGATACTTGCTTTGAAGAAATAAATAATTCTGCTCCCGTGTGAGAGGTAAATATCAATATAGTATGATGCTCTCCTTTATTTATTTATATGGAGCCACATAAGATTTTCTACCGATCAGAAATTTGAACTATGATTTTTCATAGCTAGTTCCGTCGTATTGGAAAAATCTGTACCACGCTCGTGTGAAGTTTCATGACCGATTCCATCTCATAGGGAGAATGTCCATGCACTTCATTAATCGTTTTGATCTATAGCCAGTCTTACGTCAGCAGAGAATATATGGTGCATGTTTTAAAGAATTTTATTCTCGTCGGGCGAGATCAACTTACTTGCCACAAAACCAAGACGTCGCGACTGTAGCATGTTGACAACGTGCACGGAGTCCACGGCAGAAGATGAAAGAAATTAATAGCGTTTTGCTGTTTTCTTTTGATCTTGCTTGTGTTGCTTGGAGTTTCTTCTCTGGACGAGGTCTGTATGTCGTTTCCTTTCCTTGGCTATCTGCGTCTGCTCTGCAGCTTGCTCACCGCTGCTAGCAGGTTGCGTCTTTCAGGCGGGGGCTTGTGTGCTGTTCCTCGGGTGTCTATCGGTGTATGCCCTCGCCTCGCGTGTATGTCTCGGGTCTCCAGGCGAAGGTTGTGCGTGCCTCGATTGCGAGCAGTACGTGTAGGTGCACCATGGAGCCCGGGCTCCCGGCGCCGTTACGATCACGCGAGCATCCGTCCGGAAATATATCATTACTAGCAAGGGTCACGTGCTACGCGTCGTGCGAAATCTCGTTTTTGTTTGTTTGCGTATTCTTGGTTTTCTTGTTTTTTTTTAAAAAAAATGGATCGCTAGGACCCGTCGGTAAATCGGTGGGCTGTTATAAACCGTTGGCGAATTCATAGACTGCTATAAACCATAGGCGAATTTGTGGTTTTCGTTTTTTTAGTAAAAAACAAACGTATTTTTGATTTGTTGCGTAATTCCGGTTTGAATTTTTTTTAAAAGGATCTAAACGTAATTTTGGTTTTTCCAGATCTAAACGCAATTTTTTTTCCGAGTCTATTTTGCTAAAAACCGTTGGAAGGACCTGAACATAAACAGTGGAGGGACCTAAATGTAATTCTAGATTTTTTAGCCCTTTGTGTTAAAAACGGCAGAAGGACCTAAACGTAATTTCAAAATTTCTGGAGGACTTTCTTGCGAGAATGATGAGGTGGCACGCCTGAGAGGCTCCCAAATCTCTCTGCTTTATATAATAACTAGAAACTTGTGCGTGGCGTGTCACGCCGCGGGTGCCGCTCTCCACGCGAGAAAATCGAGAAAACGCGCTATTGACGCTTAATGCACGAGTAAATCTAGAAAACGCGCGAAAAGAATCTAAAAAGAATTTTGTGTTTTCCGCAAAAGGGTTTAAACGTAATGCTAGAAAAACGAAAAAAGGGCATAAATGCAATGCATTTTTTTTTCTAAAAAAAAAGGACGCGAACTTTTTTTTTTACCAAAAAGGACCTAAATGTAATTTCAAGTTTCCCAAAAAGACCCGAGCGCTACTCATAAAAACGCTAAAAGGGCATGGACGTAATATGTATTCTTTTTTCGGAAAAAGACCTAACCATTTTTTTTTCCAGAAAAAGGACCTATATATAAAAAAAAATCGGTAAAGGTCCTGGTTGTAATTTTTTTCGGCCGGCTTGTTTCAACGGCTCAAACGAACCAGAGACGAGGAAGTCTTTCGGGTTTAATATTGGTGATGATAAAGGTATTGGATTAGTTTCTCTTTAAGCCTCCTTCTAGATAGAGATCAGAAGGATATTATCTCTAATAATCCGGTTGTATATTGCGTCAAATCAGACAGCAAACAGTACGTGATCAAAAGCTTGATAGGCTTCCTCGTTTAGCTAGCTAGCTGATCATGCGTGCACATCCACCGAATCGGCCAAAAAAACATGCATGCTGATGACGTAAGCTGCCTGCACAGAACCTGCCAAACAGCCATGCAATGATGTAAGCAATCAAATTAATAATTGACTTTTGACCTCTAATCCTTCGGGGCGCGCATCTTTTAAACCGGGTATTGGATTTGTAATCTGGTTGAATCTACACATTCCATTTGACAAATCCTTCCAAATAAATCTAATATTAGGTAGGTTACGCATAGAAAACTATTCGATGATACGCGGGCTCACATGTCACAGTCTTGCTTCGATAAATTTTATACGCCGCATATCAATGACTTTTACTAACTAGTATAGTGCCTGTGCTAACGCTACGACGACAGTATACCCGCTTATCAATTAAATAAGAAGATAAGTATGAATACACACTTAATAATAAAAGAGAAATTTAGAATTTTAAATGAATTTAGAAAGAAAAACGGAACTAAATGGAGATCGAATGGGCGAAAACGGGCTCCCAAAAGATTTTAAATCAAGAAAGAGAAAAAAAAAAGAATTTTCTGATTTTAAATTTTTTTTTGTAGCTTCCACAAAGAGCACTGCTCTCTCAGGCTTGGCAGTAAGGGGAGGAAGGCCGGGGTGGCGGCCGATCAGATGGGTCGGCACTGGTGCGGCGAGATCGCCGGCACCGATGCCTGCGGGGGAGGAGTCACGGTTGCGGTGAATTTCGCCGGGAAAGATGACGGTGATGGCTTGGGTTACCTCCAAAATCCGGCGATCTTTACAAGAGGGAGCACTTGGGGATTTACGCAATGTGATGGGGTGGAGGAGAGCTCACGGCTTTTATAGCCCGAAACAAGCATATTTATGGAAACCATAATTTGGGATCAAATCAGATTGACAGGAAATTTTGGCAATAGAGCACGAAATTTGGAGAATTAACACCATAGATGGAAAAAGGAGATTTGGTGCGGGATTGATGGAGTTTTGGAGCTTCTTTCTTGCTTTAATGGAGGAGGAAGAGAAAAGCTTCTGCAGTGCAATGCGACTAGAAGAAGCTACAGGTGAGTTGACTTCATTTTTTTAAATATAGAAGGATTTTTGAAAAGATAGCACATTAGGTTAAAAAATTCTAGAAAAATTCTCAAAAAAACTTTCGATTATTTTGTACTTAATAAAATTATTTTCAAAAAAATTTAAATTATAAATTTGCCGAGGTACGGCGGCCGCGAGGTCGCTGACCAGCAACCTCGTCGCGTCGGCAAAGCCACCGATGGCGACCGTAGAGCCATTGTAGACCTGCGTTCTCCCGGCCGCGCTGCCCCATCTCCCGGTTTTCTTTTCCCAGCACGTAATGTATGGTCCTTTCCTTTTTCAGGACGTTTGTTTCCTTTTTCTTGATTCCAGGATGTTTGTTTCCTTTTCCTTGTTGATGCTGGAGGTGAGGGAAGGTCTGTTGTGGGCTACAGGGATGATTTCGGAAAAATATGGAAAAATAAACTGCGCTCGTCGACCGCTGGATCCGTAAGGAAAAAAAAGATAAAAATTAAGCATTGCTTTCGCCGCACCGTTCCGCGAGAAAAATTGAAAAAATTAAGCGGACTCATAAACCGTTGGTTCCTTAGATAAAAATGAAAACAAAAATTCAGCGCTCTCCGTCTACCAAATTAAACTCTATGGGGCTAAATCCGTAAAAAAGTCTCGAGAAGGGTCATATTCGGAAAAAAATACAATCACAATGCCAGGACAATAAAAAATTCAATTCTTGTTTCCTTGCATGCGGATCCTCCCTGTTTATTTTCTTATTTGATTCATCCTCCTTCCAAATATGTAGTATGTACAATTTTGGCCAGTAAAAAATTCAAGTCTGGTTTCCTTGCATGCGGATCCTCTTTATTTATTTCCTTGTTTGATTCGCTCTCCTTCCAAATATATAGGTGGGG
This sequence comes from Otatea glauca, assembly GCA_036346275.1. Taxonomy (NCBI): domain Eukaryota; kingdom Viridiplantae; phylum Streptophyta; class Magnoliopsida; order Poales; family Poaceae; genus Otatea; species Otatea glauca. The sequence continues at coordinate 27,436,753 of CM070712.1, forward strand.
GAGGTCTGTTATGGACCACACGGATGATTAGACACACTAAATAATGGCCATCGGATGTGGGTGAGTAAAACTGAGGAAAGATCTAAGACGTTCATTTTGATGAATGCAAGTTTCTGGGGACGTTTTGCTGGGTGCACGAACATTGGGCTATCTCTAATGAGGTGCATTATTTAGGGTGGACATAGGAAAAATTGCTTAGGTGCATTATAAAGGGGTATAGATATGTGGAGCGATGCTTCTTTATTTTATCATTTTATTTAATGAATTTATTCATCAAACAGACACGTGGGAATCGGCGTTTACAAAAAGAAACTATATGAGAGTAGATGCAAGAACATGACCCCTCAAGCTGGAGCAACAAAATTTGAAGCCTTTTGAACTAAAAAGGTTTGGCGAGAGTTTTAGAGAAAAAAGATTCAATCTCCGCAGAAATCGAAAAAATCACATTGTTCAGGAAACGATCTTATGAATTGATTTAGGATGAAAATACACAGGCTGCAAGTGAGGTTATCCAGCCCAACCAAGCCCAGTTAACCGGTGACGAAAAACGTTGCGAAGCAACCATTCGGGCCGAAGGAATGATGTAAACAGGCTAAGTTAGGGCCTGTTTGTGAGACCTGCGATTGGACTGAAAATTTGTTTTTGGTTTGCTGGGCTGTAAAGCAGCTGTAACTGGTGACTGTGGTTTTTCTTGTGATGTTGTTTAGCAAACTAGCTGCTGCAGCTGTAGCTTTTGCGGGCCAACCGAGTGGAGAGGTAGCAACATAGCGAAGTACCGCGGCGTTCAAGTAGGGAGGTGACGTGGAGGCGATGAGGCGGGGTGGCGGAGGTCGGGAAAGTGGAGCGAACGAGGTAGGAGATGATTAAGCGAAGCTATAGCTGAAAAGCTCTTCCCCAGCAGCTGCAACTTTCGAGGGTGCTTCTGCTATGGCTTAGCTTCCCAACTACTTTACAGTCATGCTGTTTAGGGGAGCTTTTAGCCCAAAGCTAAAACACAGTCCTCTAAATAGCCCCATAGGCTGCCCTCGGGCTTCTGGCACGAGACTTGTAGCAATTTTAATTGCGTTTTTTCCGAAACACAATTCTAATCCTCCAAACCATACCTTAACAGTACAGTTAATGCTGATGCACAAAGGTAGAGCGAACCTATCGAGTGCTGGTATATGCTGATAAGGATTCAAATTTCGTTTTTGGATAAAATACCACCCTTGGCCGGATTCCGAAATTTCGGCGAAAATCGGGTATTTTGGACAAATATCGTCTAAAATTCAAAAACAAAAATTCAAATCCGGTTTGTTTTGTACCGAGAAAAAACAAAATTCGCCAAAAATACCGAAATTTCGGGCGAAATACTCAAAATTTTGGTCTTTTTGCAATGGAAAAAAGTGGGTCAAACGATGTCAAAAAAAATTGAAATTGTTTTTGGAGAGCCCTAACACATTGATGATATTGACATAAAAATTTCAGATTATTATGTACTCTGTGGAATTTTTAAAAATTCAAACATTGTTACTGTCCTGATAAAACACTGACCGGCAATTTTGAGCCGAATGCAAAATGGTTCAAACCACGTTATAAATATTTGAATTTTTTTTCATGGTTATGATGTATATTTAATGCTCTCATAAAATGTTTAGATGATGATCAAACTGTATGAATGTTTAAAAATTCAAACAGTACTACTGTCCTGTTAAAAAGCTTACCGGCAAACTTGAACAAAATGAAAAATTATCTAAACCACGTTAAAAACTTTTGAATTTTTTTTGAATGGTTCTGATGTAACATTAATGTTTATTTAAAATTTTAGATGAAGATCATTCTCAAATAATGTTTAAAAATTCAGACAATGTTACGTCTTGATAAAAATCTGATAATCAATACATAGATTTGCTTTAGCAATAAAAAAATATTTAAAATTTTTGAAAATTTTATAGAATGGTTATAAGGAATTTATTAATATATAATAAAAATTTTGAATCATGATCACACTCCAGTGAATTTATAAAATTCTTACAAAGCACAGTACCATTTATGTTCTTTTCTTTTTTATTTTTGAAATATAATATAACAAACGAAGTTCAATGCTTACATAGATTTGATTGACCAAACAAAAAAAGTTAAATTTTAAAAAAATTTATATAATGGTACTGAGTAAATTATTAATCTCTCATAAAAATTTTAGATCATAATCATACTCAAGAAAATTTATAAAATTCTGACAATGTAACTGTCCCAATTATGTTCATTCTGTTTTTGATTTTTTAAAGATAACAAATATAGTTAAATTATTTTGAAACTTTTTATTTGTGATCCTAAACTACTAAGTATAGTAACATAACATTTTCAGCTTATTATCAAGCTTGTACAATTTTATAAAAATCTGACAGTGTTTCTGCCAAAATTTTAAAATGTCTAAAAAATTCGGTTTTTCAACAAATTTTCATAGGAGATGACTTTCCTAAGGGTTATTGGACCAAATCCGGCTCTAAAAGTTTCAAAACCGGCCAAAAAATATGAAATTTCGGCGAACTTTCGCCGAGAAAAACCAAAATTTTGTGTTACTGTAACAATTTCAAAAAAATTCCGGCCAGTACTTTAGATTTCGGGGTGGTCCGAAATCCGAAATTTCACCAAAATTCGACGAGATTTGGAACCCTGATGCTGATTCAGTGATTCTTTAAATTATTAATGTCAAATCAACTCGGGAAATTTACAGAGGCAATCCTACATATTTTATGTTATATTTGTGGAGGTAGTCCTGAAAATTTACTAAGCTACTCAACTAGAAAATAATGAAATATCTGACAAATCATAAGTAAAACGAACAAAAAGTTGTTTGCTATTAAAAGTAAAATATTCATTTTTTCCCTCTTATTATGGATTTAGTTTGATTTTGAAATTATTTAGGATTGTATATCACTATTAAGACTATCTAAATTAATTTTATCCCCTAATCAAGAGAATTAGTCTACCTCTAAAAAGGAGGGTTAATCTAAGCTAGTTGGGGGTTTCAACTTTCAACTAGATATGCCCCAAAACTATACATTCTCCCTGAAGTCACAAATAAATATCATTTTGGGATACATGCAATCAAACTTTTAAAATTTTAGCTATTGATATATTATTAAATATTTTTATTGGATACACGAAAATCATATGCATAGATTTGTCTCAAAAAATATTTTTTATAATATTATTGGGTGTTATAACTATATTACTGTCGAAATTAGGGGTGAAAGTTGCATTTTGAAAACCACATCAATGTTTAAAATGATATGCATTTGTGATTAGAGGGAGTATACATTTATACACTGTTCTGCCTATACACATATCTAAACTTCGATACAAGCTTTCATTTTTGAGTAAAATACATGTAATTGATTCGAAGCTCCGATAATCATCCACGTTATAGTACTTCGATTATTTACAAAAAATAATGCCTTTTTAATCTCACGTGTTCTAAGCATGCATGTTCCTCAGTTCCTCTACTCTGCCCTTTGCTTCGACGGTGCTAACTAATCTATAATGTCGAAACCCCAATTAAGGCGCCACCCATTTAGCTTTAGAACGAAGCAGCTAATAATAATATTAGCGACGATCGGGACCGTCGACCGCAGAAATGGGATGCTTAGGAGATTGTTCGGGAGCGGGGTCCGAAGTCGTGCTCGTTCGGAGGCGTCTAGCGTCGCGGGAAGATCGTCGAGGAAGAGACACTAGACACGAGGTTTATACTGGTTCGAGCCTCCGAGTCGAGTAATAGCTCTACTCTAGTCTTGCCCTGAAGCGAAAGGTGTGTATGTGGTTCTGTGAGGGGGTACAAACAGCGCCCGAGCTAGGGGTCGCTCGGTTGTTTTTCTTGGCGCGTGTTGCGCGTTCTGCGTCTTGTTGCTTCTTCTTCTTCTATTTTTTAGGTCCGGGGGGTGTCCTCGTCTCCTTCCTCTTGGTCGGGGCGATTCGTTGCTTTTGTAGCCCTCCGAGAGACTTGCTGCTTAGTCCCGAGGCTGACGTCAGGAGCCCGTGGCGAATTGAAGGGTGCTGACGAGAGACGTTAATAGCCGTTGAGAGCCTGACGGGAGCTGTTGAGAGCTAGACGAGAGCTGTTGAACCCTAGTTCCCACGCAGGGGCAGGTAGAGCGCTGATTCTCACGCAGGGGAGAGTTTTTACACGAGATAAATAAAAACGTTACAAATGCCTTTTTCTCTGAAGGTCGTGGGGGTGTTGAGGTCGAGGCGTCGAGGTCGAGGTGGATGGTGCCTGCCCTTGCGCTTGTGCCCGAGCTCGCTGGTCCCGAGCCCGAGCATCGGGAGAGCACCTCCCAGGTCGGAGATGTGCCCCGTGGAAAGCCGCCTCGAAGGACGCTTACACGTGTCGAGGGTACCGATCCCTGACAAATATAGTACTACCCAGGGTTCCAAATTTCGGCAAAATTTCGGATTTCGGACCACCCCGAAATCTAAAGTACAGGCCGAAAAAATTAAAAATTTTGAAATTGCTATGGTACCCCAAAATTTCGATTTTTCTAAGGAAATTTCGTGTTTTTGACCGGTTTTGAAACTTTTAGGGCAGGATTTGACCAGATTTGGTCCAATAACCCTTAGGAAAGTCATCTCCTATGAAAATTTGTTGAAAAACCGAATTTTTTAAACATTTTAAAATTTTGGCAGAAAGAATGTCAGATTTTTATAAAATTGTAAAGCTTGATAATAAGCTGAAAATTTTATTATACTATCCTTGGTAGTTTAGGATCATACATAAAAAATTTCAAAATAATTTAACTTCATTTGTTATCTTTAAAATATCAAAAACAGAATGAACATAATTAGGACAGTTATATTGTCAGAATTTTATAAATTTTCTTGATTGTGGTTATGATCTAAAATTTTTGTGAGAGATTAATAATTGAATCAGTACCATGATATAAATATTTCAAAAGTTGTTAACGTGGTTTACATAATTTTTCATTTTATTCAAGTTTGCTGGTAAGCCTTTTAACAGGGCAGTAATACTGTTCGAATTTTGAAAAATTCATACGGTTTGCTCATCACCTGAAAATTTTATGAGAGCATTATAGATACATCATAACCATTCAAAAAAAAATTCAAATGTTTATAACGTGGTTTGAACCATTTTGCATTCGGTTAAAAATTGCCGGTCAGCATTTTATCAGGACAGTACCAACTTTTGAATTTTTTAAAAATTCCACAGACTTCAGAATAATCTGAAATTTTTATGTAAATATCATAAATGTTTCATAACTCTCCAAAAAAAATTTCAATAGTTTATAACTTGATTTGTAACATTTTCGTTCGGATCAAACTTGTTGGTCAGTGTTTTATCAGGACAGTACCACTCTCGGAATTTTTAAAAATTCCTCAGATGTGATAATCAGCTGAATTTTTTTTGAGAACATCATAAATGTGTCAGGAACCTCAAAAAAAATTTAAACTTTTTCGTTAACGTTTAGACCACTTTTCTGCCGGTGCAAAAAAACTCGAAATTTCGGGGTTTTCACTGAATTTCGGATTTTTCGTTCCCGCATGGACCGGATTTGAATTTTAAAATTCAAATTTCGTCCGAAATTTCAAAATTTCGGCGAAATCTCGTGATCCGGTCAGGGACGAAATTTATTCCGAAACCGAATTTTGAAACCTTGGTACTACCTCCATTCCTGAATAGACAACGTTTTAAGATTTTGCACTTCAACCAAGATACATGTAGAAATAACAAAATCGTCCTCATTCGTTAGCTCACTTATTACTCTTGGATGGTGTGTATTAGTCTATTCTATAATAATAAATAACTTTGGGAATAATGAATGGTAGAAGCATACAAAAGAAAAAAACAGTTAAAATGGTCATGAAATTGTAGAATAATATGTATTTAGAAACAAAATTTGAAAGCTAGAATGACAACGCCAATTAGCAAGAAAACCATATCACATCATTTACTCATCCGTTAATTACAAGCTGGCTTCCACGGTCCACCAACACAAGCTGGCGAGCCGCAACGGTAATGAATGCGAAGCAAGCAATTGTCGTAATTCAGAAAACTTCCTGCTGCTTGGCCCGCAAGCCGGCCGGTCTGGTCTTCATCTAGAAGGAATTGAAACTCAATGCTCGGTCCTTGGAAAATATTTTTGATAACTCCACTGACAAATTAAGAACAGCAAAGGGTACGTGTAGCTCCAGCACTCCAACCACGGAAGGTTCTATGTGGGGCCCGCCAATTAGTCAAAGCTCGCCTACCTTATCCATCCTGCTCAGCTCGTGAGGGTCCTGTCGGATTTATCGGAGTAGTTTTCCTGCGGGTCAACGCCCGAAAACGTTTAGTCGTGGTGCAACAATACTACTACTACACATCGATCTCCATCCATGTCTTGGCTGTTTGGCACGGACTGGTAGGTAGATGCAACTTGCGCGCAGCCAATGGAGCAAATTCTTTACTACTATACTACCCAACAACCTGCCCGTCAATTAACAATGCATGGTTCAGTAGTGTAGGTTCGTCGTCGTCCAGTCACATTGCCTACTAGGTTCGTCGACATGTACAGATATGGTTCGTTTTTCCAGTACAAGCTACTTGCAGGTTTCCACTCAATCGGGCGTAGTCGATCGATCCAGAGGTTAACCTGTTCTAGAAACGGCGACTACAACACTTAACCGCCAATGTCTTTGTTCATTTTCCCCCCTTTTAATAGTGGGCGTACTCGAAGCTGCATGTGTCAATTTCATCTCTGCTCTTCTCGTCTCCTGATCAGTGACCATGAGCACCGGGTCTAGAACTTCTAGTCGAGCATTCTGCAGTCAAATACACTGCATCGTGACCGAGCTGAAGCAAAACATTCCATGCACGCTGGCAGCCTGGAGGGCCAACCTAGCGTCCGATGCATGCATGTATGACGGGTGAGAGCCCTAACTAATTAAAGGTGGCCGGCCGGTCATTTCTGACAAATGTACGTTGGAGACATCGGCGCGTACACAGCATAAACATACAAGGCATGATTACGGACATATCTCTTACTGTGCCGGCCGTGCTAGAGGGCAATACAAATGACCGACGGCCCTGAAACGAGTACATGAGCATCACGGTGAGAGCCCACCATTGGTTGGAAAGATGAGATGCACCATGCTTATGCGGAGTATCAGACTACTCACTTCCGGTTCCGGGTAAGATTGATAAGAAGAACGAACGAAAAAGGCGAGGACGCGCGAGAAGAAACGGCAAGTCCACCCATCGCTGGCTGCGAGCCTGCGACGCATCAGCGCGGTCGCCTTCTTAGTTTTTTTTTTCTTTCTTTCTTTCTGGTGCGGAGTGGTGGGTAAGGGTAGCGAAGCAGTTATCCGGCCTAACCTACTTAACCCATGTGCAGGTTTGCACATCCATGATATGAAATTGAAAGGGGTACCTGCCGAATATCTCAAGTAGTGGTATGATTAATTGGTCAAACCAGTGAGGCATCAGAACTTGATGATTAGACAAATTACAACTAGAATAGTTCGATTTAGTAGAAGTGAAATACAAAATGGGCCGTGCATGCGAAATTTGTAATAGATAGAGTAGAAGAAAATGGCATAAAAGGACTAATTAATGGGTGCCCGGGTATAATATGTTTAGGCTAGCTACGCGCATGACGCAGCAGCTTATCCCAGCTGATGGGGACAACACAGGAGGAAAGGGAATTTGTCAGAGGAACTTTCAACAAGTGGACAAGAACAAGCATTTTATGAGCAAAAAGGAGAACATTTTCCTTGGTTGCCTTGCAAGTTCGGCCACTTCAAGCCCATGCGAGCCTCCAAACAATCTGTCACGTTCGTTTGGTTAACGCACAATCAAAGTGCGTCTACGAACTCCTTTGCAAATGAGAAATTTTACCATAGATAATATAGGTAGTAAGTAGTGGTAATAGAAATCAAATCAAATAATCTATTTTTTAAGGGTATTTTAGACTTTTCTTATGCATTCATCAGGGGTATTTTAGACTTTTCCTAATTCGTTTACAGTTTTAGATTCACCGAATATATGGTGATCTTCAGAGGCTTCTTATCCATTCATCCGCTATTTATTAAGATCACAGGACGTGTTTTACCGTAGAGAGCAAATTATTATCCATTCATCCATCATTTATCAAGATCACATCATGTGTTTTACCGTAGAGAACAAATAGTATAACGAAATTTTTTACCCTTTTACCTCTCTGAATTTTACTACCAATACTACAGGTGGTAGTATAATTAGATCTAAATTAATTTCAACCATTAGATTCAAATGATTAGACGGCTTATATTGATTTTAAACTACTCTTGCAAATATTGAATAGAACTCGACGCCTATATAGGAGTCCTTTTTCGGGGTCTGCTTTGTCTTGGATGATGACAATGCAATTAGGTCATGATTCAGTGCCTTTAACGATTTTGGAGATTAAATATGTTAGCTTGCCAATAAAATGGTAATTGTTGTGTGCTTAAAAACAGTTGAATTGATAACTCATACTCCCCTTACAGCTACTCCGAGAGCGAGCGAGCAAGAGGCATTAATCGGCAACTCGCATATTTTGGTTGACACGTAAATTTTGGACTCTTTCAGTTACGAAGAACTAAAGGAAGGTCGACTGAAGCGACAAGGACAAGGGTAGCACCACAGAAAGTTGTACGAGACACTCAGAACACGCTCGCTTCGTTCGGAAGTTTAACCGGCTTAATTAACCCTCTTTCAAAGAGAACGCGACCACGATTTTCTCATTGAATAGTCTTGCGATCAGTGGCGGAACTAAAAAATTTCGCATGAATGTGTCTCTGCCGGTCTACTGTAGTGCCGCGCTGAGCATCTGTGCTGGCCCCGTGCCTGCCGTGCTGCTCGCCTGGCCCGCGCCTCCCTCCCGATGGTCCAAGCCGCTTGCCACGATGCACGCCGGTGATTGGAGGTGAACGTCTCCGTGTTTCCAACTCGGTTGAGGACGGCACGGCAATCTACGGCATTGAACACCCTTTTGCAGCAATGCCATGACGCAGCTTGCGCCCCCACTCTCCTCCCTCTTGAGGAACTCCTCGTCAGTCTTTAGGTAGCCCCTCCTCACCGGCTCACCGCCCCCTCAGTCTCGCTACTGTTGGCACAGTCCCCCTTCCTCATCTTCTCGGCCAAGAACTTGGGAATGTTCTCTGGCAGAAGAGTCATATCAAGCCAAAAAATCGCATGCCAAAATCTTCCGTCCTCATCTCCTCTTGGGCATATTCTCGGCCAAAATCACATGCCAAAATTACGCAAATCGAACAGAAGAGTTGTATCGAGCTTACAGCTTGGGTCTTGGGGATCTCCACCGAGGCCAACTGGGGCGACAGCGACACCTTCGCCTCACGGAGCTGCGCGCGTAAGGCAAAGGGGTGGAGCGGCGAGTCGGCGGTGGGTACTGGCACTGGGAACGAGACGGACTACGGCTAGTCGGAGGCCGAGGCAGCCTTGCAAGAGAGCGGGCGGCGCGATGGCGAGAAGATGAGGGATGCGAAGCTGCAGAGCACGACCAAGCGATCGGCGGCGATGAGGACCCACATCGGTCTAAGCGCGGAGGCCGCTGTCGCCCCGTTGACCTCGGCACGCCTGCCTCGTCCCCGGCCGTCTCACCGGGAGCACGTTTCGCACCAAGAGGGGAGTAAGGGTGCTAAGTCTCAAAATTTTAAGAGTCCCAGAGCATACCCGGCACCTCAGTTTCGCGTCTGCGATCGATGGAAGCCGTATAAGGAGCGCTTTAGCGAAGTTGTCCACGGTGACGAGAAAAGCCACGCATGCGTCGGATGATAGTTCCGGGCTCCATCGACCTCACGCGGAGATGTAATTTTTTTGTGCTAGAATTTCATGTCAGGAAAACGAACTCTGTAAAAATTCCAGTAGTGCTTCCGAATTGTGTTGTCTTGTGGGACGGTGGTTCCGTGTACGTACGTACCAACATTTCTTATGAACTTCTGCATTATGGTAACAAATTGCAGGCACATTTTCGAACTCATGTTTCTTAACGGTCATATTTCGTAACCTCTAACAAATTAAGCCAACCAAACCCCACCTGCAAACTTACGCTTCGTAGGCACTAGGTTGATCCAGCTTAGTCGGTACGGTTTATTCGGAAAAAAACAATTTCGATTTTTGGGAAGTGTCTATCGAACTAACCAAAATAAAATCACAAGCCAAACCTATTAATCGCAATAATTTGGTTTGGTTTTTTTAGTAATTCAATACACCAAATTATAACAAGCAGCAACAGCAAACATGCTCTTACCTGACTTTCCTTGGTGGCACGGCCGCCGTGTGCTTCGATGCTTCTACGCTTCACTGCGAGGCGATGATAGCTGGCAAGCGGGATGGTGTGGTGGCTATTGGCGCCTGGTGGCCGGGATGGCGGCATGGCAAAGACTGGTGGGTGGCGGTTAGGGTTAGGAATTTGTGTAGTGGACGACTAGGCATTGGGTCGAGCAGACCGGTTGACCAGGAGGACACCAAGGGGTTTGATTTCTTTGGTACATTCGGTTGCTGGAAGTTAAACACCGAAAATCGAATAATATCAAAATAAAAACTAAAGTGAGTCATAAAAACCAAAAAATCGATTAATTCAGTTCGGTAATTAGGTTTTGGTGTGAAAATGCCCATCTCTAGATGCACCAACAATCCAACAAGGTTTTGGGTGGTGAAAGAGGTAGAATGATGTACTAAGACAGGAGGGGGTTTGTGCAGTAGCCATGTGCTTATGTGAAAGGTTGGCCCGAAAAGGATGAGGGAGAGAAGAACGTAACACTCAGGCGATAGAAAACGAAGGAAAGGTGGTATTGAACTACTGTTCTTTTCAATCCTTGTCATTCGGGACTCAATTCCTTGGTAGAGAAAAATGAAAACCACGCGGTGGAGTATGTGAAATTTGAACCCAAATTAGCTAACCGCTGGATGGTCAAATTCAGGTTAAGGCTACTATTTGAATCATGCTGACAGTGTAAGAGGTGGGTCGTCATTTATGGGTTGATTAGACAAATCGTGTCAACTTTGGTTTCTTTTTAAAATCTCAAAACATTTGCACTAACAAATCATTCTTATCCTAGAAAGAAACCAAACTGCGAACCTATTCACGACTACAAGACATAGAGATGCTTTCGAGTTTCGAAGATTCCTAAAATAAGGAAGAAGAAAAAAAACATGCTTTCGAAAACGCTGACATCGCAAACCAACCGATGAAAGCTCCCATTCCTCCGAGGAAAAAAGCTCCCGCGGAAAAGGAACCCTCACTTTTTTTTTCAGTTGAAGTTTATCCCGAGGCTGCGTGCAAGAACAGAACGGAACCTTCCGTGAGCGGGCGAGCAGGGCACACGGGCGCGCTGGGAACTCTTATAACGTGTTAAGGAACCTCGCTATCGAATAGTCCGGGGTTCCCGAACAGATCTAAATTGGAGAACAGAAAGAGAGAGACACGTGTTTAGGAAGAGCAACAGCGGAATTCTTTATTGCTTATGATTGCTTGTACATATAGGGGGACCTCCTCCTCCTTTTATAACATTCACTCTAGGATTTAGACTAAAGGACAACATAAACCTTCAATGCACCGTAAGGTTTCCCAACACCACCAACTCGCGCCTTCCTTTCCAAATTCCAAGCAAGCGGAAGTCGAGAACGATCCAACAACTTATCAACCTTCTCGCGTCTCATGCAACCGCCCGCGGTCGGTCTCGTCGCGCGCGTACGCGACAATTGCATGGGTGACACCTGTGCGAAAAAGTTGGGACAGTTTGCTGCTGTTCACGAGATCTTTTGCGCCGGCGTCCACGGCGAATTGGCGATATCACGGGCGGCTCCAGACTCCAGTACTCCAAATCTTATCGGGAACAGGGTGCGGAATAGTTGAAGAAACTGCGCGCGCGTGAGCTCGCCATGCAGTACAACAGGAGCACCGTACAGCGAAAGCGCACCGTGGCATCTGGTATCATGTATGGGCTAAGAAGGCACTTTTTGCGCAGATGTACCGTGGAAGGACTTTTCACGTTTCTTGGCTGTGGCACCTGGCTCCCGTCCACTCCCGCGCTCGCCACATCTCCTCCCACGCGCCCCTTCGCGGCAATTGCGCCTTCCAGCCTCCAGAGCATGGCAGACGCCTACTACTGTGCTCAGCGTCAGCTCCCGCGTCGCCCTCTTCCCACGCTATGGATCTGCGGCATCTCGGCCTCCAGGCGCGGAAGGAGCTAGGTGTCGACCTCTGCTCCTTCCACGGTGAGAAAGAGAACTATTTTTGCAATTTTTTTTAGAGGGAGTTATTTTTGAAGAAAAAAAAAGGAGAAGAGGGCTAGATAAGTGAACAGTTCGAGAATTGGGTATGTTAACTAGATAAGTGAACAGTTCGAGAATTGGACATGTTAACTAGATTTGGCTATAGTTGTTTTTTTCACGCCCGAAATTATGATATGTTAACTTGATGCCCAATCTCAATTCAGTGCTTGTGGTAAAGTTGATTGTACTTAATTTGCCATTTCAAAATTTGGTTGTCTACTTGTCTTTTCAGGTAAGTTCGGACTCAAACCACACATTTTTGTGATTCTTTGCTAAATTAAATTAGTGAGGTTAAATATTTGGTGAAATTGTATTCACCCTACGAATTTGTGTCATACCATATACAGATATTTTTGAATTTTTTTTTGCGTAATTTCAGTTTTCTTGTTTTTTTTAAAAAAAAATGGGCTGCTAGGAGCCATCAGCGAATCTGTGGAATTTTTTGGGAGAAAATCACTGCAGAGGGACCTAAACGTAATTTTATTTTTTGTGTAATTTTGGTTTTCTTGCTTTTTTAAAAAAAATAGGTCGCTAGGACCCGTTGGCGAATCTGTAGACGGCTATAAACCGTCGGCGAATCTGTGGTTAATGTAATTTTATTTTTTCTTGGGGTCATCCTGTTAAAAATCGATGGAAGGACCTGAACATAAACCACAGAGAGATCTAAACCTAATTTCATTTTTCGGGCTCCAATCCCTCCCATTATAACATAAGGTATACATTAATACTCCTAACGTGGTGATGTAAGGAGTGTTCGTAGCAAGCCAATTAAGCAAAAGTGTAATGTGGAAGGGTAATTAAGGAATAGAGATGAGAGCAATGTCCCATGCATGATATGCTTAATACTTCCCCGTCTAAATTTATAAGACGTATTTTTTGAGTTGTATTATCTATAAATATAGAACATATATTGTTTTTCAATGTAACATTAGTATGATGTTTCCTATATACCCCTAATAAATATCCATATTTACTTTATATTCTCAACGTACATGTATTGAATATAATGTTTAATGATAATAATTAGAGGTAATTCAGTCATTTTTAATATTTTTTTAGTCTATGTGCTAAGAAAAAAATATTTTTTATAAACTTGGATGGAGGAGTATTTGAGGGGACGTAGACACTGATTGAAACCATGCTGGGGAGATAGCGGTGTCTCGTACGCATTTACATATCCTGTGCGGATGGTTTGCTCCCGGATAGGGATGAAAACGAAACGGAAATGGTCGGTAAATAGTCGTTTCGTTTTCGTTTCCACATCTTTTACCGGTAACGGAAACGAAATCGAAAACCCCGAAAATGGATACGAAAACGAATAATGACGGAAACGGATGCGGAAAGGAACGGATACGAAAACGAAAGTGGAAAATTCCACAAAAACGTAGTACATGATCACAATATACATGACCGCAAAAACAATATAACTCATTTTACCTCAAAGGCGGATATAAGAACAATGTTATGTTCACCCGTATCACTAGAAAGTTTTTTCTCAAGTTTGTTAGTTAAAGGCTCGTTATTTGTCTCCCAGATCAGACCATCATGTCCTCCTATATATCATTATCATCGACATCCTCTTACTCCTCCAACTATAAAGATGTAATACCCTAAAATTTGTATATTATTATTCAATGTTCATTTATGATTTCCTGAGATTTATCCTGGATTTTCTGGAGTTTATAAATGCCATTTTGCTATTTTTCAGATTTATATAAATAATTTATTCATAAAAATGAAGCCAAAATTATGCTAAAAATAATTTTCCAAGGTTCAAAATGTTCCAAAGTATTTCTGAGATTTTTTTTGGAATTTTTGAACTCTATTTGATATTTTATATAAAGCCATTTGTATTTCTGAAATTATTTTAATTCGAAAATAAATGTAAATTCTTCATTATCCTTTTTGGGCCAAGTGGGCCAAGTTTCCGACGGAATTTCCGATTTCACTTATACGGAATTTCCGATTCCGTTTCTATTTTCGACGGAAATGGCTCTCCCGTTTCCGTTTCCGACAAAAAAATTTCATTTCCGTTTTCATACCGACATTTTTCGTTTCCGTTTCTAAAAAAGGCTTCTGTTTCTGTTTTTCTCCAGAACGATCGAAATTCTGTTTCCATTTTCACCCGTACTCCTAGATTCCATGCCGCGATCGTCTCTCCTCTCCTTCCCATCTCTTCTACAATCCGACTCGCCTCCCCGGCTATGAGGAGGAAGAGCACGCGGCGGTGGGCATCTGAGTGCTGATGTCTCGAACAACTGGGCACGGCAGCGCAACGTCCAGCTCATGGTCATCATGCACCCAACCTTGGCATGTTGGTGAGGTTCCGCACGGCGGCATACGGCGAGACGAGGCATCACTGGCAAGAGCGGCTCGCAATGGCTTCGAATTGGATGGGAAGGTTGACGTGCTTTGTGGATTGGATCACTAATAAAAAAAAAAAGCTACATAAGACTTCTCGTCACAAACGATTTTTAAAAACCATCTATATTAAAGCTAATTACAGACGGTTTTGCTAGCATGACTGTCAAAGTTACAGTATATACTAAGAACTATATGTGATAACATTTTTGTATTATATATACCGTACTAGGGTTTGTGCACACCACGTTGTTCACCCAAATGAAATTTTATAGACGACGATCGGTCTCCTCCCTAAGCCCGTCGTCGGCAGCCTCATCCCTGAGCCTGTTGCGTGCCTTCTCGTTTAGCCCGTCGCCATCCTCGAGCCCTAAGGTGTCTGAAGAGTGCAAATATTCAATCAATTGCTTAGGGCCACTATCTTGATGTTGATATTTAGAGATCATATACTATGACCATATTCGGATGGCATACACTATCTTGATGCATGTTGATCTTTGGATAGCATACACCATAGCCATATTCGGATGTCATGTGTTAAATATTAATTTGCTACTAGCTTGCTAGCTCTTAATTTTCTAATCATATACATCCTGTGTTGGAGACATCAATAAGAGAGTATGCGTGTATGTGTGTGTATATATAGTTCAATAGCTCTTTTTACTTTTTACATATATTTGGTTCATATAGTAATTTGCCTTTACTAGTCCTTCAGTGCATACACTATCTTGATGTTGATCTTTGGTTGGCATACACTATCTTGATAGCTTCTTATAACTGTGTTAGAATCTCTTGCTACTGAATACAATGTAGCATCGCTGCCCTCTCCCCTCAAGCCCTTGCGCCACATGGATGTTTCTCTCCTGGATGTACATATTGTTGCTCAACGATGCTATGGGTTTATTGATGAACTAAAACAATTAAAGTAGCGAATGTAGCCTTGAACTATAGAGTTGCTTCCTGTAATGGTAGAAAGTATTGCTTTTATTTTACTATCTTTGAGCTTGATCATGTCATGGTAGAAAGTAAGCAGATACACTGTTCTTAAAACTTCCAATCTTTCTATGATCACATCATATCTTGTTTTATATGATCTATTTAATCATTACCTTGATCTTTCTATGGTCATATCATAAATAGTGAAATTTACTTTAAATACTTTATGGTGCATAATTTGCTTTGTTAATTGCCTAGTCCGATTTTGATTATATGACCCTGGTGTAGTGGAGATGAGAAATTAGTCTCTAGTAGCCTTACACCTTGTGGCGAGGAGGCTGAAGGTCTAACCTTTAGTAACCCGACAGCTGAGAGCACTTTATCATACAATTACTCATTAATCTGTTAAGTAGACATAACACAATGTCAAGTCAACATAATAATTATGAATTGATTTATCCTTTCGATTATGTCGTTTATACAAGCTTTGAATTGTGAACATTCATCTAGATGTTTAACTTCTGCCGTGATTCATCATATATACATTATATGTCCCAGTGACTGCAAATTGCACACATATATAAAATGGAGTCTACAAACAAGATAGATGATATGAAAAAGCTATTGGATGCTAAAAAAACTTGAGGTGAAGATAAAACAACTGAAGGGAAAGTCTGAGTTAACAGAAAAGAATTATAAAATAAAACGAAAACTGAAAGGCATAGATGACAAATCGCAAGATATTGATTCTCTTAATAAGACACTCATCATTAAGAAGCGCAGGGCAAATGTAGAGCTAGAAGAAGCCAAAGTTGAGCTTACAGAGGTAATAGAAACATGGTTACTGATAATATATCAAGACATCCTTGTTATAGCAACATAATCACTTTTGTAGGGATTAAGAGACATGACTCGAAGTCAATCAGTTATTGGTGTTAAACAAATGGGTATTATATCATAGCTATGGAGTTTTAGAGAGAACAGAAAAGCCTCTATTACGAAAGCTATGACACATATGATGGCAGATATGAAAAGTCCTAAGGTCTCTTTGTCTTGATCTATAAAATAAATAATGTTATTTCTCAATGTATATATGCTTATTGATATTTGTGGTATCATATCTCGTATTATCACCTGAAATTATCCTTAATATTTGGTCATCGCAAATTCAATGACTGAAAATTGGCTTGCTTATTGGAACCATAAGTTTTCCTTCCTCTCTTGGTAGAACTTCTATAAATAGTATCTATTGTTCAAATTTTTCTTCTCTTTAGATATTGCCGCAAAGACATTTACATGGCACAACAGTTATAAATTTTGTAATTGAATATCTAAACAACCTAGAAACATGATACATCGAGGCACAGCTTGTCTGGTCGGGATCATCTTAAAGTATAAATAACATTTGTAGCACTTTCAATTTCTTTTTGTAATGTTGATGGATTCCAAGGCAAAATTTTTGTCCTAAAAGTTATCATGCTCTGATTTATCGCTTCCACTTCATTCTCATCCCCGAGTGAAAATACCATAGGCAACATATTTTGACTCTGGTCTTGTGTAGGAATAGGATCACTCTGGTCCTGTCAATGGCCAAGATCAAAGTAAAAATAGGCTGTCTATAGTATCCTCATTTGGGTATGACGATGAAGTGGAAGATAAATCAGAGCATGACAACTTTCAGGATGAACTGTGGATGGAATTGAATTTTGCCTTGAAATCCGTCAACATTAGAATAAGAAAGTAGATTAAAGTGCTACAAATGTTCATGCTTTAAGATGATTCCAGTTAGACAAGATGTGCCTTGAAGCATCTAAGATATTTAGATATTCAATTACAAAATCTATAATTGGTTGTGCCTTGTAAATGTCATTGCAGAAATATCTAACAAGAAGAAAATTTTGAACAATAGATACTAATCATGGAAGTTTTACCAAGAGAGGTAAGAAAAAAAAGTGGATCACAGATGATTCTAGATAGGAACCGTATGTGATAGACACGTATCACAGACTATTCTATATAGGAACTATCTGTAATACGGTCTATCACAGACGGTTCAGAAACCACCTGTGATGGGTCGTATTATTACTGACACATGCTTACAGACGGTTCAGAAAACTATCTGTTATGACTTTTTTGAACCATTTGTGACGATGTTTTCTATAGTAGTGGATCCAAACCAATTGGTAGTGAATAGAGAGATGAATGCGGCCTGGGGGAAAATGATGGAAGAGATTGAGAAAAGGGAAAGGAAGTTAGAAAGAACGGGGAGAAGTCATGGACTGCACCACTGCTCGACAAAAACCAGCTGATGTGCCCGCTATCAACGAATTCGCAGATAGGGCAGCTCCTATGACCGGCCGTGAGATCGACAAGTTACGAGCGTGCATAATTTAGTTCTCAGCCAAGTTTATTTCTGTTTGTACAAGCTTCTCCGGTACTATTTCATCGAGAACAATTATTTCTATCTGGATTTCAAATTTCAAGCTCTTTTCTTATCACATTTCAAGATGGAATGACATGACCAAGCATTTTTTTTCTGATCATTACAAAAGAGAGCAATTCAACAAAATTCAGTGTTTAACTCAAGGTGATAGGAATGTTGAGGATTATTACAAAGAGATGGAGAAATCAATGATATGTGCTAGATTATATGAACTCGAAGAAACTACCATGGCTAGGTATCTTAAGAAAAGAACTATATGTGATATTTTCTTATCACAGATGGTGATTTAGTCAGAGCGCAGAAGCACCTCCCGACCAGGGTGGGTGCCTGCACTAGCTCACACAACAACCTGTAGTAGATCAGTCCGGTTGTCACCAACACTATGGAAGCAGCAGGCAGAGCTCCTCCTAGGCAAGTTCTTGTCGACGGCATGAGTGGGCCGTTGCACCTCGCATGCCAATAGGCCAACTAGTGGGCCAAACTGCCAAAACCCGCAAGCCACACCCCACACATCCGCAAACCACCTCATTCTAGATCCAATCGAAGGAAAGAATCAATAAATCGATCACTTTTTCATCTTTGGCTCTAACTTTCCTGTCTTATCTACGGTCTCCCACAAATCCACAATCCCTCAGCGACTCTGCGGCTCTGTCTTTGCGTCTATGGGCAGTCAAGCAAGAGGTGGCCTACCGAGCTCGATGGAGATGGCTCGTGGAAGTAGTGAAGCAAGGGATGGGTGTGGCCTCTCGGTGGAGCGGTGTCGGCACCGTGCATGCAGTAGGCAGGGGCGGGCTTAGCTGCTTGGTGGAGGCAGCGGAGAGGCAGTCGGCACCACGTGTGGGTTAGCGGGCTACACGTGTCGAAGCAGGGCACATGTTCGACCGCTCGATGGAGGCGACGAGAGATCGTTGGCACCATGCACGGGCTAGTGATCTGTGGGTGACGGAGCAAGGAGCGGAGTGGGCGGGCTAGTGTGTTGTAAGCAGGCGGCAACGGAGCAAGCGGCGCCGTGGGCATTGGGTAGTGATGATGAAAGCTGAAAGATATGGGTTTGGCTGTGAGGACTGTTTGTATTTTGTTAAGCAGTGTTCTGGATTTACCTTTGAAGGGAGTTATGAAGAAGTAATGTCAAAACGAAATCGAAGATAAGATAAAATTTAATGAATAAGAACAATGTATCAAATTGCAACAGAAAATTTTATCAAGAGATATTTAAAGCATTTGATGATGTTACCATTATGCGACAGTTCCAAAGCATGAAGACTCGGAAAATGAGTTTGCCTTGTATTAGATGTGATCAGCACATTAGTGGCATGTGATGTACTAGTTCAATACTTCAATGTGAATATATTTTTTTATGTTATATGATGCACTAATCAATTTTTTTTATCTTGTAGAGTCTCTTTTAGAATGTGGTTAGACTTTTCTTAGTGAATCGTCGAAGTGTTGGTAGTGTCGTAGTGAGGTACTTGTCGCATCTTATTTATTTTTATCCATAGATATTCACATGTGTATTGTACTATGCTTTTAGTAAGAAAAACTTATCATTGTTCTTGATTTTACTTGTGTGATATGTATATGTACTTGTTCGTATTTATTGGTCGTAGTAAGGTTTGTCTACGCTCCTAAAATTTCTTGGCTCTGCCACTGCCAACTTTGATATATTTTATCATAGATGGTTTAGTAAATGTCTGTGATGAGCAATCACTACTGCGGATCGGGCATGCACAAGCGGTTCGAAACCGCTTTCAGAAGCGGTTTTAGAACCGCTTGTAAGCAACCGCGAGTGATACCCCGTCGGGTATCACAAGCGGTTCCCCGAACCGCTTGTAGTTCGACATTTCCACAAGCGGTTGGTGTTACCAACCGCTTGTGGAGAGGTTCTCTCCAAAAGCGGTTGGTGTTACTAACCGCTTGTGAAGAGTCTGACAGCATAGCGTTTTAATTATATTCAATATAAAATATATTTTCAGAGGGGTTTTTGATATAGATTTTGACAATTAAAATAAATAGAACTTCATGAGTTTTTTTGACACACTTAAATATATATATTAGTCATGAGTATTCATTCAGATAATTACAGACTAAAAAAATGAACAAGTTGATGAACACATGAAATAATAAGCCACTTTTACAAGTTTCAAAGAATAAAAGGGCGAATCTTGAGCTCATTTCTTGCGTGTGTCGCTCTTTGTGCCCTTGGTCGACGTTGATGTCAGTTCACCTGTCCTTATTTCAGACAATCTCTCCAACCATTTGCGTGGAACTCGCTTTGGTGGATACAATCTAAATCGACAATAAAGCCGATGAGTTGTTCTTGGATTGCTTTGCAATCCGGTGCGGCGGATCACGCCTTGCACATCGACGTTAGGTGACAAAGCGGGAGGTAAATAAATCTCTGGACATGTAATTATTAAAGTGTAAGTACTAAGAAATTGACATGTGCACACTACCTCGGCGTTGGTTGTCGGCACATCACCGTGGGTAATACTTTGCATATAGTGGCACACATAATAGCCACATAAGTTGTTTTCACCGTCTGTTGTAGAACTGCGATGAAATTTGAAAAGAACACGATTATTGGGATGAAAAACTGTTACGGCATATTAATATTCTTTAATACGTACTCGAATGCTTAATTGTACATCAAATTCGTTCTTGCAATCTCCTTGTTGCTTCTTTCAAACCGTCATAATGCCCCGTATGATGCGTTAGTATGAATGGTAATTATCGAGTTGGAATTAGCAAGGTATTTCAATATATATAATAAGGAAAACTATCGTATATATATGTGCCATATACCGCTTAGGGTAGAGTTGTCCAAACGGGCGTCCGTACGCGCAAGACGACCGCTTAAAAATGGGCACGCCCATTTAGGCACGGCCCGCTTAGGCCCGGCTAGAACGGGTCGTCTTGCGTCGCCACGCGTCTTAAACCTCCGCCAGCACGGCCCGTTTGAGCCTCGGGCCGTCGCCGTCTTGCCGTTCTTCAGCATACCAAGGGCCGGTCGGCGTGATAGCCCGTTTAGCCCAGGAAATTTGAAAAAAATTAGAAAAATAGATAAAATATGGTAAAAAATATGAAAAAATCAAAAAAATGGGAAAATTTAGAATAATTAGAAAAACTCGAATGATGAATAAAAACTTTTTAAATATATATATAAATTAAGAAAAAGCTAAAATACAAGATAAATTCTAAAATAAGACAAATAATTTGAATTAAATAATGAGCTTTATTGATGTTTGGCTGCCTCATTAAAAACTTTGCCAAGTAAAAACTCAACACGAGAAAACCTTGGCAAAGAAAAAAGAGTACGGCCTATAGCTCAGTGAAACAAGAAAAAAGTGAAGATTACAATTATTCCTCCTCATTATCTAGATAAAGATTTTCGAACGTCTCCGCCAGCTCAGTATTTTCTGCAGTATGTTGAGCTCGTTGATCAGCTTGTTCCCAATCTTTCACAGTGAGAAGTATTTCCACCATCTCACTAGTCAGACTTGTTCTTCTCTCCTCGATTATTCTTCCGGATAGACTGAAAGCAGACTCCGAAGAAACCGTGGAGACAGGAACTGTTAACATATCCCGTGCTAGTATGGAAAGCACCGAATATGTTATCTTGTGCTCGTGCCACCACTGCAAAATGTTGAAGTCCTCCTCTTCCTTCTCTTGGTAGTTGATAGTGTCGCTGTTGAGATAGGCAGCTAGCTCCCCACCACTTGATGTGTCCGCACTTGTCATTGATGTAGTTGAACTCCTTGAGGAAGAGCCGCCTGTACCCTATATCTTTCCCCACGCGGTTTTCTTCTTACCTGTTGTGGGTGCTGGTGGAGGTCGCTGCATGCGAACTCCAGCAAACTTCCGATCGTACTTATCATAAACTTCAGTTAAGTTAGCACGGACAGTTGAAAAATAACTAGAATAATCAGTACCTACCGCATCACTTAGAAGTGAGAGAACATTACTGAATCCCCGACTTTTAGCTCTAGGATCTAAAATAAATGCAAATGCATATAACATAGGAATTTCTTGCCAATATTTTAAAATTTTAGTTTTCATAGCCTAAACAGCTTCCCGCAATATATTATCATTTTCGTGGCTCTTTAAGTGGGTAGCAATTTCTAAAATATGATGCACAATTAAAGGAGAGGTTGAATAATAAACTCGGATAAAGCAACGATGAAATAAAAAAGTTCTAAAATGAAAGCAAGTATTTAGCAACATACCAATGTTATACTGTGAGTACCCGGTTGACCATCCTGTACGACGAAGGCGTGTTAATAAAAAGAAAATGTGCTCTCATATGATATGACATTCTTAAGCATCAAGTAAGTAGAGTTCCATCTAACAGCATATCCAAACCAAACTTACGCGGACGTACATTCATTGCAATACAATAAGTTTTATATGTCGCTACTCGTTGATTAGAATGAGTTAAGAAAGATATTGCAAGATTTAAAAGGTTCAATATAATTGATTTAACCTCTTTAAACCAGATTTAACTATAAGATTAATAATATGGCAAGCACAATGATGTATAAGAAAGATTCACATATGAATTGAAAAGCGGAGTAAGTATGTTCATGGCAGAAGTATTTGCGGAAGCATTATCTAATGTTATTGCAAAAATCTTATCATTAAGTCCAAAATCTTCCACAACTTTTACAATACAATCAGCAATATTTTCACCAATATGTGCTACATCAATTAATTTGAATCCTATAATTCTCTTTTCTAGTTGCCAATCATCGTTTACATAATGAGCAACTACACTAAGGTAATCCTCTTTAGCTCTACCACTCCATATATCGATGTCAAAGACACGTAAAAATCACAGTACTAAATTTTTCTTTTAGCTTATTAAACAATTATTATAATATTTAATCAAATCTCTAGTGTTGTCTGCCTAGAAACCGCAGAAAATCTAGGATTATGAGCGGTCCTAATAAAGTTTTCAAACGCAACTGACTCACCAAAGTTTAAAGGAAGATCTTGAGAAGCGATTAAATGACAAAGAGATTCATGAGCTACCTCAGATTGTAGTCCCGATTCGCATCTGCATCGTCGGGGTTGTATCGCAGATCGTCGCCTCGAAGCCATTCCCGCTTTTTTCTACAAATGTCAAGATGCCTCTTCAAGTGCCCGCTCCACCAAGATTTCGCATTAATTTATGCTTGCAATATTTACAACAAAGATACCCGATTTGGACGTCGTTTGATATCTCAAAAATCGGTCGAAATCTTCCCAGACTCGATGTCTGCGCGTCTTGCTTTTTCGCCTGCTTGCTTGCCGACGCAGTAGCACTTGTAGAGCTCAAGATGGCACAGCTCCTGCAGCTTCTTCGCATATGATGCAAGAAGCTCATCGGGTGAAATACCAAATCGAAGTTGGGAACGACGGAAAATCCCTGCTCCATAAAGCAAACTACAAGAAATAATGACGCTATTAATACTAAAATATGATTTAAAATACTAACAAAAATAAAATAATAAATCACAATTATCACCTTGATTTCTTGACGAAAGTTTAAAGTCGAATTTGGATTTTTGACAAAACTATTTTTAATTTTGCCAAATTACCACTAAGAGCAAAAGAATTTCCACAAGAGAATGATTAGAAGAGAATGCAAGGTTTGCTGGTGTAGAAATGAGGAGGGGCAGCCAACTATTTATAGGAAAAAATTCAGGATTTTTCTGAATTTTTCAAATTTTATGAATTTTTAAATCGCAACGGCTATAAACGGCTATTTTTTAAACGGGCCTAAACGTGCCTAAACGGGTCGGACCGTGCCGTGCCGCGTCGTGCGTCAGTGCCGTTCTTGCGCCGTCTTAGTGCGGCCGTTCTTTGTGTCGTCGTGCGTCGCGTCGGGGTCGGGCCAGCCCGCCAGAACAGTCGTCGTCTTTGTCTTGACCGCCAGGTCGCCTCCGCCCAAGCACGCATTTGATTTGGGCCTTGCAAGACGGCCCGCTTAGCGCTGGCCGTCGTGCGTGTCTTGACCGTGCCCACAAGATAACGGCCCCGTGCCGCCCATTTGGCCCGCCCGCTTGGACAGTCTAGTTTAGGTGTCAATGATAAATTGATATTTTTCACCGAGTCCTTTTGAGTCTTGAACAATGATGTGGTCGCTATCAAGCTTGATGACAAGAAGGATCCAATGAAACCTATTCATGTATTGCAACATATATGTAACTAGCTAGTAGTATTATAAATGCCTTGGAAAATATAAGAACGAGAGGTTGTATATATACGCACTCGAAGTTGAAGGGCGTATATGTACGGTTTGTAGTCTTTGTCCCAAGAATGCATCGAGAATGTAATCTTCAACATCCTTTCGGTTGTATCCAAAGACGAACTCGTTAACAATCTACGGTCGATGAAGCCCACGTTGAAGATATTCTCTTTTCTACATCGTTGTATCTCCATTCTACATAGAAATGTATAAGTTTAAGAGTTGCAATTTTATTGTACGAGGAAGCACAGTAAAGGTATGAGCTTGACACTTACAGCACCAAAGACTCATGAGAGACACGTTGATGGAGTCGGCATGGTAAATATTGTATAAGTCGTCAAATTCGAGCCATATGTTGTTGTCCCCGCGATAAAAATCATCTTCTTTGAAACCGAGGGGAACATCGTTCTTCCTTGAGCGGACTCATCATGTACCATTCGTGAAATTGCCGCATCTTGGTTGGCGATCCTTTATCTCATTTGGGTCAATCACTCCGCCCAACCGAAATTGCCATTTGACCTTTGTTGCCATTGGGATATCATCTGTTAATCCAAGAGCTGCAATTGTGGAACCGAGTCCCGCCTCCTTCAAAACCTCTCGAGGTTCTCCGATCTTGGTCTCTCTTCTTCTTCTTTGCCGCCACTTTGACCACGTTTATTCTTCTGTGTAGCCTTAATTATTGTCCGTTCATAGTTGGACGGCACAGATAGCGGCTTTGCACGGCATGTCGCGAAGTGTTTCACCGCTTTTGGATCAGTTGGTGCCTTTGGCTCTACCTTCTTTTTGGCGAAGTGTGCAGCCACTTCTGCTTTAGTGACCGCGTCACTCTCCTCCTTATTCATATCATATGCCCCTCTTTGGAGGTTCCTTTACCTTGGTCGATCGGCTGGACTCCGCCTTCTTGGGAGTAGGTGGGGGAGCCTTAATTCTGTTATCGAGCTTCTTCCTCGGAGGAGATGGTGGAGGCGTGGTTTTACTAGGGGGGTTCTTTTTTGTTTGAGATGCTGGTGGTGGAGTAGGGCTTCTGCGTGGAGCGGGTGGTGGAGGAGGTGTGCTCTGTTTTACTGGCGAGACATTGCGTGGCGGTGACGTTGGAGGAGGCGTGGGTTGCCGTGGTGGAGATGACGCGTCCACAGCAGCTGGAAATATGAGTACCGTTTGCGCCAAAGGATGATATTGTGGAGGGCCTGTCCAAGCTTGGTCACGTCGTCGCCTCCAGCAATATCGAGGTGAAGTTCTTTAAATCCGCTCAGCACCTCCTCCACCGCGACCTTTGAGTAACCTAGGGGTATCTCGTTGCAGTGGAACATCTGGTCCGGCTCCACCGGATATGCCATGCCGTAAGCCACCTTGATGGATAGGTTACGCGCATCAACGTGTAGCTCACACTGGCGGCGAACCCTTATGTCATCAATGGGATAATGGGCTAGCAAGGTGTCCGCTTCAGGGGCCCCGGTGGACGCGCAGCTAAATCGCCGTGCGGAGGGGCTGATCACGGCGTCCGGCTGATTGCTCGGACCTAGTCCTTGAAGCTTGCTGAGGGAAATTTGTACTTGTTGCGCAACTATGTCGCCGATGCTAGTCTGGGTTGCTCTGAGCTCTTGTTCCAATTGGTACACTTTACGTGGTTCTCTTGTTTTGCTTCTATGCCGGCTCCTGTACGTATGTGCATCCTTAGCGAAACCATACTTCCACGGCGTCAGCTTGCCCATACCTCGTGTCCATCCTGGGTGCTCAGGGTTTTCAAGGGCATGTGTTAGCTCGTCATTCTCCCTGTCTGCCACCAATGTACTCGCCGAGATCGCTCGGCACCTTGTACAATCCTTTGGCCAGCCTCTTGTACTCCTGGTGCCATCACCAAACTGCCGTCATCTGAAAGGCTCCCCCTATAACCCACGAACCAATTGCGCAGCGCTGTTCCCCAGAGTCAGAGCGGTGTGGCGTCCTTCGCCATTAATTCTTCTTCCCGCTTCTCCCATTTTGGTACAGCCTTGATGTAACCACGGTGCCAAGATGGTGGTGGTATTTCTTCATCCGTGAATTGGCCTTGTTCTTCGACTCGCGGCTGGCCTTGGTGGACAACTTGAACTCCTCGAATGCTTCCGGTGATCCGCCAACTTAGGAAATAGGTTGAAGTCGGGTCTTTCTCCTTCTCGCACATACTTGCGGTGAGAGACGTCTTCCAAGCCTCAAACATTGTTGCCATCTTCTTCAAAGTGAATTTCTTGGCCTTGTCTTGGACCCTTGAGGAAATGTGAAATTTTCCTTAATATCTTGCCGAGCGCATCCTTGGTAGCTTGAGGAACTTCGCCCATTTTCGATGCTAATTGGGACGTGATCCCTCACGTGGTAACCGCAAGTGTTGTTGTACGCCCAACCGCTAAAAGAGGGCAACCGCATCCCTTCGTTGTTAACGTCGGTAAATCGTGCTTTGTGGATCGCTTCTTGTTAGGTCCCGATGCTTGGATTGGTTGCTCGATGCACGGGGCTTGAAATACATAAACATATGTATAAACGTGTTAGAGTGTATTATATTAATGAATTGCGATTAATTAACCTGTCTACGGGGATTATATTCTTTTGGCTATACCTCATCCTGGCCGGAACCAGTGTTATCGGACTCGGTGGCTCCAGCGTCAATGGCTTCATCACCGCAGCCTCAACGGCCTCACCGGAACCACCATTAGCCCCAAATGACAATGAGCGTTAGCATCACCTTCGATGGTACCCAGCGCGATGGAGTCCAACAGGAACTGTTCTCCCTCATTGAAAGTAGGGTCACCACGTCCTGGTTGCGCCATCTGTCCTAATTCCGAAAAAATGTTGACATAATTATCATATTACTTCGAAACAACCATATTATAGATTACAACACAAGCATATTATTACATAAATTTCTACACCAAGCATTAAATACTACGGCGTGTTGGAACTAGCCCAAGGACCAAACACGAACTCGTGGACACAAGAACAAGAAATACACCAAGAACATACACACTTATATATTCTCGTACTTAGCTCACCAAGAATACAAAGAACACCTACCGACTTACACACTTCTTTGTTCCTAGCTACTCCCTCTGGAGTTTCATTTTAGATGCAAGTATGGGCATAGTTGAATTAAAATGGAAATTCAAGCAACGCATATTGCAGTTGTTAACAAAAATAGGACCTAGACAGAAACAAAAATCAGCTTGTGGGCATTTCACCGAACATCTGGTGGGCAGCCGAATTAGAGAGGGAGGACGACGCGTGCACACATATACCTCGGTCCTCCTGGGTGGAATGGCGGTGTGGCGGCGATTTGGTGGCGGAGTAGGCGTCGGCGAGGTGGCGGAGAAGGCGCCGGCGGCCGGGGTGGAGTGACGGCGGCGACGAGGCACCAGCGACGCGGTCGATTAGCGCGGTGGTGGAGGCGCCGGATGGTTGGGTGGCGGAGGCGCGACGCGTCACGGGACTACGGAGCGGGTGCGGAGGCGGCGGCGCGCGGCCGGAGAGACACGAGGCGGCCGCGCGGGGATCTCGAGCGGGACTTAGAAAATTTCGGGTGTGAGAAAAGGGCGGGGCGTTTCAAATTTATACAGGGAGCACTTTTACAAGCGGTTCTAATAACCAACCGCTTGTAAAATATCTCTACAAGCGGTTTTAGAACCAACCGCTTGTAGAGGGAGGACTTCTACAAGCGGTTCATAGAACCAACCGCTTGTAGAATATCTCTACAAGCGGATTTAGAACAACCCGCTTGTAGAGGGATGACTTCTACAAGCGGTTGATATTACTAACCGTTTCTGAATGTTGCTCTCTAGAAGCGGTTCTTTTCTCAAACCGCTTCTGAATGCTGCGTTCTAGGAGCGGTTCTTTTCTTAAACCGTTTCTGAATGTTGAGCTCTAGAAACGGTTTTTTTGTCAAACCGCTTCTGAATGTTGCATTCTAGAAGCGGTTCTTTTCTCAAACCGCTTCTGAATGTTGCGTCGTAGAAGCGGTTCTTTTCTCAAACCGCTTCAGTTTAATTTCATAATTTTTAAAAAGTGCTTTTAGCACTTCAGTTTCATTTCAGAATTTTTAAAAAATGCTCTTAGCAATTTAGTTTCATTATATATTTTTTGAAAAAGCTTTTAGCACTTCAGTTTCATTTCATAATTTTCATTCGAGAATTTTTTAAAAGGCTTTTAGAACTTTACTTTCATTCCATACTTTTTAAAAAGCTTTGAGCACTTTAGTTTCATTCCAGAATTTTGGCACTTTACATTCATTCCAAATAAACACTTCATACTGTATAAGACCCGTGTTACATATACATAGTTCATACAGTAGGGGTACATCTTAAGTAGTAACGTACTTTGTCTTTACAAGTGTTCCTTCATTATGATCGCGACGTACGAAAGGAGTATCCACGTCTGTGTCATTGAGGAGGCTTATGTCGACATCCACAGCGAAAGGAGAGATCTCGTCGAACTGACTATACTCTTCCTCGTCTGTGACGTCCTCAACTCCAACAATCCTTCGTTTGCCTTGTAGAATCACGTGTCGCTTTGGCTTAGTACTACAATCTTTCTGCTTGTCCTTATGCTTCTTAGGTTTGCTTGACATGTCCATTACGTAGAAGACCTGTCTCACATCGTTCGCGAGGACAAACGGTTCGCGCCTATAGCCGACTTGCGTGAGGTCCACGATTGTCATACCGTATTTGTCGACCTTCACGCCGCTTGAAGTCAGTTTGACCCATTGGCACTTAAATAGAGGGACCTTCAAAGGTCCATAGTCAAGCTCCCATATCTCTTCTATGAAACCATAATATGTATCCACCTTGCCTTTGTTGTCTTGGCATCTATACTGGACAATCGCTATTTTGGTTGGTGCTCTTGTTATCCTGCGATCCGTGTAAAATGTGTAACCATTTATCTCGTACTTTGAATGTCACGATTTCACTAGATGGTCCCCGAGCCAAGCGTTACAAGCTGCTCATTGTCCGACCCTTTCAAAAGGATGTACTTTTGTAACCAAGCGCCGAAAGAATCCATGTGCTTCAGTGTTATCCAATCCTCAGACCTCCCCGGGAAATCGCGGCGTAGAATACTCTTGTGCTCAAGGACATACGGGGCCACTAGAGTTGATTGTTTCAAAACCGTGAAATGTGCTTGCTTAAATGTAAGAAAATCATTGCATGCAATTGCTTTCCTTCCTAGTGTCCCTTTTCCCCATAGCCTCCCCTCATGGCGTGGCTTCATATGTAGATTCGGGCAGAGTGTTATCTTCTGAAAGCAACTTTTTTACGAATGATAACACCTCATCGAATCCCATATCTGACACACCATTTCTAGCCTTCCATTGCATGAGTTCCAGTGTGGTACGCGACTTTTTGTGGCCCCGCCTTACAGTTTGGGTACAAAGGAGTTCTGTGGTCCTCTAACATGCACTGGAACTTCTCGAACTGTCTTTCATCTGTGTAGTCTCCCTCTCCGTCACGTAGCATCTGGTCTAGCTCATCATCACCAAAGTCACCAAGTGTTTCTTCCACGAAACAGTATTGCGTGCCGTCCGGGATACTGTTGAATCCATCTTCCTCTTCCTCGTCTTCTTCATCGTCTTCCTAGCTAATCACCTCAACTTCGCCATGGTTGGTCCAACAGGTATAGTTTGGCATGAAACCTCTCATGATCAAGTGGTTTATAACTTGCCATCGCTGGGAGTGCTCCTTCTCGTTCTTGCAATCTACACACGGACTACATATGAAGCTGCCTGGAGGCAAGAATGCAACGGCCGCATCGAGAAAAGCCTGCACGCCATCAATGAACTCTCTCGAGCGACGGTCCGCATTGTACATCCATTGCTGATTCATCTATACCAAGTTATAATTTCATTAAAAACTATAACAAATTTCGTTAGAAAAATTATAACCTAACTTAAATTTCGTAACATTTAAACCCAACAAAAAAAAGCTCCACCTACACCGTCATCCAATTAAAGACCTACCTTTCTAATTATTTTGTATCCCTTCCTACCTTTGTAATTATTTTTTATCCTTCTACATGTTTTTCTATTTTATTTCATACACCAATAATTACTTCTTTGCAATGTTGTACCTAGATCTCTCCCAATATTGTGATATTTAAGATTCTAAAGCTAACAACCACCTAGATCTAAAGCTTCCAATCACCTTTACCTTGTAATGTCATATTTTGAACTATATCTCCACCCTACATCTTCATACAACAACAAAAACAAGGCACAGAAAACAAATTTTCGATCATGCTTAAAAAGTTCAAGATTTCTCCACATCCATTGAAAAAAATAGCAATATCTAGGTGAGAAGGATGTTCACATGATGTTACTAACTTTGAAACACTTAATTTGGAGCTAATCACCTCCAATTAAAAATTTGGACAGCACCTCCCCAAGAACAGCGCTTGGTCGGCCTTCTCTGTTCGGTCGTACCTCTGTGGCGCATGGAGGAAGAAGGGTTTAAATGCGCTGACGCGGAGGGCTTCCAGAAGCGGTTTGAGACACGAACCGCTTCTGAAGGTTGCGTTCTAGAAGCGGTTCTTTTCTCAAACCGCTTCTGAAAATCAAAAGCGGTTTGAGAAAAGAACCGCTTCTAGAACGCAACCTTCAGAAGCGGTTCATGTCTCAAACCGCTTCTAGAAGCCATCTCCGGACCGTTGCCAACGAACTGCTTCTAGTGCGAACATCACAACGGGTTCGCACCAAACCGCTTCTAATAGGCCGGTTGTGATGCCCAGTTCTATAGTAGTGACTGATGTCACTGAGTCTTTTTTTCTCGGACGGTTTGGTAATAGAGACGGATCGAGGGAAGAAGATTACTGGGTAACACTAACCTGTAACTTATAACAAAAGGATCATGTTCTTATACGCTAAAAGAACTATGTATGTTAGGTTAGAGAGCGTCGGTGTTACTTAATCTCGATCATACACTGTAGATCCGTTCTGTTCGATAACCATCTGTCTTGATTGTTTTCAACGGCATGTGATGAGTTTCTATGTGACAGTGATCTCTTCTAGAAAATAGCCATAAAAACTACTCATTGAGAGGGCTTCCACGAAGTCAAAATTCTGGCTCCACCTGTTTACGAGGCTGCCGCACACCTCGTGTTAACTCTCTTACGTTTACTCCCACACAAGGCAACTATAGTGAACTAGTATAGTGCTCTGTCTTCGATTTTTTTTTTCAGCACGTAATATATGATCTTTTTTTTTCTAGAACGTTTGTTTCCTTTTCCTTAATTCCAGGATATTTGTTTCCTTTTCCTTGAGATGATGCTGGAGGTAGGGGGAGATCTGTTGTGGGCCACAGGGATGAGTTAGACACATTAAACAATAGCCATCGAATGTGGGTGAGTAAAGCTGAGGAAAAAATCTGAGAGGTTAATTTTGATGGAGGCAAGTTTCTGGGGACGTTTCGCTGGGTGAATGAAGGTTGAGCCCAGGGTTAACAATTTCGTTTTCGAACTGAATTTCGAGAATTGCTCGGCACCGGTTTTTCGCGAAAACCGGTCGAAATTCGGTAAAAACCGATCAATTTGCGAAAGTCAAACATGTGGTCAAACCAATTAAAAAAACAAAAACCGATCGAAAAGCTCGAAAACCGACGACGAGGGAAAAATGGTGGAAATGAAAGGAAAAATTGAAAAAATACAAAAAAATTTTTGAAAAAATTACACAAAATCCCAATTAATCTATAAAACACCTCAGAGAAATTTAAATAATTTTTGAAATCATTTGTTACTTCTAAAAAATCCAAAACAGCAATTAAGGAAAAGGAACAAAAATATTGTCAGATTTTTATAAATATTTAAAAGATTTTTTATATTCTGAAAATTTAATGTAACCATAAATAGTTCCAAAGTATTATGCAATAAAATTTTAAAAAATATTAGACTTCATTTAGTACCTATATAAAATCAAAAATAGAAGAGCATATACAATGATAATATCACTTTCAGAATTTTTAAAAAATACACATATCTGATCATCTTCTGAAAATTTTACATAATCATTGTAAATAAGTTATAACATCACAAAAAAAGTTTAAGAAATATTAGACTTCATTTTGTGCCCTAGAAAATAAAAACTAAAGAGCATATATTGTGACAAGATCCGCTCGAATTTTTAAAAAATGTACGTATCTGATAATAATCTGAAAATTTTATACAATCATTAGGATAGCCTCAGGACCGCAAAAAAAAAAATTCAAATTTTTTTGACACTTTTTGCGAAATTTCTTCAAAATTTTTAAATTTACTATTCATCTAAACGGTTTTACTTGCCGAACCGGCTCGGCACGGCCGATTTTCGTCGGCATTTTAAACCCTGGTTGAGCCATCTCTAGTGGGATGCATTATTTAGAGTGAACGCAGAAAAGAATGTTTAGGTGCATTATAAAAGGTATAGATTTTAGCGATTCTCGTGATAGGGGAAGGCCCAGTTGTGTTTGCAATGCACAGGTGATTAATGACGGAGCAATGACAATAACATGTGGCGATCGCTGGTCAGGGTGAAATAGCAAAAACGAAAGTGTGACAGACTACAGGATTACTACTAGATTTTACCAACGAGTAACAATGGTACTCCTAGTCCCAAGTCCCAATACTAGTAGACTAGCAGTAATTTAGAGAATGCCCACGTGTCCCTGAGCTTAGTTTCGATTTCCTCGTGACCACGAAACTAATATCCCACGAGATATTTTTGTTGTTTATTTTTATTTATTATGGTCTTTAGATTTTTATCGGTAGATTAAAAGCCAAAATACCAAAAGGTTAAACAAGAGGGGGTCTTTTTAACTGTTTTTTAAAATCCGTAAGCTTCCATATAACTACAGTCAAAAGACATCGAAGATGTGACTTTTAGCTTATTAAAGATTGATTTTAGACCATTAATATTGAAGTTTCGATAAAATTACACACATCTACTTATATATGAAAACGTACTGTTTTTAAATTACTTAGAAAAATAAACAAACATTTATTCACATTCGAGTCAGCCGCCTGCCGAGCCTATCGTACAAACCGAATTAACGCCTGCTTGTCTCACAAGCAAGCGCGAACGTTGTGTAGGGAGGCAACTAGGCACCCGCCAAGGTGCTTCGAGAAATATCGTACGAAAGCAGGTGTAAAATCGCAAAGAGGTCACACGAACCAAAACAGACAGAGGCTGGAGCCTGGAAGACAGCGAACAACCGCGTGCCTCACGAGTGACGTGTGCGGTGTGGTGTGCCTTGGCCGCCTGCCCTGCCCGAAACAAGAACAGAGCAGAGAGAGACCTTCGACGAGGTCGCCTCCCTTCCCTTCCCCTATATAAACGCCGCTATGTTATCCCCAACCAACTAGAGTTAGCTTCCCTCCCAAATCAAATCCCCGAGAAAAACAAACCAATCAAGCAAAGAAAGCATGGAAGAGAGACTAAGTGATCGCCGAGAACCCGACGTCGCCAGAGAGGACGATGGTGTGGTGTCCGGCGACGAGTCCGACGGCGAATTCGAGTTCCCCTTCGTGAGCCGGGACTCTGCCTCGGGCGCGGCGGCGGCGGCGGCGGACGAGCTCTTCGCGGACGGGCGCATTAGGGCGTTCTACCCGGTCTTCGGCCGGGTCTTCGACGACGCGCACGTGCCGCCCGCGCCGGAGCGGAGGGCACCGCTCGGGCGACTGTTCCTGGAGGAGGCGCGGAACTCGTCCGTCGGGTCGACGTCCTCGGCCGCCACGGACGCCGCGGACCTTGACGGCGTGTCCCCGGACAGCTACTGCCTCTGGACGCCCGGGTCGTCGCCGGTGTCCTCGCCGTCGCGGCCGCCGCGGAAGAGCGGGTCCACGGGGTCCATGGCGCGGTGGCGCCGGATCAGCGAGCTTGTCATCGGCCGCAGCCACAGCGACGGCAAGGAGAAATTCCTCTTCCTCTCAGCGCCGCCGTCCCCGGCCAGGGAGTTCAAGGCCAACAAGCCAAGAGCTCGCCACAACAAGGCCGCCACCGAGCTCGACGCGGTCGCCGCCGGCCACCGGCTGTCCTACGGCATCAAGACGCCCACCGGCGGGGCGCGGCGGACGTTCTTGCCGTACCGGCAGGACCTCGTGGGGCTCTTCGCCAACTTGAACGGGCTCAGCCGGAGCCACCTCCACCCGTTCTGATTTCTGAGGAGAAGCGTCAGGACCGCCCCGCCGTGAAGGACCGGTTCCAAATGTGATGTTTCAAGTTTGAATTTGAGGGTTTGAAATTTCGAACCTTTGACTCGGAGCTTCAGCTTCCTGTGCTTTGAAGGAGTTTGTGTAATTAGCAGTAGTATAGTTAGATCAACGCAGTAGGTTAAACAAGCCAAAAAGGGAGATGTGATGTCAGACCAGGGGAAACGTGGGCGGTGGGGCTTCGTTTTTGGATTCGGTGGGGGACGGGAGCTGGGTCAGGGACGCGGCTCCCTTGCAGGACTGTAAATTAGACAGAAATTATGGGACGTTAGATCTAAAAGCGTGGTTAGATCTTTGATAGAATAATATAGTAAATTCACTATATCGATTTTTCACTACAGCAAATTGCTGTAGCAAAATTAATTTGTAGCAAAATTTTAGTTGATCCGACCGCCCGTAGTCTCGATCGGACGGTCTGTGTCTATAAGAACTTTTTAAATTGTAATCTCGTGGGACTGCATGAACCGCTTCCGCAGGTCATTGTGATCGAACGACTTGCGAATGTGGTTGGCGAGTAGCATACGGAGAAGCTACCTGAGAAAAGTTTGCATGTGATTAATTGTACATATGTACATGCATGTATATTGTATCGGAGAAGTATATTGGTTTGTTTTTTCTTGTTAGCAATCTACTTGTTTTTTTTTCTGTACCGAGTTTTTCTCTCTATATGACAATGCGTGCTTTTGGAAAGAGGATTAGCGTCCAAGCAGCATGGCATTCTGCTGCTGCTTTTGGAAAAGTTGGCAACACTATTTGTGAGTTTCCCGTGACTTGGTAACTTGGGT
Source organism: Otatea glauca (assembly GCA_036346275.1). Classification (NCBI taxonomy): domain Eukaryota; kingdom Viridiplantae; phylum Streptophyta; class Magnoliopsida; order Poales; family Poaceae; genus Otatea; species Otatea glauca. Next base: position 27,471,987 of record CM070712.1, read on the forward strand.
GTGCTAGTGCATACCAGGATTGTGTGGATTTCAATTCGAACTGTTGGATCATGTAATTCATGGTTTGAATCTTCATCTGGTTCATAATCTAGAGCGCTACTTTGTTTTTTGTTAAATGGAGTGGAGTACAAGCTTTTGTTGTCTCGAAGATGAGCAGATCTACAGTGTATGTGTCGAGATCAAGTGACATCAACATCTTCTAAACTAGCACACATATATATAGTTTTTTTAGTATATGAGCATATAGTCATCTTATTAGAAGTCATAAATTTTCTGGATCCGTCTCTGGTAGCAGAGTTCACACTTGGTAAGCCTGCGAACCACTTGAATGGGGAAGGGAGATTCTATGCAGAGAAGCACAGCACGTTTACATGCTTACGAGATCAATCGCTACGATAGAACACTGTCGCACCAAAGCTGTTAACTGAATTCGCTGCAGTACCTGCAAGTATGCTACAGTATCCCAACCCTTGATGCAATGCCTGACAAGTAAAGGCATCGTACACTTTTTCTCAAAAGTTGAGGGTCCGAATCCATCGAACATATGTCGATTCCCAACTTTTTCGTTACTGTGGAGGCGGACACTTGACCTCACACGCACTGTATCAAAGTTACAAGTTCGCTACACCTTCGTGTTCCCCGAAGCGGACTCATCGAGTCCGAGCTGGTACGCGGCACGGGGCGTACGTACCGGCGTTGCAGGTAAGCCACGCCTTGCAACCCAAGCGAGGCCCCCGCCCCGGCGCTTGCTGATGGGCGCGTTTTGCTGCTCTCTGTCATACACTCACGGACCCTGACCACAGGCCGGATTCGATACGTCGTACTGAACGTCATGCTTGGCTACTTCGCCGCATGTTTACTGTCTTTTGGACCTTCTGTTGAAAAATAAGCATATCTGAGCACTTGGTCAAGCAGATTCCACCGCTGCCACGGCAGTTCAGAGGTTACAACCTCTCGATCTCAAGTGCTGTTCTCCTGGGTGGATCTAGAAAAGGAGATCACCCGGTTAGTACTAACTCATAACACTAGCATGTAAATTATAATAATTGATTCATGTACTTATATACTAAAGGAATTATGAATGTTAGGTTATAGGGTGTCCGTGTCACTTCCTCAACTCATACATCGTAGATCAAACCCTGGCTAGCTGTTCTGCTTCTACTCTACCCCCAAACCGGACGCAACCTGCCCACCCTTACAGCTCGCATCGAGTTGCTTGATCAGAGTGCTTAGTAACTCGGGCCGATTAAAGTTATCTCCATGAAAATATAATCGGACACTGAAAAAATTATTTGTCAACTGTCAGCGATCAATCGATTTAATTGTCGACTCGATCGATCGGGTGTTCATCATATCTAAGAGCGGCGTGCATTTAGGGAGCAATAAATAAATTTCAACACCCACATCCATTACGATGGCAACAACTAAACCAAACTGTACCGTGTAGGCTAATCAGAAAACGATTATGATACGGATATACATCTCATGCGATCCATCATGTCAATTCAGAGTTGCCTAACTCCCAAGTACCTAACTTTAGGCTTATATGTTGACGCTGTACTACCTGCTGGTTTGTATAGTCAACGAACGCACCCGTATTCCCGTAATTCCCGCCTCATCGCAACATCGTCCCCTGGCCCTACCATCCCAATATCCCATTAGCACTGAAAACTGCTCCGGACCGCAGTTGCTCGAACAGAGCAGTAGGAAATTAATGTCAATGGATGCGTTGCCGGTGCAGTATCATATAGCAACACTTCTCTAATCTATCTATTCTTCAAGCATACATGTTGGCTTACAGATGTATGTATATATGATTACATGTACGTACTCTTGGACCGGTCAGCTTGGCACTCCAGGCCTCTAGTCCCTAGATTGTGTTTGGTATGATACAGGTTAGGTTTAGTTCTTGGTAAGTCTGCTAGGTTATGGCTAATAGGGAACTCCAAAAAGACGAAAAGGACGGGTCCTGTGCCACACCAAATATATCAAAACTTGTCAAAAGTGAACGGTTAGAACTCGATCACGATGCATCACAAAAGCAGCAGCAATGCAATGCCTTTCTTGCGATCTACGCCCGTCAGATTGATCTAACGTGGATTAGTTCAACGGCAGAAAGGTGTGATCCATGCGTTCGCACAGTGCCGCGGAGAGGGACGCTTCGTCTCGTGGTTTTACATTGGAGCCGCAACACGTAAGGGCTACTCTAATCTTAATGCTGGCTCCCTTCCGGAGAAGTCAACGGGGACGAAGGGCCAAAGCACCGGCTCGGACAGTTATGTCTATGATACCCTTCTTAATCCTACAGTTTTTTTTGTGATCTTTAAGGCACTGCACCGGTCGTCCGCCGTGAATGCAAGAAAGCATGGTAGCACTAAGCACCCTCTCTATTTTTCTCTTGCGTATGCTACTGGGTGAAGTAGTAACGTTGTGCGTGTTGTGAGATGTGAGAGTTGTTCAGACCTCAGACACAACCGCTCTTTGCTTAGTGGAGGAATTGTTTGAGCACTAAATCAACGGAGAATACTACCACTTGGGGTAAAAGTAGGGATTAATTTGGGGAGTACTTGGGTTTGACTAACCAAAGTCAACCGTTCTTGGTTAAGTTCTGCAATCGCAAGGATCTGGAAGCAGCTAGTGGGGATGAACAAAGGTCATCGCGGTAAGTATACAAACGCCTCGATCGATCGAGCCTCCGACTCGCCACATCTTGACTTGTTAATAACCCATTCATTATCCATCTCCAGTCAGAAAAAGAACAGATGTGATTACTACTTCCTACTGCTTATTGTTGTTGCGAGATTTATTAGAAACCATGTAGTAGTTCATATTTCCGCAACTTGTTCGTTTTCTTAAACTGCACAACCTACTCAATAACAAAACCACAAAAAAAAAACTACTGAATTACAGATGTATAATATTCCTGGAGATTACTGCGAAAACTCTTGGTTGTTGGTGATGTAGCATAGTTAAAACTGACATACAGCGGTGACAACACTGAATTTATATATCTAAGAATCAGTGGCAGTGTGCTAAAGTAAAATGAACAAAGCTCCAGTTTTGGATTTGAACAATTCTGGGATTCCAGACTACGAAGTTACAGTGACAGACGGATTTAATGCAACAGGTCAACACGTAGTTTTGGGTTTCCAATGTGTTGAATTCGCAAAAGGACGGGGCAGTTAACTGGGCCGGATATCCTCTCTACAAAACGAACGAAGATGGCCCGGGTCATCACAAGCTACACATTCATCATCCTTTACCAACAGTTATATTACCTTTATTAAAGTTGGAAGAGTTCCTGCCAAGAGAACCCCCACTCTTCTTCCCTCTATAAAAGCTTCTTATGTTTAGGTCTTTTCTACCGTTTTTTACGAAAAGGATCTTTCGGTTCAATAAAATCACGAATGCTTTGTAAAAGGTTCCTAAATAAATGCAAAAAAACGCGTAATTACGTTTAGATCCTTTCAACCGTTTTTTTCTTCAAAAAAGACCTTTTGGTTCCGCAAAATCGTGGATCCTTCGTGAGAGGTCCCCAAATAAATGAAAAAAAGAGCGTAATTACGTTTATATCCTTCGTGAGAGGATCCTTCGTGGCACGCCGCGGTCGCTATCTAGTTAACAAGACTACAACAAACACATGTGATATTTCTACTTTCTAAGAAACTTGCAAACTGGCACACATACTTTATCATTAAAATATATTTAAATAATTTGGTAATGCACTTATGATTTTGTTTTTAAAAATAGATCGTTGTAGAACTATATTTATGATATTTTGATATTATATATTATATGAGGGAATATACTAACTCCGTTTCCCAATATTTGTCACATGTGACAGAAACATTCTTTCCTAAATACTTGCATAGCAAAACAGTAAGCATAGCATAACAACACATTTTTCATATATATTATCATCTCTTAATTTCATTATTGCAATGCTTGTCTCTTTTTTTGGAACTTCTTTTAGTGCACATCACATTGCTTATATCGGTATAGCCGAGTGAACATCTATCGATGTATCACCCTCTTAATCTCTTTATTCTGTGGAGATCCACCCAATAAAGAGTCAGAACGTTCTCTCTCTCTCTTTTAGAATTGTTACTATATTCTATATAATTCTTAGCGATCATAAAAAAAACCTATCATCGACTTTTATTACACCATACTTAATAATTTTTATATATACAAATCAAATTTCTTACCTTATTTTTTTTGAATTAGCGTATTTTTAGAATTTTAATTTTGAGTAAAACTAAAATTTTTATTTTTTTAATTAAGTATGGAATAAAAAAATCCCTAATTTCATTTTATTTTTATTCTTCTATTTTTTTGTTTTTATTTTTTTAATTTAATTTTGAATTTCATGTTTTAATTTAAAGTTTGTATGAAAATAAAATGGCTAATTTCATTTTGTTTTTATTTTGAATTTATGTTATTTTTTATTTAATTTCCCATATAGTTTTAGGTTAGAATTCATATATAAATCTAACTGCTAATTTTTATTTTGAATTTCAGCTATGTACAAATTTTAGTTTGAAGTTCATATCAAAGTTAAATGACTGATTTTTTTATTTTTTTAATTCTGAATATCAGTTTTTTTGTGTATTTGGTATGAATTCTTCCTTGTAATCTAAACCATTAATTTTATTGTTATTTTTATTTACTTTGAATATTAGTTTTAGGTTAGAATTTATATACAAATCTCATTGATAATTTTTATTTCAAATTTTAGCTATCTACGGATCTTAATTTGGAATTCGTACGAAAATCAAATGGCTAACTTCTTTTTATTTTTTATTGTATGTGCATGGACTCCTTTTCTTTTGACCTAAGTCATTATAACTCAAGTCCGCTAGATAGATGGTTAGATATTTTTTCTTTAAATAATAATATCTAATAACTACTATAGTTCAACTTAGTTAGGGTCCACTAGATTAAACGCTATATATTTTGTATTTTTATAAGAATTTTTAGATTATTTCTCTTTTTTCAAAGCATTCTCCATGAGCTTTAAATATGTAGTAGATTCCTCTCAACGTCTCCAAAAAATCCTCTAAAAAAAGTACATCTAGTAACGGCTAATCTCCCTCACCACCAAGTTATCATTTTGGTTAAACAGACACCTCTCACGAGAAATTGAGGGAGCCACAATCGAACTTGTGACTTCCCTTTGTGTAGAGCTACAGGCACACACTCTTAACTGTCTCGATGCACATTAGAGGTAGGCAATGGGCAGATCTCAAGGGAATCTATAAGTAGAGATCAATCATTACCTTGATATGTCTTTCGTGAAGACTAAGCTTGATATGAATAAGGACAATCGATTCAGCTTGTTCTTGTAGTGGAAAAATCACCAACATATTTACCCTATGCTATCGCATTTTGCACGATATATGCATATGGTTCTGGTGTCCACTGTATAATTGGAAGCTATTTTTAGTTCGGTTGGGAGGATACTTAAGCCGAGGAGGTCATCTTTTACGTCTAAGATGGTTGAGACAATTACATGCCTCAAAGGATGAGAGCGTGCATATGACATGACACAACATCAGACTGAGGATCCGGAGATCACAGTACGATAGCCGACTTTAACTATCTCAGCCTCGAGTAGTCTATGCATATGTACGTAGTTACTGTACTGTTTTCTTTATCGAGGGTACCCCACATCATGGTGTAAGGTTCTTAACGAGGCAATATCTCTGAATTTGTTCAAGAATGAATAAAATTTACTTTTTTTCTCCTAATATTTGTGTCCATTGCCTCAGCTCCGTGCGCCTCCGGCTCATTTTCCTCTCGCCGCAATGGTGCAAATAGGTCGGACTAGACTAGCAAGCACAAAGCAGGCATAAAGCGCAAGTGTGCCATACTTGGGCTAGCCGAAGGCGAGCTAAGTTGGCACAACACGGTAGGCACGACGGACTATCGCTGTCCGGCACGATTCAGACACGAAGCACGATAAGCCTATGCCGGACCGGTCCAGCCAGACAAGACGCCTTGCACCAATGCACATACAAATGCATTATGCACACAAGCAGGGTTCCAAAATTCGGCGAATTTTGGCGAAATTTCGGATTTCGGACCACCCTGAATTTTAAAGTACCGGCAGGAAAAAAAATTGAAAAATTTGAATTTGCTACAGTAAACCGAATTTCGTGTTTTTTTGGCGGTTTTGAAACTTTTAGGGGCGAATTTGACCGGATTTGGTCTAATAACCCTTAGGAAAGTCATCTCCTATGAAAATTTGTTGAAAAACCGAATTTTTTAAATATTTTAAATTTTTGGCAGAAACACTATCAGATTTTTATAAAAATTTACAAGCTTTATAATAATCTAAAAAATTTATGGTACTATCCTTAGTAGATTATGATCATTCATAAAAAAAAATTATTTAACTTAATTTGTTATCTTTTAAAAATCAAAAACAGAATGAACATAATTGGGACAGTTATATTGTCAGAATTTTATAAATTTTTTGAGTGTGATTATGATCTAATTTTTTTTAGAGATTAATAATTTACTCAGTACCATTATGTAAATTTTTAAAAAATTTAAACTTTATTTGTTTGGTCAATCAAATATATGTAAGCATTAAACTTCGTTTGTTATATTATATTTCAAAAATCAAAAAGAAAAGAACATAAATGGTACTGTGCCTTGTAAGAATTTTATAAAATCACTGAAGTGCGATCATGAATCACAATTTTTATGGGATATTAAGAACTTACTTATCACCATTCTGTAAAATTTTCAAAAAAAATTATGGTTTACATAATTTTTCATTTTGTTCAAGTCTGCCGGTAAGCCTTTTAACAGGGCAGTAGTACTGTTCGAATTTTTAAAAATTCATACAGTTTGATCATCATCTAAACATTTTATGAGAGAATTATAGATACATCATAACCATGCAAAAAACATTTCAACAGTTTCTAACTTCATTTGTACCATTTTCCATTCGGATCAAACTTGTCGGTCTGTGTTCTATCAGGACAGTGCCACTCTCCGAATTTTTAAAAATTCCTCACATGTGATAATCAGTTGAAAATTTTGTGAGAACATTAGTTATGGATCATAACCATGCAAAAAAAATTCAACAGTTTATAACTTTATTTGTACCATTTTCCATTCGGATCAAACATGTCGGTCAGTGTTTTATTAGGACAATACCACTCTCCGAATTTTTAAAACTTACTCAGATGTGATAATCATCTGAAATCTTTGTGAGAATATTAGAAATGTGTTAGGAATCTTCAAAAAAAATTCAAAATTTTTCGATAACGTTTAGACAATTTTTCATCCAGTACAAAAAAAATCCGAAATTTCGGGTTTTTTGCCGAATTTCGGATTTTTATTTCCGGAATGGACCGGATTTGAATTTTCAAATTCAAATTTCGTCCGAAATATTTCTGAAATTTGAAACCTTGCACACAAGAACAAATAAAAAACTTTTTTAAAAAACGAGAAAAACTAAACTTAACAACAACGAATTAAAATGGTGTACACATATACAGTAGTTACTTTGTGAAAATCGGAAAGTGATCTAACGGCTGTAAGCGTATCACAACATTTTTTTTAAGGGAAAGGGTTAAAACAAGAGAAAATTTCTTATTTGTCACTCAAAGTTGACCGGATCTCTAAAATACCATCATAAAACTATTTTTCTCTTTATTGCCATCGGATTTCAACTTTCATTCTATTTTTGCCACTCCCGTTGCTTGGCTGTTAAATTGCACGTGAAAAAACGATTTTGCCCATCTTTGTCCTCATTTAATCTCTCAAATGTGCTTTGCATTTTCTAATTTTTTGAGATGATATTGAGATAGTTCTAATATTTTTGTAAAAATTTCAGAGCATGATCAGCTTTGTGAATTTCTAGAAAAATCTTTTAGTGATTCTGTCTTAATGAAAGAATCTAGATTTTAATTTTTTTAGAAGCATTAAATAAATTCAAAAACTTATGAAACTTTTTGGAGGAGTTTATTGTATTATTTGGAACTTAAATAAATATTTCTAGGCTTTTAAATATTTTGAATTCAAAGCTATAAAATAAGAACTGCAACTAAGTTATGTGTTTTTTCAATAACCTAGTTGTTGTTCTGATTTTAAAGCTTTGAATTTGAAATATTTAAAAGCCTCAAAATATTTTATTTAAGTTTATAATCTAAGAAACCCCTCCAAAAAATTTCATAATTTTTTTATTTTATTTAATGCTTCTGAAAAATAAAAACCTAGATTCTTTTATTAAGATAGAAGCACTAGAAGATTTTTTTAGAAATTCATAAAGCTGATCATACTCTAAAATTTTTACAGAAATGTTAGCATTTTCTCAGGATCATCACCAAAAAATTTCATAAAATTCTAAGCACATTTGATAAATTTAAATGAGGATGAAGATGGTATAATCGTCTTTTCACGTACAAGTTTACGGGCAAAGTAATGGTCCACTGACAGGAGTAGTAAAAATGGGATGAAAGTTAAGATCTAATGGCAATGAAGAGAAGAGCACTTTTACGATATCATTTTAGGGATCCGATCAACTTTTAGTGACTAATAAAAAATTTTCTCTTATAACAACATTACTACGAATGTATTTTCCTTTGCTTCTTACTTTGTCCTACTCGATGATGCCCTGTCTTGACCTAGTATGCTGGTAGCTAGCAGCCAAGAACTATGAGGTTACCATGTCGCCAAAATGAGCTCATCATGATCATGCAACCTTCCACACGCAAGCCGTTATTTCAGGGCGCTCTGCGAACATGAGTATCACACGTATATATATAAAGTTCCCGGAAGGAGCTCCGATGGAAGGTTTTCCCATGGCCAGCTACAATAATCTTCACATTTGGATCCCATGGACATGGAGCGAACGCATATCTGCAAAGCCTGGGCTCGGAGTTTCTACAGGAGAATCAGAGGGAAATACTGTGCGTGTGGCAAAAGGTACACATATACATACTCGATTCACTTCTTCTGCTGCTGTTCCTTCTCTCTTCTATATATGGCTGTTGGCTGTTGCAGCTGAGATCAATATCTTTGTTCTTGTGAACAAATTCGTAGCTGTATCACAGTACGATCATATCTGTGCAATTCAGTTGCTTGAAGCAGCTCTGCAGCTGTATACTAGTAATGGCCAGTATTTCAAGGGCATTATGGCCCTGTTTAAATTTACAGAAAGATCCCTCTTATCGAAGTACCATGTTGGCTAGAACACCGGATGAGACTGAAACTTGACACAAAATTGTCCAAAAAAACGCGCCACAAAGCTCATTGCATGCCAATTGGTGCTTCCCTCACATCCAGTCACCACCTATCTCTGGGCTATGGAGATACCACTATGATCTTGTTCAGTAGTTACGTATCGCGGGGGCAAAGCTAAAACATTGTGCTGGTAAATTGTGACAACATGTTATTACAATTTAAGTTTTTTAGCGTTCATTTTAGAATACAACACGAAAAGTGGCACACTTGGCAAATTCACTTTTACATTACATATCTAACAGACTAAGGGCCTGTTTAATAGAGCTCTAGATCTCAACTTCATCTGACATTTGAAACTTGTAGGGTAAAATAAAGTGAATTAAGTTTATATTTTTTTGTCTAAAATGTAAATAAGATGATCCTTCTAAACACTCTTAATATACTCACAGCTCTACCTCCACGTATCTGATGAGCTAGAAATACCCAGCAGATCCACGGATCTGATGGAGCTCGAACTCTACCAAGCACACCCTAAAACATATGCTTCCTCCATCTTGGTTCACAGTGCTAGAGCTTGGCCCACATTCAGTAGGGGCCACTCCTTGATGAATCGAATAGAAACGAGGGAAATCATTGCTTAAGTCGGTTTTTTTACAAAAATAGTCCTCTCTCATATGTATTGGCAAGTTTGGCTTCCTCATCCACTATGGAAGGCGCGGCAGGCGACACGTATTCCCTGCTGCGTCCAGGGAGCACAGAAGCCGGCCGGCACCGCGGCAGGGTGACCGAACGTGGCAGGAGCTCGCTACAGCGCATAGGCAACGCGGAAACCACCCTACCGCAGTGTGCCACATTGCTACTGCGGTCGGCCAAGCTCCGTCGGCTTCCGTACTGCCCGGGCACGGCAGGGAACACATGTTACCTGTCACACCTTTCACAGAGGAGGAAAGAATCAAATTTGCAAATGTATGCACGGATATGCTAGATTTGCAAAAGGAGGAGGTGCAGGGAATTAAATAAAGTGACGAATTCGAAACGAGTTGGCCATCCTCGTGCCCAACCAGCCGATGGACCAAATGTGCGTGCTGATACATCCTCCAACGATTTGTACAATCGAAGGGAGCATCCGAGAATGACGACCCAAGCTGGACTGACACCAAGCCCCGCCACAATCTGCACAATCCAAGACGTGAAACTGAAGCGCTTGGCACGGCAACACAGCAGTCAGAGTTACTCGCAAGTCGCAAACTGCTACTGGCATTCGAGATTCCACGGAAGCGTCGATCACGTGTCTCAAACTTGAGCACAAGCTGGTGCCACCCCAAGATCGTGCACCCGACAGCACCGAATCACCACCAAAACCATCCAGGCATCCACACAGTGATCATCAACAGCAGCCACACCTGTGCCGCTACGCTCCGTAACCAAACGATATTTATTTACTTACTGTGCCGACGCGACGCGACGCTAAGCTAAACGCCGATCACACACTCCACGCCTCCCTGATCGATCGGAGGCATCGATCACATCCGCATCCACCGAGATGTGATCCACCACAACTGAAACCCAGCATCCCCACGCCGCGCATTCAAACCCTTCGTTTTCCGCGCCCCCATCCTCCCGCGCCCGCGCGCGTGTGGACCAGGATGCGCGCGGTGCGGTTGGCGCGCGAACCGTTGGCCACGATGGAGCGGGGCGTTATCGCGAGCCTATCCGAGCGCGGGTGGCGAGCATGGAGGATGAGGCGCCGAGTGGCCCGGATCCACCGGCCGAGCCGAGCCGCACGCCCGCGCGCACGATCGATCGACGCCGCGATTCGATCGCCCGCACCCGCCCCGCTGTCCCGGCTGGCCCTGTCCGCACTATTTGTTGCGCGTATAAGGAAGGCACCCGGCACTGGCCACTCGCACAATGTCGACCGCCGCGTGCTTCGCCACTGCCGCGCCCCGCGCCCGCGCTTCCGCCGTCGTCGCCAGCCTCGGCACCCCCGCGCCGTCGTCCTCCTCCAGCAACAACACCTCCTTCCGCCCCAGGCTCATCAGGAACGCCCCCGTCTTCGCCGCCCCCGTCGCCCCTGCAGTGGTACGTCTGCAACTGCATGCATATGCGTCGGCATACACACTCTGAGCCCTTCTTAAGCTTACTAAGCTTAACATGCATGTCCTTGCTATATATTCTGGGCATGACTCACGGGTCCGTCTACACATGCGCATGCACTGATCTTCTTCTCATAGTATAGGAGAATGCTACGTACGGACCAGAAGCAAAATGCCACGCAAAGGATGAACCCAACCGATCGAGTTAAATCACCTTAGTTTCGGACTCAACTTGCATTCGTGATCTAGAAACGTGATACTCCATAACTTCATTTTCATCTGTAAGATCAGCATGGTGGCGCTGCACTGTTCTAAGATTAACAACACTGCACATCAGCACATGGGGCATGCCATCTTCACCTACCACTCTCCTAAGTTTTTTTGAAGCGATGATTGAATAGTATATAGAACAAAGGCATGCTTTTTAAATTCCTTTTGCATCGGCCATCAACATGCATGTCAACCAACTAAATAGAATATTCTGGAAGAGACGGTTTCCCAAGAGGTGGCCAACGATAATGTTAGCTAAAGATAAGAAGGTGCTTTGGATAGAAAAGAATTCCCCAAAAGTCTCAAGTGGACAGAAGAAAGTTTCAAGTACACAAAGAAATCAAACATGCGGTGACTTTTCCTTAAAGCGACAAGGTGGAGTCCTACCAGGATATAGTTACAATTCAAACGGGCGAAGCTAGGTTCTCTCTCTTTTTTTCTTCCTTTGTTTCCTTTTCTCTTGAGGAGAAGCGTCCATCTTTTGGCTTTTGCGTAGTTTCATCCAAAACATGTGATAAAATTGGCGATCAATTCACTATCAACTTCGTAATTTTTAACAGAAATTCTACTATATATACAGTTCTTTTTTCTTGCGCAAATTATACTACTAATTAAGGCAAGTTTACGGTTATTATCGTATTTTAATTCCCTCAAAATAGTAATTTATTGAACCCAGCTGAATTTTTTCTGATTTTACGTGGTAACGAAACTTGTTACTAGTAATTTAGGAAGCGGTGGTCTCGGCAGTTGGTACGGGATAAAGGCGTAATTTGAGCACAAAGGTAAGGAAGATTCCGCGAAGGGGCCCCGTGCATGGCATTGGTGGCCCTTACGTGTGTAAAGCGACCTCGCTGTGGAGAAAAATTTCGTGTGAGGTCAGCCGGTCGAATTGATCGCTCTCCTAGTCCCGTCCTCTTTAATTTTTTTATAAAATATTTTTTTACTGAAAGAATTTGTTAATCTATCCCTCTCCTCTACCATGAGAAGCGCGACAGACGACACCATGGAGGGGTAGTGCTGGAGGCATGGCAGATGCCTGCTGCCTTCGGAATGCGGGAGAAGTTGGCGCTCCCGCAACAGGCGAGCGCAAGAGCGATCGGCCAAGAGGGAGGGGTGCCATGGAGGGGGAGCACGGAAGACGCTTTTGCGGTGGGGGAGAGCGGAATGTGCTTTCCGCGGTGGGGAGGAGACTTAGATTTGTAAATTCTTTTGGAAGGGAGTTATTTTTGCAAAAAAAAGATAGAAAGGAGCTAGAAAAATGATCACTCCCAGCCGATCCTGTGGTGGAATGGATGGGACTGAGGGCCTGTTTGGGGGAGCTGCGGCTGGGTTGAAAAATTGCTTTTAGTTTCTTTGAAATAGAAAGCAATGTGGTAGTGGTGTGGCTTTTTTTGTTATGCTGTTTGGCAAACTAGCTGCTATATCTGTAGCTTTTGGGGGGTCAACCGAACGGGGAGGTAGCAACATAGCGAAGTCAGGCGTCCGAGTGGGGAAGTGACGTGGAGACGGTGAGGCGGGGTGGCGGAGGTCGGGAAAGCAGAGCGAGCGAGGTGGGAGGTGGTCAAGCGAAGCCACAACTGAAAAGCTCCTCCCCAGCAGCTGCAGCTTTTGAGGGTACTTCTGTTGTGGCTTAGCTTCACAGCTGCTTTGCAGCCATGCTGTTTGGGGGAGCTTCCCCCAAACAGCCCCTGAAGCCGGTGGGAACTTGGTTTTGTTCCTCAAGGGAGTGGATTATGACGAGGATTAACATCTATATTCTTTTTTAGGCTAGCAACGGTTAAAAGTCATACTCTATTTTTAGGCCCACAACTCATAAAAAGAAAGTCCAAAAGTAGAACGAGGTTCAAGTTCAACCAATTGGTCAGGTCTCCGACCAGTTAGCTAGGAATCCTATATATTGCTTCGCACTGATCGTCCTCGACCTGTGAAATAGTCATCCCGACCAATAATATTGGTCGGGACAAGCGGTTATACCTGCACACGCATTCGTGCAGACAGTTATCTTGATAAGCACAAATAACTACTTGGAAGTTATCTCAGAAAAAGCATCATTTGACGAGAATACACTATTTGGAGGGAAGACACTTTTCAGCCGTACGACACCTTTTGGAGTGCAACTGCAACCTTTTCATCCTGTATAAATAGGGAGCCCGTTTGTACTGTCAGGGTATCAGCAATCAAGTATTCGATTTCTAGACTCTTAGACAAAATCTGTAATATTTGTACTTTGTTATGCCGTTTGGCTAATAAAGAATCAATCCCCATTTTCTCCTTCACAATCTTGTTCCTCCGGAAGCCTGCAACCATTTTTTCATAAGCTTGGTCTAGAGACCTAGGTCTTGAACATCGACTAATTTGCGTACCAGATTTGTGTTGATTCAGTATGGGTAAGAGTAGTATTAGTACTTCCTTTGTCTAAGTTTACCGGACGTATTTTTTTAATGGTCTTGTCTATAAATATAGAACGTATTTTATGTTTTAATGCAAAAATTAGTTTAATATTTCCTTTATACCCCTCATAAATATCTAGATTTACTTGATATTCTTTACATATATGAATTAAATATAGTATTTACAGATAATAATTAGGAGTATTATAGTCATTTTTAATATCTTCTTTGTCTATGTCTCGAGAAAATATATCCTATAAACTTAGACGGACAGAGTACTCCTTCCATTGATTTTTATAAGACGCACTTTAACTTGGTGCAATCTTTAAAGTTAAACTTTAGCCGTAAATTTCTTTTATAATATTTTGTTCATAACTACAAAATCCTAACAATAGGAAAATGCTTTCAAACATGAATCTAATTGTTTCACTTTTGTGTCATGTAGTCTATATATTATTAGACCAATTGTTGAAAAAAATTTACAAACCTTAAATCTCGAAATGCATAAGCACCTTATTTATAAAAATAAATAGGAGTACTAGAGAATGAGTTGACCTCGTTTAGTGTCATCGTCCTTGGATCTAATGACCAGATTGTTCACCCGATGCACCTGGAGAAACGCACGTTCCTTGGGATGTAAGAAGCCAGGAAACAATTGCACGCCCAACCTGGCAGGCAGAAATGATTGGATCATCTTCTGCTACAGTACGCTGTACTTCCGAACTGTCCACACCTATTGCAATTGCGTCGCATGATAAATCATTCTTTCATAGTTTCACTTTCATGCATGGTTAATTTGTCCCTTAGCATTATCGGTTTGTCTTTTTTTTTAGTTTTTTTTTTGAGGCACAAGAATTTAGAAAGGAATAATTATATATTCTACCCTGGTATAGGATGTAAAGTAGGAGAGCCGTAACTGTCAGTTTGTGTAGTACTCTCGCTTTATCATGTCCTAACAGCACACTTGATCAACCAGCTTTTCTGAGAGCACTCGATTAATCAACCATGTCCATTGTTTTTTCGAATAAGAAACTGAGTACACATGTTAGCTAGTACATCTCTGCGATCGATACAGCTCACGAGCGTCTACTATACGTACATTATACTACTAGGGTGCTGGTATGGATGCGTCGAACCGAGAGAAGGGCGCACGTGAATCACCATTTGATATATCATACACTAGATAGTATATTGCACATGTCATTACATAGTATACTGGCACAGGTCATCTATTATATATTAAAAGCTCGTGAAAGTTGCTAAGAAAAAAAAAATAGACTAGAAATTCTTACAAAAAAGTAAAATATCTAGCCTTAATCTTATGGGCCTTATTTACAATTGTTATTGGATCTTTGAGAAATAGACTAGAAATAAAACCCATGATAGTTAGACTAGAAATTCCTACAAAAAAGCAAAATATCTAGCCCTTAATCTAGTGGGCTTTATTTACAACTGTCATTGGATCTTTTGAGAAATAGACTAGAAATTCTCACAAAAAAAACAAAATATCTAGCCTTTAATCTGGTGGACCCTAATTAAAAATGCATCATATTGACCATTAGATGCTATGAGTAGATATATATATATTACTTTGTAGTATAAAATCAAAATAAAAGACAAAACTTACATGGTAGGGGTGGATCGATACATCTTGATCTCATGCGTGATTAAGCCTAATTATAATTTTGATTAGTAAATCATAACCAACAAATCAGCACATGAACTCTGACATTACATTGGACGCACCTTGGCCTTATACACACAATACACACCGATGTGACTCAATGCATGCAATTAAAGAAAATACAAATGACCTCATGTTGGTTCAGCCATAACATAAAAGTCACGCAGCCCCAAAACTAATTTGTATTTGATTTGATTTTTCTAAGAACTCCCTAAAAGTAGATCGGTTTTGTCGAGAAACAAATAAATCAAGACATTTAATGTATGTAGACTTATCCTCTGGACGCCATGGTGTCTGTTGGTGCTCCCCGTCCAAGTGCTCCCGAGGAAAGAAAAGAACGGGAAAATAATAACATTGCACGAGCTCGATCGCCCTTCGAATCCTTTTACTTGCGTAGTCAGGAAAAAAAAACATAAATCGCTGCTTCTTTCTTGACGTGGAAGAGTGCGCCTCCTGATCTCCCAATCTAACTACTATAAAATCAGGATTTCTTAGATTTATTCTTTTTTATCTCTTGGTTCGTCTATGATAGATTCAACACCAAGTATGGCACCGACCTGATCAAAGGAAATAAATTGATGTGGTAATAGTGTTCTGGGCTTCATCAGAAGGCATTACGCCCATCCTATACTGGGTCACAGGGTGAAGACCGGTCCTACGGCGCTTCAATAGCATATCATGTAGAGTTGTTAAGAAAATAAAATACTAGAAATTCTCATAAAAAAGCAAAACATATAACCCTTAATTTAGTGAACCTTAACTAAGTTGAACTATAATAGCTATTAGATTTGATGTTACTATTTCAAAAAACGTCTAACCATCTATCTAGCGGATCCGAATTATAACGGTTTAGATTAAAAGAAAGAGTCTATGTGAGTACAACAAAAAATTAACAAAAATTCGGAATAAAAAATAAAAATAAATTAGACATTTGATTTTCATATGAACTCTAAATTAAAACACGTACATTACTAAAATTCAGAATAAAAATTAGGTAAAAATTATCAATTGGATTTGTATTATCAATTGTAATCCAAAACTAATATTCAAAACTAAATAAAAATAAAATCAATGGCTTAGATTAAAAGAAAGAGACCATACTAAGAACAATAAAAATAACAAAAATTCAAAATAATAAATAAATAAAAATCAACCATTTAACTTTCATATGAAGTCCGAATTAAACATGTACATTGCTAAAATACAGAATATAAATTATATAAAAAATAGTAGTTAGATTTGTATACGATTTCTACTGTACAACCGATATGCAAAATTAAATAAAAATTAACATAAATTAGGAATAAAAAACAAAATGAAATTAGTCATTTGATTTTCATACAAATTCTAAATCAAAACTTGAAAATTGAAATTAAATATAAATAACATAAGAATAAAAATAAAAGGAAATTAGGGATTATTTTTTAATTCCATACTAAGTGAAGAATATATATTTTTTATTTTATTCAGAATTAAAATTTTAGAAATATGCTAATTTAAGGGGAATAAAATAAGGTAAGTAATTTGATTTGTGTGTGTGTGTATATATATATATATATATTATTAGCTATTATGTAATAAAAGTCGATTACACGTTTTTTATAGTCACTAAAATAATATATAATATACTAAAAATTCTCAAAAAATTCTAACTCTTTATTTAGTGGGTCTCCACTGAGAAGAGATTAAGAGGGTGATACATCGACAGTTGTTCACTCAGTTATACCAGTATAAGCAATATGATGTGCAATAAAAGAAGTGCCGAAAGAAAGAGACAAACATTATAATAATGAAATTAAGAGATGATGATATAAATAGAAAATATTATGTTATGCTATGTTTACTATTTTCTATGCAAGTATTCGTAGAAGAAAGTTTCGGTCACATGTGATAAGTACTGAGAAACGGAGTAAATATATTCTCTCCTATAATATACAATATCATAATATCACAAATTGTGTTTTGTATTGATCTATTTTTGAAAAAAAATGCATATATATTATCAAGTCATTTAAACATACTTTAAAAATGATGCACGCGCAAATGCGCGGTCCATCTTGCTAGTTACACATAATTATACAATACTCTCTCTTTCAAGTTTACAAGGTATTTTCTCTTGGTATATAGACTAATGAGATATTGATAATGACTAGATTACCTCTAATTATTATCTCTAATCATAATATTTAATGCATTAATATAGAGAATATAAAATAAAGTTAAATATTTATTAGGAGTATTGAGAAAAAATCATATTAATTTTATATTAGAATATAAAATACATTCTATATTTATGTAGAAAATAATTCAAAATATACTCTTGTAAATTTGGACGGTAGAGTACCCAATCGAGGTCAAAGGATATGCTCAATTCACAGGCTTAATTTGAGTTAAGTGCATACTAAAAAAAAGAAAGAGAGGCTAACTCTTGCCATTCCGAACGGCCATTTGACCACAAAAGCAGCCTCTCCATTACTATTTCTCTTTTCTTTTGAGTCTTCTCTTCACTCACGGCATTCCACGTGGCATGTTTTCTAGTAACCGGGCAAACAACTCAAAGGTCAACAAAAAAAACAGTAGAGCGATAAGAGAGGGGAGGAGGGGAGAAGATGAGCGGCTGCCTGTGCCTCCCCTGCTATAAAAAGGCCCCCCCGACGGTGGAGAACCAGGGCCAGAAGCCGTCCATAGATTCTTCCTCTGCGTCACTGCTCCAGAAGCCCACCCACCTTCCACCACCCTCCAAGGTCCGTCCCCCTCCTGTTCCTCCCGCACCATCCTCCATAGAGTGCTAATCCTATCCTCCTTTCCCTTAATTTGTTTCCTTTCCTTTCTTGCCCCCCTTCCAATTGATTCAATTCACAGGTAGCTAGCATCCTACTTTCGTTGTTAGCTGTAAAGGAGATCCTTGCATCCACTTTAGTTCCCCTTTGTGCATGCTTTGTGGGGGCGGGGGCACCCAAAACTACACGATTCATCCATCCCTCTCTCCAAGAAATTTACGGATATATATGTATGCGTGTTCTTGCTGTGGATGGCAACGATTAATTGGTGATTGGTGATCCTTTTTTTGCAGATGGACGCCGCCGTCGAGCGCTTGAAGACCGGGTTCGACAAGTTCAAGACTGAGGTCTACGAGTAAGTCCCCCCTAATCCCGCCGCCAGTTGAACCCCTGCGTTTGATTCGTGATGCTTGATTTGGCTTGGTGAATTAATCATCTGATTGTAAGTTTGCTTCTTGGCAGCAAGAATCCCGAGGTGTTCGAGCCGCTCAAGGCCGGCCAGGCCCCCAAGGTACGTACCAACTGACCGATACCTCGTAGTACCTGACAAACCCAACATTTGTACTAGTAAAATGTTCTCGCTAGTGACTCTGACTCTGCTTGTCCTGTAAGCCAGTTGCTTGTAAGCTCGGTTGGCAAGGAGCGGCGTCGGCCGCTCAGCCCACCTGGGATCGGGTTCAAGACTCGTCTAGGGTGCTTATTTTTTTTAAGTGCACAAGCAGAGCTCCTAGCCAAAAAAATTTTAAAACAAGTTCGTCAGAAAGCTTGGAGCCTTCTAGCCCAAACCGTGCTGGTCGGTAGATTTGGGGATTGGGAAATGCCGTTGTTGCTAGTACTTGCCAAGGTTGGAGAAGAACAGAACAGAACAGAACAGTGTTGGTACTAGCGCACTGCAGCTCAAAGCCCTGCGTTCCCATTGCAAGCAACCCGGCCATTCGATCGGTGTAAAACTGGGGGTACGTACGCTCCGGTGTTGTCCACAGCATTTGCCGGTTAAGCTCAAAGCAGACAAAAGGGCACGGCTTGTCCTAATTGCATGACCTCAGTACAAGGGGGAACAGCTTGTCGCCATTACCGGCCACTCGATGCTAGGTTATAATATGTTACAACTGGATAAAAAGAAAATTGGTTTGTTCATTAGGGCACATCACAACCTTCAACTAGAGGACAAACAAGTTTTAGTGGAATTCCTTCGCAACCCCCACCGGCCAGCACCAGGAGTCTATGCTAGACTTGCTAGTAACATGCATGCCCGGCCCCAAGTGCACTACCATGTGCATGCCATGTTGTGATTTGGCCTAGTGATTATTGAGATGTCACCGTCCTGTATGTGCTTTACTACTTTGTAGATGTTGGATATTAGGATAAGTTTCTTTTTTCCTTTTCGGTTATAGGACTACTAGCTGGTATAACCACACGTTAGAATCTCACAAGTACAAGCATTTGTTTTTTTCCTTTGGGACTCGAGATTGGCATTGGCAGGCATCCCATCTGATCCATGCAGGCCGTAGTAGGTTGTTGAGGTTCCAGGCCTAAGAGCAGTCTAAATTGGCGTCCTACTTTTTTGTGTAGAAATCTGGGACCAACAAGGCAACAACCCAGCCGTGTTGAATTCCAAAGTCCAAACTTCGTCCCATTTGAAAGTGGAAAGCATTGTCTCCTGCATTATTATTACATTTGAACACGAACGCCGTGTGACGATAGCCATTTTGGAAGTCTCATCATCTTGCCAGTTGCCACCGGCCGCGCGCATCAGCCCCCACACAAGAACCGTGAACCGCAAGTCTTCTTCGTTTATGGAGACAGAAGAAAACAGGGCACAAATAAAGCCATGTACTACATAGCTGTAGCCTGTAGCTGGCATTCCATGGCGATCGTCTTGCAGACATGGTTAAGCAGGTCCTACCATGGAGCTAGCTAGCGATTTGTGGACCACCAATCGCAAATTTGTTTGGACGTCTCCTCACAACCTGCAATGAAAGTTAGGCGCATATATGTTGGCTAAAACCTTTTTGCGACCTTTAGCCTTTAGGGCATCGCGTATTTTGCATCTACCTAAGCACTTATTGGCCAAGCTGATCCTCGCGATGCTAGCTATTATGCGCAAGTACAAAAAGTCTAGCAGTACTTGATAACCGGCTAAAGCTGATGGTTAAGCTACACCATTCATCCTAATCTCCTTTTTCTCTGCCAAGAAACGCTGGCCTCCACAAGTGTTAATTCATGCCACAACAAGATTTCACTTTCCTGTATATGGTCCATGCTGTCGTAATCGGAGCAGCAACTTGCAGACTGTGGCCCTGTACGTTGTCATAAGCAGTCACGAATCCACGATAGATCAGTCTTTTCATTCGAGCTCCTATCACGCATCTTGATCTAGTGTTTGTTTGGCAATTTGGATTGGATCCTTGCTGTCAACTTGTCTAGAAATATTCGTAGCTGCAGATAATGGGTTCGCAAACGCCTCACCCCGTTGTGATGCGTTTGCTTCATCCTTTCGTGTGAGTGTGTGTTGTCGATCGCCACAGGAGCGAGAGCACAAAAGGCCTGCGTAGAATATCCGTGGCCTCCCACTCGAACGCGTGCATCTGCCTGGACACGGAACCTACCTGCCGCTTGGCTTACTCCTGCCCGAGCCGTTCGAGCCCATCGCTTCCATGGTAAAAAAGCTCTTCGGTTCGAAGGCAGACAGGTCAAAAGTGGCAGCCTTTGTGTACTCCTGCTTCCATTCCACACCCCCAAAAAAGGTGTCAGGATTTTGTACTCCACCTATCAGTATCTGCCCGCGTCCTTATCAACAAGAGCTCGGAGTGATTTACTCCGTACTTACCATCAACTTGATTTTTTTTTAAGAAAGCTTACCATCAACTTGATGGTGATCGATTACTCCACTAATTATCTGCTGTTGATCGCGGTTGCAGTACATGGTGTTCGCATGCTCCGACTCGCGCGTGTGCCCGTCGGTGACCCTCGGCCTGCAGCCCGGCGAGGCCTTCACCGTCCGCAACATCGCCAGCATGGTCCCGCCCTACGACAAGGTACGCGCGCGTCCGCATATATTCGTCGGTTAATAGTTTTTGCCGGTCGCTGCGGTGCATTCACTTATGATTTGAATGCTCACTTTTTGTTAATGCAGAACAAGTACACCGGCGTTGGGTCGGCCATCGAGTACGCCGTCTGTGCCCTCAAGGTCGACTCTCTCTCTCTCTCACTCAGACACAAATTAAGACTTCACACACACATACAAAAACTTAATAGAAAGATTTTATAGTGCATTATTATACGATGGGTAGTATAGACTTAATAAAAAGATTTTATAGTGCATTATTATACGATGGGTAGTATAAATTAAATAGTCATTGATTTGTTAAGAATATTTCTGCTACCCTATTATTGAAAGAAGTACAAATAAACACTAGTTCATACGATCTATTAGATCTAAAAGAATGGACGATTGATATTGAATTTAGTGTACCACAAGAGCTCTTAAGATAAGAACTATAGAAGTGTAATAATGAATTGGATTTGAGGACGAGCCGTAGCCTGATTGGTTCGTGAGCTAGCTCATGGCCGGTCGCGAGTTCGATTCCATGGATCAGACTCGCATGCCTCACCCTATTAATATTAGGTATGGGTATATACGCGTGTGTGTTCAGTGGGATAGCGTATACCCACCCTCCGGAGGCCCTAGTGTCTTCAAAAAAATTCCTTGGCGTGTGTAGCGGACGCACATGCGTGTGAAGTGAGTTGGATGTGTGTCCCCTTGTACCCATAAAAAAATAATGCATTGGATTTTAGTAGTGAGCAAAGGAGATTGGTCAGATTTGATTTGTTGTGGCTTTTTTAAAAAAATGGCTCCAGATCTGAAGCCAAATTGACTTCGAGGTGAAAATATTGCCTTCCCACTGGCCACATAGGTGTTATGTAGGGTGCTCTTATATGAGGAAGGTGATATACAGTTGTCAAACAGAGAGCAGATCAATGCCCTCGTTTTAATATTTGGACTTTGCTGTCGTCCCATCTAAACTAAGTGTTAAATAAGATCTCCAAGTATGTACATATTTTTTCAGAAAAAAACGCTGTACTTTAGAAATCTCTTTGGACATACATAAAGCAAAGAGCAGGGACTGATTGTTAGGCATACATCGAATTTAAATGGCAGGTTGAGCTCATCGTGGTGATTGGCCACAGCCGCTGCGGTGGAATCAAGGCGCTCCTATCACTTCAGGATGGCGCAGCCGACACCTTGTAAGTAGCAGCAAAACGGCTCAAATATTACTCCACCGGTGCTAATTAAAAGCAAATTAGGCATATTCCAATATGCAGGCATAGGGTTAGAGAGGAAATAAGCGTCTCTTATGTTCTTCTGAATCCTGACTTTCGTTTGATCTTGATTGGTCAGCCACTTCGTTGAGGACTGGGTCAGGGTCGGCTTCCCCGCGAAGAAGAAGGTGCAGACTGAGTGCGCCTCATTGCCTTTCGATGACCAGTGTGGCGTCTTGGAAAAGGTGCTCACGAGCCAGCATGATGATTTGCTCATACATATTAACAATGCTATTTAACTAGCAGTACTTGTCAACGTTCTAAAAGAAACTTAGGAATTGCTAATTTAAGGCCACTCTCATCAAAGATTTAATGATGACACATTCTCTTTATAATAAGTGGTAACACCTCTCTTCAAAGGTTCTCTCTTACGAGTGACATCACCTCCTTCATTTTCCTATTTTTCTTCTTACTCAAAAGCTCTCCTTTTGTGATAAGTGGCATCACTTTCTTCATCCCACTTTCCTCCTCAATTCTCTTCCCTTTAAACTCAAAATAGTTTTTGTATTTCAAATTTTCTCAAGTTTTTGAAAAAGTATTGTTTAACCACTTTCGAACCGAAAGTTTGCTGAATAGAAACTTTTTGAATCGAAAGTTTGTTATATAGAAACTTTTCGTTCCAAAAGTTTTTGAATTGAATGTTTTTAGAGCTGAAACTTTCAATTTAATTTTTTTTCGAGTTGAAACTTTCTAATTTGAACATTTTCGATTAAAATTTTTTCAAGTTGAAACTTTCCAATTTGAAAATTTTTTGAGTTGTATTTTAAATCGAAACTTTTCGAACCGATAGCTTTTAAATTGAAAGTTTTTTGAGTTTAAACTTTTTGATTTGAAACTTTCCGAATTAAAATTTGTTGATTTAAAACTTTTCGTGTTGACATTTTCTGAGTTGAAACTTTTTGAGTTGAACATTTCCGAGTAGAAACTTTATAATCTCAAACTTTTCGATTTGAATTTTTCTATTTAAATATTTTCATGTTTTAAATTTTAAGTTGAATTTTTTCGAGTGAAACTTCCTATTTAAAACTTTCAAACTTTAAATTTTCTATTTTTAAATTCTTGTGTTAGAGAGGGAAGAAGGGAGATGGGAGAAGTGAGTAGGGAAAAGAGAATGGGGAGGTATATGGAGAAGATGACGCATAGCGTTCTAAAAAAATATCTTTAAATTTGTTAGTTTAAGATTATTCTCAATAGTCATACCCATGGATTGGTTTGCTCACGAGATATTTTGGATATCTGAATATTTTGCAGGAGGCCGTGAATGTGTCCCTGGAGAACCTCAAGACCTACCCGTTCGTCAAGGAAGGGCTGGCCAACGGAACCCTCAAGCTGGTCGGCGGTCACTACGACTTCGTCGCCGGCAAGTTCGACACATGGGAGAACTAAAAAAAAACTCCTACACATAAATACATACATACATATATGGCCCCATAGACAAATGTGCATGCCATATATGGAGTACGTTATTATTTATCAGGACTACTACGAACCGGATGGCCCGATGTGAATTGTAGCAAGTAAAAGAAGTTTGTTTCTACCTTTCTGACGTGGAATTGTATGTATGATGTATAATTTGATCGCCTTGTGATCAAAAGACATAAGCTATAATCAATAATATTATTATGAAGAGTTTACCTTTTTACTACATTTTCCTCTTGGCTCTCTCGGTATTGAGCTTTTACAATGAACGGACAGATGGCTATGCTGCTAAAAAAAACTCCACTTAGATGATGTAAGAAGTGATGACAAGTGTATACAATTAACGGACAGATGGCTATGCTGCTAAATAAAACCGGCCGAGTTGGTTCGGCAATTAAAACCGCTCGGCAAACCGTTCAGTTCAAATGTAAATTTAAAATTTTTGAAAAAATTAGCAAAAAGTGTTAAATTTTTTTTGAATTTTTTTGTGTGAGGTCCTCAGGCAATCCTAATGATTATATAAAATTTTAAGATTATTATCTGATCCGTATATTTTTTAAAAATTCTGACAGTGATAGTGTCACAATATATGGTCTTCACCTTTTTATTTTCTAGGGCAAAAAATGAAGTCTAATATTTCTTAAACTTTTTTGTGATGTTATAAAATAATTAAAATATTATGTAAAATTTTCAGATGATGATCAGATATGTGTATTTTTTAAAAATTCTGAAAGTACTATTATCATTGTATATGCTTTTCTGTTTTTGATTTTATATGGGTACTAAATGAAGTCTAATATTTCTGAAAATTTTAGTACATGATTTTTGGCACTATTTATAATTACATTAAAATTTTAGAATATAAGAAATCTTTTAAGTATTTATAAAAATCTGACAGTATATTTGTTCCTTTTCATTCATTGTTGTTTTAGATTTTTTAGAAGCAATAAATGATTTCAAAAATTGTTCAAATTTCTCTGAGGTGTTTTATAGATTAATCGGGTTTTTTTGTAATTTTTTTTAAAATCAATTGTTTTCTTATATTTTCACATTTTTTCTTTTGTCATCGGTTTTCGACAAAAACTAACCGGTTTTCGACCATTTCGACCGGTTTTCGTTTTTTTGAATCGGTTTGACCAGCCAGTTTGACTTTCGCAAGCCGTTCGATTTTTATCAAAATTTGGTTAAAATTCGCGAAAAATCGGTGCCGAGTTGATCTTGAATTTCGGTTCGAATACGAAAATGTTAACCCTGATACAAATGCATCTTAGTCTATTTGTTAGTGACCACCAGTTACTGGGTCAAATTATCAACAAAAAAAAAGGAACGTAACAATTTGACACCTTAATCTTTTTTGAGGACGTAGATTATTTATCGCACTTTGAAGCAAGACCGATTCGCAGCTGTTGTTTCTTGGAATCTAGTTAGTTACAGTAATCTTTTACAGTGTCTTGAATGCTTCACAGTAGATAGTTGCTTTAGCCATCCATGCAGAAAAAAATGTCATGTTCCCAGCCATAATTGGTGTGGGCTTCTTCCGCTTGAAGAGATTCCATACTATTAGGACATGTACAATAAGACTACGTTAGCTGATTCTTAATCTATACACATCAGTTTTGGTATATGTGGAGGAGTGAGAAAAGAGGAGAGAGAAGAGAGCTGGCTCTTATTTAGTAGCCAGCTTTGCACGGGAGCGTAGGTAGATCATTTATGTACAAAAGAGAAAAGATAGTTATTGCACAACATGTAGAGACAACCTTTAGAGATAGTTATTGTACAAATTGATTTTTAACTTACTATTAGCCAATAGTTAGCTTTGTTATTGTACTTGTCCTTACTAGTGTGTATGGGAGAGAGATTTTTTTGAGATGGAATGTATAGGTTCCATTAAACCGGAGATTCAGCAAACAAAGAGTTTACAAAAGGAGGGACCGAGTCATGCCAGAGCTTCACAGCACTCGGCTCCAACTAGCCCAGCCATAATAGCATCAGCTGCCATACTACAAGAACGAGGACTGTAGGAAATCTTGAATTGCAAAGCAACAGAAATATTTGCTTCCCAGAACGAAACACCAAGCCTTGAAAAATCAGGTTCCGAGCTCTCAAGCTATTTTCAGGTTCATGACATCCGTCTTCAGAATGAATTCTCCCCATGCCGACCTCTGAAGCAAAAGTCAATGCCTGCGAGCAGGGTTTCAAAAACCGGCGAAAACCGCGGTTTTCGACTTTACCGCTGCGGTTCGAGATTCAAAACTGGTCGGTAAATCGGTCTAATTAAAAAATTTTAAAAAATTTATGCGACGTAAACTGCTCAAAAACCGTTGAAAATCACTCAAAAACAGTTTTTAAGGAACATTCAATTGGTTAGTTGGTTTTCGGTGAAAATCGAATGGTTTTCGATTTTTTTTTTATTTTTCCCCCAAAATTTGTGATTTCTTTAACCCTTCGGTTTCTGACGATTTTTAAGTGGTTTTTCTCGTTTTTCGAATTTCGAATTTTGAGCGGTTTTTTGAAAAACGGTTTTTTAAATCCTACCTGCAAGCACGCTTTGGCCTCTGCTTGGAGTGCGTGAATGACCAGCCCCTGCTCCCTAAACTTGTCCTTTGTGATCCCTGACAATGCAACCTCAACCACCTGTCTTCGACAACTAACTAAAAGCATCGTCAATATTTAAGAACTCTGGTTCCGGTGGCAGCCACTTATCATCTCTGACGGCGCCGTGCTTCTGTTTCTTCCCGAAAACTTCGAGAAACTCCAGGATATTTTTCTGAGCTTGTCCCCAAAATCTCAGCTGAACGCCGGGATTCTCAAGCATTACTCTTCCAATCACATAATATACCAAGCGCCACTGCTTCGTTTGTTTGTTCTTTTGAGCTCAGAGTGTATGTTTCTTGCAATGTAATTTATCCTAACCTTTCTACTTTTGTACACATTGCAGTACTAATCCATGAGCTATGAACTGATGGAATGGACACTCAAAGTTTACATTTATCAGGACGGTCGGAGGCCCATCTTCCACACCCCTCCCCTCAGCGGCATCTACGCCTCCGAGGGCTGGTTCATGAAGCTCCTCATGGAGAGCCGGAGGTTCGTCGTCACCAACGCCACCAAGGCGACTCCCATAACCTGAGGCCACTGGCCGTCTACCTGAGAGATTTCGTTAAAGGCCTTGCCGCCAAGTACCCGTTCTGGAATCGCACCAGAGGAGAAGATCATTTCCTGGTTGCCTGCCATGACTGGGTAAGTTTCATTCAATCATCTTTTTGGAATTGTAAGTTTTTTTTTCAGATGCACAAATCGGACTTTTGGTTGGTTTTTGTCAGCGACCTTACACGACGACGGCGCATGTCGACCTTCGCGAGAACAGCATCAAGGCTCTGTGCAACGCTGATAGCTCGGAGGGGATGTTCACCCCGGGAAGGACGTCTCCCTCCCTGAAACGACCATCAGGACGCCGAAGCGGCCCTCCGGTACGTCAGCGGGCTGCCGGTCTCCCGGCGGCGCATCCTCGCCTTCTTCGCGGGCAACGTGCACGGCAGGGTCAGACCGATCCTCCTCAAGCACCGGGGCGACGGGCAGGACGACGACATGAGGGTGTACGGGCCCCTCCCCAGCAGGGTGTCCCGGAGGATGAACTACATCCAGCACATGAAGAACAGCAGGTTCTGCCTGTGCCCCGTGGGGTACGAGGTGAACAGCCCCAGGATCGTGGAGGCCTTCTACTACAGTGTGTGCCGGTGATCATCGCCGACAACTTTGTCCTGCCCTTCAGCGAGGTGCTGGACTGGAGCGCCTTCTCGGTGGTCGTCGCAGAGAAGGACATTCCGGACCTGAAGAAGATTCTCCAGGGGATCTCGCTCAGGAGGTACGTGGGTGTGCACGATTGCGTCAAGAGGCTGCAGAGGCATTTCTTGTGGCACGCCAGGCCTCGGAGGTATGATCTCTTCCACATGATCCTGCACTCGATTTGGTTGAGTAGAGTGAACCAAGTTGAACTTCAGGAGCGAAAAATCGAGTTCTGTGGCAGTTTGCATGAGTTGTATACAAGATTGTTTAGTATAGATTTACATGGTTCTTCAGATGATTCAGATGGTTTTGCCAAGTTTCTTATCAGAGAGCTGTTCTTCAGCCTACGATGCATTCCGTCATTCGTTGTAGTAGAGAAGAGCGTCAAGCTGACCGCTGTCCAGATTCCAGAGTGATATGCAGCCATCCACTGTAATGGACTAATGGTACACATAATATCACTCACAATTCAGGTACTAAAATTACTTAACTCCCTTCTCTGCGGCAATGACATTTTGACTTAGGGGCGTTCTACACTTGTACTGCGGTGACAGGTAGTCAATTACTACAAAGATGTAGCATATCTGCTCATAAAAAACTTGACATTTTATTATTCCTTTACAGAGGAATTCTTGGTGCTCATGACCAACAACATCGTATATATTGTATATTTCCGACTAAATTGCATCAATATACACTGCAAAATTTACACGACGAACACGAGTGGTACTCCACATCCTCAATGAGACGAGTAGATGACCCCATCAGACCATGCTGAAGAGATTTGCCGTGGAGATGAGCGAGTTTGCAGCAAGTGCAATGAACCCAAGGAACGACAGCCACACCGCACTGTAGATCTTCTTGTTGAACGCATCCTTGCCAAACGTCGACACCCACAGATCGTTGCGAGACGCAGCCGCTGACGATGCCGACATCAGGAGATACGCCAATACCTGCGGTAGAACTAGGCAGATCAGCCACATTACAAGGTTTATGTATGCCACATCGATGTCTACTAGCTAACAACTCAGTTCTTCCACTGAGGCATTTCGCTTGAAGATTGCTCTGTACTTGCCTGATCCAGGAACAGGCTGAAGTAGTAGCTTGACATGCTCCGGAAAATAAAAGTGGGCGAAACCATACGGCGGATTTCACCGAATGCTTGCGCGATTGAGTATACACAAACGATCACATTCACTCCGACGGCGTACCTGCCATACATTTGCAGCGAAGAAAAAAAAAATTTACCTCCGAAGGATGAAAGAAGTAAAACCTCTGTATAGAAAATCCGGGATCAGGAATTTAGGGAAAACTCGTACTAATTATTTGCGTGTTGTTCTGAACCTATAACAGGAATTGGCGAATTGCATTCTAGATTTAGCAAGAACCGCAGTCACATATGACTATATGAGTGCGACCAGCAATTCGATGCCCACAAAACTCGGTGAAAATACATTGTTATGTTCGTGCATCCTATGTTTTTGTAATTATACCTGTAGGCCCATTCTGCGTAACTTAGCTGCAAAGACGATATTGTCTTAAATTCCTCGGTGAATTTAAACTCAGCACGACGAATACTGCTGTATATTGAACTACTGTTGCTGAGTGTTCATGTCCCAGAACCAAAATCCACGAGTATGGGTCAGAGTGATGACAATGCTCGAAGACATGGCTTTTTTAGCCGCTTAGAATTCGTTTTTGATAAATTTGGCTTCCTTTCCTTTGAATTTACAAAACCAACCCCCTTAATGAGTTCGGAAGACGCGATGGACGACACGACTCACCTGCCACACCAGGGAAACTCGGCAGAAAGCTGCCGAGCAATACTGGCTCGGCAACCACCTACCGAGGACTAGCTGCTCGGAAGGCTGCAAACAAAAAGTGATTAATTAAGTAGTTCAATTAAATTAGTGATTAATTAGTGGATTTGATTCCTTCTAAGGAAGGAAAGATCGGCAGGAACCTATCACGGTTCCACAGAAAGTTACCTGCCGAGTTTGTCGAGTGTAGAAGATGACTCGTGAGGGCTAAATCCGTAAATGATTTTGAAAGAGGATTATATTTAAGAAAAAAAATGTGCGCAAGGGGGCTAGATATGCCGTGGCTTCGCATGCATCAAGTAAACCATTGACCCTGACAAAAATTTCCCTCGAACAATCCAAAAATTAAAATCAAACAGCGAATCAGTTAATCCCGCAGTGCTGCGACAACAACACTACCAAAAGAAAACCAAAATAGTCAGATACCAACTGTTGCTGCAAGTACCAACTCCCATAACCGTCAAAATCCGGACATATCAGAATAAAATGTAAGATAAAAACATAAAAAGAAAAGGTAACATGTAAGCATTGATGATCACCAACCTGTACTGCTCGTAGCGGCCGTAGTAGTCGCCGTCCCAGCCGGACGTCCGGGCGCTGGCCATCACCGAGAAGGTCGCCAGGCTGAGCACCGCTGTGACCAGCCGCAGCGCCGCCGACAGCGGCCTCCTCTCCCCGACCGCAGCCACGGCCGCCACGTCGGCCGGCACCGTGGTGGCCGCGCCCCCATTCTCTGTTACCTGGGCGATCGCCCGCTGGCGGTCGATCCTGGCCTTGCTGACGTGCAGAGGCGACGTGACGGCCTCCTCGGCCGGATCGAAGTGCAACGCGATCGCCGTCGTCACGGCTGGCAAGGGCGGCGGCTTGCATGCCTCCGCGCGCTTCGGCGTGCTCTGCCCACTCTTGCTGTTGGGTGTGGGGGCGTTCACGGGAGCGGGAGTCAGCGGTGACGGCGGCGACGGCGAGGTGGACTTGGCGAACGACCCGTGCGACAGCGTCCTGAGGAGGCCGGGCGCCAGGCAGAGCTGCGGGTGGCGGCCCGGGGCCGGCGCCTGCCCGGCGTCGCCTTCTTGGCCGTTGCCAGTTGGAGAGTTGGGCGGTAGCAAGTGGTGCGGTGAGGGGAAGCGGACGGGCGTGAGGGGTGGGCTCCTGGCGGTTGCTGCGCTCCCATTGGTTTCTTGCTGCGGCGACGCCTCTTCGCGCGCCTCGTCTAGCGATGGAGGCGGCGTGTGGTACTCCTCACGCGGCGTCGAGGGCGACGAGTCCGGAGGCGGCTCCTGGAGCTGGGGCACGGGCGGTGGCGGCCTCTCCGGCGCCGGGGTCCGGGGAGTCTCGGCCATGTGTGACCGCCGCGCGTGGCGAAAGGAGGCGGGTCGAAGGGAGGGATGGGCTCCCGTGTTAAGTATGGGAGGTTACGTGTTGCTTTCTCGGTTTATTTGCTTCTTTCCCTCCCTCCCTGCACTTCTTCGAGTCTTTCCTTCGTTACTCGTCTTCTTTATTTCTTCCAGAGGAGCCCATCTGTTCGTAGCTTTTGTACACTGGCCCTCCAAGTACAGCACTTGTCTGCTCCCTTTTTCTTCTCCATTCGTTTCGCTCCAAGTTTGGTTTTCTTTTTCTTCTCCATTCGTATCGCCCCAAGTTTGGTTTTCTTTTCCTTTTGAGGGCTAAGATTAGTTGTTTTATTAGAATCCAAATCTCGTACTTATTTGGAGAGCGATAATTTTATAAAATTTTCACAGAAACAAGAACACAGTTTGATTCCCATCCCACAGAAATCGGTAAACCTTCCTAACTTCCAATCAGGGCGTTCCTAGAATTTGCTACGGCCGTACGCACCACGGTTGCATGGATCCCCAAACGAGGGGCAGAGCAACCGAACGCCGTATGAACTGCGTCAGAGATTTTGGAGGTGCTTTTTTTTCTGTTCTTTTTCTTCTCTTATCTTTTTCGGGTTCATGCAAGGTGATACAAATTAAGACGCGCGTGTGATGCAAGTTAATTAGATCTAGGTGGCGACAGAGCGCATGCTTATTCAACACACTTACCTAGCTTGGCTGGCATGACGAATTATTATGTGATGTAGTCCTAAATAATTGCCATGTCGTCTTCGTCGGTTGGCAACTGGGAAACTGTCTGACGGATGCAAATTAATTAGGGGTCAATTTAAGATTTGTTTGCTGCTTGTTTTCGTATGATGAGATTAGCAAGGTGGGGTCGGGAGGTTCGTCTAGAAAAATTGGCACGATGATGCTGATTGTGTGCTTGGCTTGTGATGCCAAGGGAACCACGTAACGAGCGAGAGGATACTCATCAATTTTCTTTCGGCGCCTTGACATATGAGTTAAGGATATTGAAAACTAGAGATCCCCGTATAAAAACTAATGTGGTCTTCTCTAACACCCAGAGCATATTGTACATCAAGGAGGCACTAATAAACAGAATACCTCAGCATATTAACAAATAAGATTGACCATGGATCGATACACTCCAATTATTATGAAATGGTTGAAAATGGTCAACGATAAATGGATTCTTTTGGAATTCTTATCATGCTACCATGAACGAGACCCTCTCATTAGTCACTGTCACACTTCTAACAACAACAAATAGAGTAGTGTTAAGGATACTAACACAGAGAGTAGCGTGGGGAGGGCATGTATGAAAGAATTAGGTGCCTTGAATCAGAATTTAATAGATGATGTTTCAGAGGGGGAACCCATGAAAAGCTTTTATTCAAGTCTGAAGAAAAGAATTCACTCGAAGTAGACTTGACAACAGAATGGCACAACACGGTCGTCTAGGCTTCTGCTAATACTGGTGATGAGAGCAGCGAATCATGCTACTGCTAAAACTGGCGATGGGGGCGTCATGCATAACTAGTCATGTGCCCGTGTGATGCAACGAAAACTCAATTTGCGATAAAAAATTTATTTGCAAAGAACACTAACTTTAGTTATGTTTCAATAGTAGGAAAAGTTTGTTCCTTGGAAGAGATTTTACTATCGGGTTAAATCCTCTTCCATCTCAACCGTTCATGTTAGATCCAACGAATCAAGTACTTTGAAGAAGAACGGACGATCGCCACCAACTCTTAATTAGAATTAGTAGAGAGATAGAGAGATATCAATCCTTACCATTGAAAGACGAGAAAGTTATTGCCTTCCTCTTGAAGAAAATCTTCTTGCTTCTTGCACGTAGCTTTTCTCTTCTCTTCTCTTCCTGCGTGTGCCTCCACTACCGACTGGCCTGTCCTCCTGGAGATGAGAGTGCATGCCCTCTAATAGGGAGTAGATGAAAGAAAAAGGCAGCGTACGCAGGCGGATGGAAGCCAGGTCTCCCTGACATCTTCGTGATTGGCACGTGATTTGGTTGCGTGATTCTTTCCTTTTAATCTATGCATTTCCAGATATGATGAAATAGAATTCCTGTATTATGGGATATGGTTAGTATATCCTTCTCTATCCATGCAGGACATGATGATAAAATCCTTCCATTTATAAGATATATGAATAACATCCTTCCATAGTAAGAACATGTAAATAGAGATTTGCTAAAATAATATTTCTATTCAAAGAAGATATGATAAAATCCTTCCATCTAAGATGATTAAATAAGTACTCTGAAGGAGAACGGATGATCGTCACCAACTCTTAATTAGAATTAGTATAGAGATATCAATCCTTACCATTGAAGGACGAGAAAATTATTGCCTTCCTCTTGCAGGAAATCTTCTTGCTTCTTGCACGCAGCCTTTCTCTTCTCTTCTCTTCCTGCGTGTGTCTTCACTACCGACCGACTTGTCCTTCTAAAGATGAGAGTGGGTGCTCTCTAATAGGGAGTAGATGAAAGCAGAAGGCAGCGTACGTAGGGGGATGGAAGCCAGGTCTCCCCGACATCTTCGTGATTGGCACGTGATTTGGTTGCGTGATTCTTTCTTTTAATCTATGCATTTCCAAATATGATGAGATAGAATTCCCATATTATGGGATATGACGAGTATATCCTTCTATCCATGCAGAACATGATGAGAAAATCCTTTCATTTATAAGATATATGAATAACATCCTTCCATAGTAAGAACATGTTAATAGAGATATGCTTAAATAATATTTCTATTAAAAAAAGATATGATAAAATCCTTCCATCTAAGATATGATTAAATCCTCTTCTATCTCAGCCGTTAATGTCAGATTCAACAAATCAGATACTTTAAAGGAGAACGGATCATTGCCACCAACTCCTAATTAGAAGTAGTAGAGATTAAAACATGGCCCAAATATCTCGAATCAAATGAAATAACCTAAAAAAATCACTTGCAGAATGGCCATCTACACAATTAGCCACTGTTCTGGGTCGTCGGAATCTAAGGTTCTGCTAAAGCAAGGTGTAGGTGTAGTCGTGTAGGCTACCAGTTTGGCAGCAGATTAGTGCTAATAAAGACGCCCCAATATGTGCAGCATAATGGGTTTGCTTTTGGAAAGAAGGCACTTTAACTGGTGGGGCTTGCGTTAGATCGCTTTGCTTTTCTTTCCCCCCGTAGGATGGTCAGGTCAGGTGGTGGCATGCACACCTTAATGGTTAAGGTATCTCACGCAAGGCAAACCTTGTAGGCCTTAAGTTTCTTTCCGCTGAAGCAAAATGTTCATCAGTAGGAGGATTCGAGCCTTTGGAACTAACTGTAACAGAATTAACTTTGACGACTCAGACCGCATCAGAAGCAATGAAAAAATGCCCAAATTCCATGTGTTTAAAATTGCTTAAAGCAAAGCTGAAAGGTTCGTCTCATCTTTATGTGATACCTAGCCCTCCTTGTATCAAAGTGGGAGATGCAAATAGCTTGTTACCAACTTACCATCCAATGGTAAATCAAATGGGGAGACAAATATAGTGTTGCATATCCATGTAGAATTCTAGATTTTGCTACTTAACAGATTAGCAGAGTTATGTCAAAAATGTGCTTTACATACCAAAAGTCAGCTGAAAAGACCCGTTGTGTTGATGCCATGGCCACATCAGAAAATTGTCGACAGTCATCAGGCTGCTCAGGGAGAGAAGAGAATGACTTCTAAGAACTGCATGGTTTTATCCTCATTACACGCCAATCACTCCCGTGTCGGTGTCTTTGTCAAGTTGCCCCATATTTGTTTTACCAATAACTGTACTAGTAACTACTGTACTATTTAGCATCACAAGGCGACCTGAAATTTCTCAGGTACACGAGCGGTGGAAGCTGGTAGTCTCCAGGCCCTCCTAGCTACCCGCAGGCCGCCATGTGATCATCTCCTCTGCTGAGCCGAATAAAATGTAACCCCCAAAATTTGCAAATTATTTTATTTAAGCAGTTATTTCGGATTTCTGAATTTTCAGCATGTTATAAATGGTTTTTGCTATTTTCAGATTACAGAAATAATTTATTCGAGAAAAAAATAAAACCAAAATTATGCTGGAAATAATTTTCCTAAGTTCAAAATGTCCCAAGGTATATTTGAGAACCTTTTCAGAATTTTTGGACTTTATTTACTATTTTCTAAAAAGCTTTTCTATTAATCTCAAAATTTTAAAAAATATTCTCTCACTGACAGGTGGGACCGGACCCCACGTCCTTCTTCAACCTCTAGAACTTGCCTTTCTCTCTCTTCCTCCATTGCCAACCGAAACGAGCTCCGAATTCCGTGTTTTTCTCGCTCATTTTCTTCCCCGATCGCGTGCAATTGAACCCACACCTTATCCCAACCTCCCTTATCCCGTTCATGGGCTTATCAGGCGACCCTCGTGCAATTTTCGTGAAGGTTTGTTCGTGCAGCCGCTGCCTTCTCGCCTGACTCTCTCCCATATCCGAGTCCACCCTGAGAACATGATTCCTCAACCGTTCCATTTTGGTCGTCACTAAGCTCTCCCTCTTCTTTGATTGCCTGAAACACCATCGAAGCAGGAGGTTCTTCCTCGACGCCGGCATCATGCCCCCACGAGCTTCTCGCCGCTCCAAGGCTCCTTCCTCACCAACCGTGTCACAAGGTGCGCCCCGTCTTCCTCTTTCTTTTCCCCTCTCCAATGGCCAGTTTCCACCTCCCTTCGTCAAATTTTTCGTTTCCTTCCAGCCGGCCGCCACGTCTTCCTTGCCGCGTGCTGCCGTCATCTGGCTGCCGGCTCTGCCCCGCCACCGCCAAGCCAATGCACGCCCGCACCAACCCCTGTGTTGCTCCCTTGCACCAGAGCCGCGCCCGCGCTCAGAGCCAGCGCGCGTGGAGAAGGAGAAGGAAGAAAAAAGAAAAAAAGAGAAAAAAAATCATAAACCTTAAGGATCTATTTTTTTAAAAAAAGTGATAACTGTTTTTAAATTGTATCTAACCCTTCCCCTTCTTCAAATGATAGATGGTCAGAGTTAACCTTGAGCAAAATAATGGATGGGCATGCATTCTCCTAAATCTACTCCTGCATCTGTGTTTTAAACACCGGCCAGCCTACGCCATTAGGGAAGACATGAAGGACAATTCATTGGCCGCTATGTCAACTTACTCGTCACCACACCAGCAAGATACGGAGGTCTTCGCTACAACTTTAAAGGACACAGTTCCACTTCTAATGATGCGAAGCAGGATGCCGCCTGCAAAGCTATTCATCGACTCTGCCGCCTCTACAACCTTCGGCTCAAAGGAATGAGGCTGCAATTCATTCCCTAAAGACCAAAATTCACACTTGCTGTACTTAGCATAGAGTTGGCGATCTCAGGGTTTTTCCAATACCAGCTTTAGATGTTCCTCATGTTCGTGCTCATCCTTAGAGTAAATGAGGATATCATCGATGAATACCACCGCAAATTTATCCAAAAATTCCATAAACTCTTTATTCATCAGTTTCATGAAATAGGCTGGTGCATTGGTTAACCCGAATGACATAACCATGAACTCATATAGTCCATATCGGGTGGTGAAGGCTATCTTGGGTACATCACCAGGTCGGATCTTTAACTGATGGTAACCCGACCGCAGATCTAGCTTGGAGAAAACACTTGCTCCCTTTAACTGATAAAATAGGTCATCAACACTGGGCAAAGGATATTTATTTTGATTGTGACTTCACTGAGGGATCTATAACCTATGCACATTCTCATGCTATTGTCCTTTTTCTTGACAAAAAGGACAAGTGCACCCAAGGTGATGAGCTTGGCTTGACATATCCCTTGTCTTGCAGCTCCTGTATTTGCTTCTTCAGCTCAGCTAACTCATTGGCTGGCATCCGATATGGTCTTTTGACACCAGTGTTGTCCCAGGGATAAGATTAATCATGAACTCTATTTCTCTATCAGGTCGTATACCTGAAAATTCCTCAGGGAATACATCTGGATAATCTTGTACCACTAATACTTGCTCAACACTTGTGCCATTAAGGTTGTGAAGACTAACTTGCTTGTCAGTGGAAATTTTGGGTCCATAACCTTAATTCCATCCTCATTGGTGAGTTCATTTGTCTGATTGGAGCAATTTGTCTATCCTTTATTCTTGGTTAACCAGTCCATGCCAAGGATTATGTCCAAATCTTGTGACTAAATGACTATCAAATTGGCTAGGAAGGTTATTCCCATTATGACCAAGGGAACCTTCGGGCAAATGACTCTAGCTCTTGCTTCTAAGCCAAGAGAGCAAACTATCATAGGATTTTCAAGAGGAAAGGTGATTATCCCATGCTTGACCACAAAATGACTAGCAACGAAAGAATGCGATGCTCCAGAATCAAATAAGACTGATGCTGGTACGAAATTAATAAGAAATGTACCAACAACTAAGTCTGGAGTGTCCTGGGCCTCCTCTACAGTGATGTTGTTCATGCAATCCTTCACAATCTGTGCCGGCCTCTGGGAAGTTGGTGCAGGGGCTGAAGCATTTGGCCTGGCTGGTGCTGCTGCTAGCTGCTTCTTAGGATATTTATTGGCATAATGCCCCATCTCAATGCAATAGAAGCACCTGACTCTAATTGTGGCTTGTAGAGTCCTCTGAACCTGGCTGCCCGCTGGTGAAGGTCGGAAGTTGGGGTTGGCAGCACGTTGAGGCATTGGGGGTACCTTTGACAAAGAAGAGGGTGCCTAGAATCTAGCACGCTATGGTTGCCCGAGGCATCATGGTGTAAGGCCTCGAGAAACCTCCAGGATTGCTTCTTTAAAAAGTCGTCCTCCTCTTACGGCTCTCAATCTCCTGTTGCTTCCCTTCTTGGCGGAGTGCTATGTTGACCAGCTGCTAGAAGCCGAAGTCATCGTTGGAGACCAGCTGGATAGACAGCTCATCGTTGAGCCCTCTTAGGAATCTCTCCTGCTTAGCATCATTTGTGGACACGCCTTATGGCGCATACCATACCAATTGGTTGAACATGTGCAAACACTCAGTCACCGTATGACCTTCTTAGCATAGAGAACGAAATTCCTTCTTCAAGGAGATAATTCTAGAGGGAATATGAGACCATCAAAAACCCTGAACGAACTTGTCCCAAGTGATGGCTTGAGCATCATGATGAGAAAGGCAGAAGTTGTCCCACCATTCAGAAGCAGATCCTTCGAGCTAGTGAGAGGCAAACATAAATCTCTCACGATCACTACACTGAGGTATATCCAATTTCTTCTCAATTGCCCTTAGCCAGTCATCAATGTCCATCGGCTCAGTGTTGCTGGAGAAAGTCGAAGGTCTAGTCCTCATAAACTCAGACAGTCTAGACTGAGGAGTTCATGTGCTTGCAGTGCAGTAGTTTGAGCAGCTTGGTTGTTATTAACAGCCTAGGCAAAGAGTTGGATAAGCTGGTTCTGATTGGCCATCATCAACCTAATGATATACCCAAGATAGCCTTCACCACCCGATATGGACTAGATGAGTTCATGGTTATGTCATTCGGGTTGACAAATGCACTGGCCTATGTAATGAACCTGACGAATGAAGTGTTCATGGAATTTTTGGATAAATTTGTACTGGTATTCATCGATGATATCCTCAATTACTCTAAGAATGAGCAGGAACATCTAAGGTTGTTATTGGAAAAACTCCAAGATCACCAACTCTATGCTAAGTTCAGCAAGTGTGAATTTTGGTCGTTAGGGATCGCGGCCTCATTCCTTCTAGTCGGAGGTTGTAGAGGCGGCAGAGTTGACGAACGCTTTGTAGACGGCATCCTACTTTGCATCATTAGAAGTGGAACCGTGTCCTTTAAAGATGTAGCAAAGACCTCCGTATCTTGCTGGTGTGGTGACAAGTAAGTTGACACAACGACCAATGACTTGGCCTTCATGTCTCTCCTCCCTACCAACATAAGCTAGATGATGTCTGAAGCACAGATGTATGAGTAGATTTCAAAGAATGCATGTCCAATTGTTATTTTGCTCAAGGCTAATTATGACCATCTATCATTTGAAAAAGGGAAGGGTTAGATACAATTTTTTAAAATATTTATCACTTTTTTAAAGAAATAGATCCTTAAGGTTTATGATAGAGATGAGGTATAACTAAGAAAAGATAGGGAAAACTTCAACTCAAAGTCAAATAAGGACAAAATTCAAATTTTATTAATTTTATCAAAGAGTTGTGGCTGTCCGCAAAAGGAAAGGACAACTCACAACAATGCATCTAAACAATGTCTAAAACTAGGAAAAAGATGGACTAAACCTTTCAGGAACCATGGAATTAACTGATGTATGCCTTCTTGTTGCCAGTCTTTCGTCTTTTAGGGACAGGGGCAAGCTCAGAGCACTATGAAGTCTCACCCAGCACTGAGGAGTCATTGTTGCAGGCCTTGTATACTGCTAGCTCCTCTTTAACCTCCCAGAGCTTTTTCTAGGTAGCTCTCAGCTCATCCAGGGTGTTCTGGTGGCTGCAGTCCATTGCTTCAGTGAGGGCTACCTAATGATTCAATACTAATGAACCTTCATTCTGGGTAGGGCAGAAGATGCTGACTTGGTATTTGACCGGATGGTAGTGGAACTCGAAGTATCTTAGGTTGACCTCATAGAGCCTACCCATCGTCCGGATGGCTTCTCGGGCTACATCTCGTATCCTATTGAAGGAGTCTTGGACGATTGAGGCATCGTAGATGTGAGAGGTCATCTTGTCCTTGTCGATAATGTGTGTGCCCACTAAGGTCCTGTAACCCCGGTAGGTTGGCCTTTTATTGAAGCCAAGGTGTTGCTTCATCTTCTACAGTATCTTTGTCTAGCGCCCAGCGTACATACCACAGGAGATAGTGGTGAGAATCTCAGGCATCTATGATGTTTTGAGAGGGGAATGACAAAGAAATCAGTTTTGACGGTGGAGTTAGACAAGTAAGAAAGGGAACAGATAAGTAAAGATTTTTTAAATATTTATCTTTAAAATTAAGTACGTAAGATTTAACAAAACTATGGCCACGTCCTGAAGTAGATATGGCTCTAATACCACTTCTACCGGATCCGAGAATAAAACCCTGAAATCCTATATGTATCCTGTACTAGTCTAGAAAAAGCTAGTACACACAATAAAGATGATATCATAGCATATCAAACGTACTTTATTAATAATTAGATCTTACAATAAGAGTGTCACACAGGCCAAATAAAATAACACAACGGAAGTAAAATAAAGAAGTAGAAAAGCTCAATAGAATTACCATATGCAATCGACTGGGGAAGCAATCTAGTCCTACTGGCCCTCACCATAGAAACATAACTCATCTTCTAAAAAAACAGAATAAGCAAGGGTGAGTACTAGAAGTACTCCACATGTTACACGAGAATGCATTATTAATGTTAAGGTTAAAAGGAAGGCATTATGGTTAGTTTTTGCACAAAGAAGTAAATTTTTAGATATTCTAAGAAATTTTTAAATGTAAAATTTTACTTAAAGGACATTTTATTTTTAAACATTTTTCATCTCAGGATCCGTCCTAGAGCTAAACCAATTTTTCCCATAATGGAATGACTCCTTATGAAATTCAATCTTTCTAGAATCATTTTTAAATTATCCAATTCTAATATGTGAAAGGCTTGCTCAGAATGACCATGACCGAGGGCTCGGCTAATCAATAAGCTTTACACTCTGTAGAGATTGTATAACTTTATCCACAAGACATGATTGTCTCCTTTTGCCAAAAACACGCTTCTCTTGGTGTGCGGCAGAGAAAATCATGACAAGCCCCCCAAAAGTTCCATCCCATGTACTCATGCCCGCTAAGGTTCCACTGCTGACAAGGTTAAATCCGTCCCAGTCAGAAGCCCCCTTTTGCGCCGTCTGGCGGTCTAACCAACCCCACATTAAACAATGGAATGTGTCGACGATCGGGACCGTCGACCGCAAAGAAAAGGGGGAAGGATCGTACAAGGGGGCGAGGCCCAGAGCCTCGCTCGTCCGAGGAGGGACCTCGGCAGGCGCGCAGCACAGAAAAAAGGGACAACCAAACAAGGGACACAATGTTTATACTGGTTCGAGCCCCCTAGATCGGGTAACAGCTCTACTCCAGTCCTGCCCGTGGGCGAAAAAGAACTAAAGGCTCCTCTGGGGAGGGTTACAAGGGGAGCTCGACCTCGGGATCGTTCGGGAGCGATGATCGAGGAGAGTTCGGTGAATATGGGGGGTGTACAAGTATTACTACCGGTTCGCGAAGACTTAGCCGGAAAAAGGGGGCGCCCCCCTCACAGAAGACCCTGCCCTCCTTTATACAGTCGGAGGGGGCAGGTTACATGGAGAATTGGGAGAGGGAAGGATGGAGAGTGTCCCAGGAACCCCAGTCCTCCGTCTTGATGACTGGTCGTCATCCTGTTTCGCCCACGCCGGGTTGGTAGACTCACCGAGCAGAGTAGTCTGCAGTTTTCTTGTGAAACATTGTACCTGTCCTCTGCGGACCTGTCAGATGCTGACGTTGCAATGTGTGGTCCTGGCTCCGCCTCGGGAGAGAGCGTACCCTCATACTGCACGTGACTGGACGATGGGACCGAAGTTTTGACTTTGGCAACCTTCGCGCTGCCTAGGGAAGGAGCGACCTGCTCCCGTGTGGTCACTTCAAGCGGTCGTGGTCATAGGGCACGTGGCTAGTGGCCGGCGGAGGGCCCGATACTGCCTTTGGTGGGATCACCTCGGGTCGGTCGGAGGTTGGGAGTCCGACCCGCGAGGAGGTCGGATGTCCTACTTGGTCGGGACGAGCTCGGAGCGCTCGGTTAGGTCGGGGATGAGTGTCGCCGTGGCCTCACGGGCCTTTGGTCGAAGGCGGGCTTGGAGCAGTCCGTTCATTACTCTGGGCCGCCGTTTTACATGGGAGTCCGGGCCAGGGGCGTCAGGGCCGAGGAGATCGCCAAGGTTCGTATACAACCCGGAGATAGCCTCGCCTGCCCGTAAACAGATCCCCGAGGTCGAGGAGGACGCAAAGCCCCGGGGTGCGGACACGTGTCAGGATGGCCGATCCCCGACAGAATGTTTTAAGATAGATAGCCATGTCTGTCCCATATCAGATTTATGGTAGTACGGTAACACTTTACATTTAGCAGTTCACCGACCGGTCTTTAATTTGATTACTCGAGCTTTTCAATAACCCAACAACTACTAGTCAACCATTCTCGCCTAGTCTAAACCATATTTTAATTTATCTTGACAATACATAGAATATTAAAGCATAGTATTAGATTTGAAAAGAACTTTATTTGTCTCAAATTCCCAAAAGACCTAATTTCTGTTCTAAGCATGTCTCCCAAGAGATCTAGTTTCAGTTCTAAGCATATCTAACCAATTATTCTAAATTTTTTAAAATTCATAAAAAATATAGAGTACATACTTAAGGTTACAATGGCATTAAAGTATTCAAATTTCAAATATGGATTAAACAATCTGGGCATAACTATTTTAAAATTGGGACACAACCTATATTTATTAAAATTATAAATATAATAATATTAATTCAAAATATAATTTTAAAATCTAGGATTTACATGATCAAAAGTGTAGCTTGCCTTGATCGAAGTCCGAGTGATCTGGATCGACAATCGCAAACTGTTCCAGCTCTTCGAAGTCTATACGATGAAAATCAGCTAAATTCAAATAAAATCTAAATAAATTCAAATAAAATACAAACTAAACAAACTAACATAAAAAAGTAATTTAATATTTTATATAAATTTAGGAAGAAAAAATGGCATCCGACGAATTTAGAATAGAGGAGAAATGGCAAACTAAAGATTTAAATCAAGGAAAATGAGAGAGGCGGATTTCTTGATTTTTTTTAATTATTTTTCTAAAGAAAAATCGAATTCAACCTGATTTTGAATTTCATCATTTTTTCTCTTCTTTTCTTCCTTTCTTCTCTTTCTCCACGCGCGCTGGCTCTAGCCGAACGCGGCAGAGCACGACACAAGCGTATGGGTTGGTGCAAGTGCGCACCAGCTCGGCGGCGACTGTGGCTGGACCGCGGCGGCACGTGGCAAGGAAGAGGCAGCTGTTGGCCGAAAAAAAGCACAAAATCCG
Source organism: Otatea glauca (assembly GCA_036346275.1). Classification (NCBI taxonomy): domain Eukaryota; kingdom Viridiplantae; phylum Streptophyta; class Magnoliopsida; order Poales; family Poaceae; genus Otatea; species Otatea glauca. The sequence goes on from CM070712.1 coordinate 27,515,213, forward strand.
GTGAAGGGAGGGAAAACCGATAAATGGAGAGGGGGAAAAGGAAGACAAGGTGCACCTCGTGGCGCGGTTGGCTAGGAAGGAGTCTTGGGGCAGCGGGGAGCTCGCGGGGGCATGTCACCGGTGTCAGGGAAGAAGCTCCGGCTTCGACGGTGTTCCGGGCAAACAAATAAGAGGGAGAGCTTAGCAATTAGATGTTTCTTCCTTATTTTGTTCAACAAGTTGCTTTTTTCGGGCACGGCGAACAACATCATTGGTAAGGAGGCAGTGTTAATGAAAGAAATGGACGATTTCTGCGGGATTGATTGGTGCAAGGCGGTAGTTGATGATCTTAGGATTGCTGTAATGAACTGGAACAAGAAAAAGGAAACCTCCATTAAATCAATTAGTGGATGTGCTGTTTTTTTGCTTGTGAGTATTTATTGATTTACACGTCTTAAATTCATAGTTGTTAGATGTGGTAAAATTTATTTCGTTAGTTAGTAATATATATTTTTTACCGTAGTAATTATTTATTTTCAGATTTATTACCTGGACAACTTGAGGAGTGTTCACAGCATCGAAGCTGTTGAAACTCCTCGCGCTACTCACTACACGACGGCCATTGTTGACAAGTTAGTTAGGGCTGATAGGATGATTGATCGTCGTGGCATAGGCAGCTTTGAGAAGTTCAGTGTGAGTGTTGTGTTTAAAAAATTATGTTAACTATAAAATTATCTATTTATAACAATTTTTTTCCTTCTATAGTTTAGGAGCATGGAGGGTACGTGCTATTTGACTGATGCTGGTTCTCATGCTAGTCTGCATGAGGATACACCCACTGCATCTATTGGTCATCAGTTTCCCAGCCTATTGTCAATGCTTGGTGACTGTCTTCGAGGGTGAATTATGTTAACAATAAAATTATACGTAATCCGCTATACACAATAATCCTATATCAAACTCTATAATAATGACTCTAGAACTAACCAATTCTATATTTGCAGTGCTACCAACAGGGAAAGGGAAACAACCGATATGGATTTTACGTTTGCCACAACATGCAACTCCTCATCAATACAAAAAAGACCAATAAGGCTATAACTGCGTTAGAAAAGACCAATCTGATGCGAATTCGAGAACAGCTGTGTTCCTTCTTGCTAAGTCATGTCTTAAGTCTAGAAGACGAGTTCCATTTTGCTTAACTTTAGGAGTTGCATTTTTTCTGAATTACCACTTAGGTTAATTTGTCAAACTTATGCTTTGAATTTGTGAATTGTAGTTGTGCATTCAATTAATTGGTTAATAATATTAAGTTCTATTGGTTAATATATCTGAGTTCATTTATGAAATGGATATGCTGTGCAGTAATTTATACGTAATTTGCTTGTGCTGTGATGTAATCTGAGTTGATTGCTGAAATGAATGTAATGCTTGTAATGATCTGTAATCTGTTTTTTTTTTCAGAGGGAATGACTAGCATTTCCTGAAGCTAGCCAATAAACAGACAAATGTCCATCCGTAGAAAAACTTATCACAAACGATTTTAATTAGAAACCATCTATGATGTTACTATATAACTGACGATCCTAATTAAAAAACCGTCTATAATGTCGTATAACATAGACGGTTTTCAAATCATTTGTGATATACCATAACATCACTAACATATAGTTAGAGACGGTTTGAAAAACCGTTTGTGATAATAATTTCGAACTATCTGTGATTAACTTTTCTGTAGTAGTGTGAGGTTGATATTGACAGGGATACCCGTCGCACCACTGACGAGCTCTATAAGCCTCTTCGCATCGTCCACACTGTGAGCGTAGTAAATCCACAGGAATGTTCAGGGTGTAAGGCAGCAAGGTTAACTTATTTTTTGTTGTCAGAGCTTTAAAAAGGCTAATTCCCAAACAGAAGATTTAATTTGTCTAAGAGGAACTGATTACAACAAGAATGGCAATCAAGGTTCAAAATTTCGGCGAAATCTCAGATTTTGGCTGAGGATGAGATTCAAAATCCCTGCAGAATAAATAAATTGGGAAAAAAAAAGTAAATTGCTACAGTATTTCGATGAATTTCGCTGAAATTTTGGGTGTTTTGACAGAAATTCGTGTTTTTTTAAACCAGATTTTATTGTTTTCGGACCGGATGATGTAGAGGATGGTATTCTGATCTACCTGGGAGCTGCGCTTCTATGACGAACCATCTAGTTTTGATCAATGAATGCATGCGACTCCAGAACGCATCTGCCGAGGTGTCTCCAGAAGCAGGAGCGGGAGGGGGATTAGTGCAGGGGTTCTTGGAGGCGTCGGAGAGGTGGGCGAAGGCTTCCTGGACAGAGCGGAGGGCGGTGTCAGCGCCAGGTTGACGTCAGCCGGATTGGGACCGGACTGGAGCTGGAGGACGGCGAGGGGATTGGGGCGACCGGAGGGTAGCAGGCTCTGGAAGGCGAGGAGGACGTCGGCGACGACGAGGAGGGTGTCGGCGCCCACAGCGCACTCCGCGAGGCGCTTGCAGCCGACCAGGTCGCGCGTGGCGAGGAGCTTGCCGGCGCTCCAGCTACCGGGCTGGCTCCCCACGGCCGCCAACGGCGGCGAAGTCCATGTGGGTTAGGGTGGGGGAAGAAAGGAAGGCAGCGAGTGCTTATGCCATGCGAGTAGTCTGGAACTAGTTCAAAATCTCGCCGAAATTTCGCTCGGTTTTTGGAAATGGACGAGATTTGAAACGTCGGTCGGATTGAAAAAATTCAAAAAATTAAATTGCTACAGTAATCTCAAAAATTTCAGCGAGATCTCCCATTTTGACCGAAATTTGATGTTTGACCACCGGATTTGACCGGAAATTGATCAATAACCTTTAAAAAAGTCATCTTCTATGAAAATTTGTTGAAAACTAAATTTTTGAGATATTTTTTAAAAACTTCAGAAACACTGTCAGATTTTTTATAAAATTGTACGTGCTTTATCTTGATCTGAAAAATTTATGGTACTATCCTAAAACCCTGTTTGTTTCGACTTTTTCATTAGTTTAAAAGCAGAAAGTCAAAACCGAAACAAACGACTGATTTTTAAATCGGACTTAAAAAACGAAAAGACTCCATATAACTATAAGACAAAAGTAAGTAAGAGGTGTTTTTTAGGCTTTTTGGGATGAAATAACCATTTGCCACTGAAAATTTCCAAAATTACCCACCAAATGTCATCATTTATAAACTCAAGAATCATTCTCCAATCTCCTCATTTCTCCTCGTCTTCTCTCGCTCCCCTGTGCGACATTTCTTCTCCATCTATCGCTCCGGTCTCTGCCGTCACTGACTTTCTCCCTCTTTCGCCGTCCTCAGCCTCCTTCCTTCTCCATCGATCCGGATCAAGTTGATAAATAATTATGCTCAGAATGAAGTTTGATCTCAAGATTATGTTTTTCAATATGACATTCGGTGAAAAAAGTATGAAATATTTGTATTAGATAAATCAATACATAAGAAAAGTCCTTACAATCTTAAAGGGTATTTCAAACTTTCTATCAATAAGCTACACCATCCAACTCATCAAAAAGTCAGGATATCAAACAACATGTCTTAACTTAAAAGTAGACGGTTTAAAAGTTCGTTAAGCCAAAAAGCTAGCTTTAAGCCAAAAGCCTAAGCCGAAACAAACAGGACCTAAGAAGTGTAGGATCATACAATAAAATTTTAAAATAATTGAACTTCATTTATTATCTTTAAAAAATCAAAAATAAAATGAACATAATTGGGACCGTAACATTATCAGAATTTTATAAATGTTCTCGAGTGAGATTATGATCCAATTTTTTTTTGAGAGCTTAATAATTGACTATCATTATATATATTTTTTTAGAAAAATCAACTTTTTTTGTTTGCTCAATCAAATCTATGTATGTATTGAACTTCATTTGTTATAATTCAAAAATCAAAAACAGAAAGAATATAAATGGTACATTATGCTTTTAAGAATTTTATAAATTCAATGGAGTGTGATCATGATTCAAAATTTTTATAAGATCTTAATAATTTCCTTATAACCCTTATGCAAATTTTTTTAAAAGAAATTAAATATTTTTTGGTTACTAACAGGACCGTCCACAAAAAAATTCAAAATTTTCTAACATGGTTTGTACCATTTTTCATTTGGTTGAAGTTTGTTGGTAAAGCTTTTAACACCACAGTAGTACTATCCGAATTTTTAAAAATTAATGAAGCTTGATCATCATATAAAAATTTTATGGGAACATTAGTAATGCATCACAACCATGCACAAAAAATTTTAAAATTTTTTAAAGTGGTTTGTTTCGTTTTTCATTCGTTTCAAACTTGCCGGCCAGCGTTTTATCAGGACAGTAGCAATGTTTGAATTTTTTAAAATTGCTGAGATCTGATAACCATCTAAAATTTTTATGAGAATATCACTGATGTGTGAGGAACTTGCAAAAAAAAGTTCAAATTTTTTTGATGTCGTTTAATCTATTTTTCGCTCGGTGCAATTTTACCGAGATCTCGGCAAATCTCACCAAGATCTCTGCAAAACCAGCCGAAATTTCGGTTTTCTCGTTAGAAAAAAATGCTGATTTGAATTTTTGTTTTTGTATTTCGTCCGAGATTTATCCGAAATTTTTAAATCTCGCCGAGATTTCGTTCTCCGACCATGAACGAGATTTGGAGCAAAATGAGATTTCGAACCCTCTTCTGCAATGCATGGATACTTGGGCGTCGGGAATGAATGCATGTGAGTAGTCTGGAGCAAGGTTCAAAATTTTGGCAAATTTCGGTGAAATTTTGCCGAAATTTCGGATTTCGGACCACCCCGAGATCTTAAGTACCAAAAATTTTAAAAAAAATTGAAATTGCTACAGTAAAAATCCTAAAATTCATTTTTTTGGGCGAAATTTCGTGTTTTTTTGACCGGTTTTGAAAGTTTTAGGGCCGGATTTGGTCCAATAACCCTTAGGAAAGTCATCTCCTATGAAAATTTGTTGAAAAACCTAATTTTTAAACATTTTAAAATTTTGGCAGAAACACTGTCAGATTTTTATAAAATTGTACAAGCATGATAATAATCTGAAAATTTTATGGTACTATACTTAGTAGATTAGGATCATACATAAAAAATTTCAAAATAATTTAACTTCATTTGTTATCTTTAAAAAATCAAAAACTGAATGAACATAATTGGGACAGTTATATTGTCAGAATTTTATAAATTTTCTTGAGTGTGATTATGATCTAAATCTTTTTGAGAGATTAACAATTGACTCAGTAACATTATATAAGTTTTTCAAAAAATTTCAACTTTTTTTGTTTGGTCAATCAGATCTATGTAAGCATTGAACTTCGTTTGTTATATTATATTTCAAAAATCAAAAAGAAAAAACATTAATGGTACCGTGCCTTGTAAGAATTTTATAAATTCACTGGAGTGTGATCGTGAATCACAATTTTTATGGGATATTAAGAACTTCCTTATCACCATTCTTTAAAATTTTCAAAAACAATTATGGTTTACATAATTTTTCATTTTGTTCAAGTTTACCGGTAAGCCTTTTAACATGGCATTAGTACTGTTCGAATTTTTAAAAATTCTTACAGTTTGATCATCATCTAAAAATTTTATGAGAGCATTATAGATACATCATAACCATGCACAAAAAATTTCAACAGTTTCTAACTTCCTTTGTATCATTTTCCACTCGGATCAAACTTGTCGGTCAGTGTTCTATCAGGACAGCGTCACTCTCCGAATTTTTAAAAATTCCTCACATGTGATAATCAGTTGAAATTTTTATGAGAACATTAGTTATGGATCATAACCATGCACAAAAAATTTCAACAGTTTATAACTTAATTTGTACCATTTTCCATTCCGATCAAACTTGTCGGTCAGTGTTTTATCAGGACAGTACCACTCTCCGAATTTTTAAAAATTCCTCAAGTGTGATAATCAGCTGAAATTTTTGTGAGAATATCAGCATTGTGTCAGGAACCTCCAAAAACAATTTCAAAATTTTTTGATAACGTTTAGACTACTTTTCAGCCAGTGCAAAAAAACCCGAAATTTCGGGATTTTTCGCCGAATTTCGGGGTTTTTTTTTCCGGATTGGACCGGATTTGAATTTTCAAATTCAAATTTTGTTCGAAATAATTCCGAAATTTCAAAATTACGCCAAAATTTTGTTATCTGGCCCGGGACGAAATTTATTCCGAAACCGAAATTTGAAACCTTGGTCCGGAGTCTGGAATGCATGCAAGCTTAGCGTTGGGAATGAATGCATGCAAGTAGCGTCTCCTCGGTTTCCAGGCGCAGGTTTCGGAAACGAAACGACACGCGCATGCATTCATTGATCAAAACTACTCATGCATCCAGGAAATAGTATGGTACCGATCGAAACTAAACTACTCATGCGCAAGGTTCATAAAACCGAAACCATAAAAAATCGTAAAAACCGAAATCATAAAAAATCGTAAAAACCGAAACCACGAGAACTGCAAAAATCGTTCAAAAAATTGCTTGAAAACCGTTAGAAACCGAAGGGTTAAGAAATAAAAACAATTTTAAAAATTCGAGAAAATCAAACACCGTTCGGTTTTCAACGAAAAACTACTCGGTTTTCACGGTTTACCGCGGTTTTTCGCGAAAAACCAGTCGACCAATTGAATGTTCCTGGAAAACGGTTTTTCGTGCGGTTTTTTGCAAAAATCGCGGTTTTTCAAGCGGTTTTCAACAAATAATTTTTTTTTCAAATTTTTTAAAATTTTATGAATTTTTTTAAATTAGATCGGTTTATCGAACGGTTTTTAATCTTGAGCCGGCGTGATAAGGTCGAAAACCGTGATTTTTCGCGGTTTTGTGAACCCAACTCATGCGTTTAGAGGTGTCAATGAATGCATGGACCATCTAAACATCGGGAACGAAGCGTCGAGGTGGGCCACAGGCGTTTAGTTTCCAGCAACGTCGGGAACGAAGAGACACACACAAGTGCTTAGTTTTCAGCGTTTAAATTTTTAAAAATTTCTCAGAATTAATAATTATCTGAATTTTTTTGGAATATCACTGATATGTTAGGAACCTCTACAAAAAATTTTAAAAAATTTTAATATCGTTTCAGCCATTTTTCGTTCGGTACAAATTCATCAAAATCTCAACAAATCTCGCTAAGGTTTCGGGAATTTCGACCGAAATTCCCTTTTTTTTCCGATAGAAATAAAACCGAATTTAAATTTTTGTTTTTGAATTTCGTCTAAGATTTACCCGAAATTGTGAGATCTACATAGAGCAGTTCCTTGTTGGGAAAGGCAAGAAAAGGAAAAAAAATTGAGCAGAAAAAGGAAAAAAAATAAAGAGTGAGTTTCTGGCCCAATAGTAAGGTCCAATAGATTTTACTTATAAAAAAAAGGAAATAAAAAAAAATGGGACAAGACGCATTTTAGCTGGTTGCAACATGGCTAGTGTTCTTGCCTCGCACGCCTATTTGGCAAGGTGGTGGTGCGTCTAGATAACCCTAGATCACATAGGTGAGATTTTGGACTTCAGTCACCAACGAGATTTCATCCGAAAGCGAAATTTGAATCCTTGGTGGCAACTATATCACATAGATTGTCGCCTGACCTATGTATTAAGCAATTTTTTTAAGAAAACTTACTTCTGAATAAAAAGAGGAAAGCAGCCTTTTGAAACATTGAAAATAATGTATTCATATTTCAACTGAAAATATGTTTATATGTAAACTATGTTTAGACAATTTCACAAAATAGCACAAGATAACAACAATCGGAAACTACTGTTTAATCCAGATTCCTGACCTGTCGTTCACTCCAGCAAGCATGACATATTCAAATAGCAATTTGTACTTTGTTCTGTAACGAAGTTCCACCTTTAAAGTTCCTAGAAGCAAGTTAAGATTGTACTTTCTGTAAATGGGCATTATCCAGTTTCTAACCTGGAAGAAAAAGTTGGTATACAGAACATCAAAATAATGCCAAACCAATTGACCACAATAGAATAACCAAAACTGGATTTTACCTCATCAGTTGTTGCATTAAGACTCATGGCCAGGGCACAATTGGATTCTCGGAGGAAGCGTTTTATCTGCGGGACGATACCACTTGTGGAGACAGTAATCTTGCTCGGACTAAAATGAAGGTCCCGATCATCAACCATTATAGCTGAGGCTTTTAGTACATTGTCAACATTGTGCCCTGTACAAAAAAAAGAGATTAATGAAAGATTTTGGAAAAAGGTGATAGCAACTTATGGACAAATGAAACAGTACTAATGCTATACAAGAAGCTAATACTGCATACCTAGGCATCCATGGCATTGCTATCACTAGATTAGTAGACTTACGAAAGAGCCCCTTACCTCGAGTTATGCGTAGTCCATCCCCTTGAGCATGACCTTGGAGCCGGCCTCGCAGCGGGCGACGGCGGAGGATCGGCGAAGAGGCGACGCGGCGGGGCAGGGGAGGGAGGAGTGGGCGCGGAGGGAGGAGGCGTCCCACCGGAGGAGAGGCAGCGCCGCCATGGGAATTCTCGTCCTCGCGAACAAGGCTAGATGGAGCATAAGGCTGGAGTGCTTTTCGCTGGTCGGATGCAGTGCAGCCCAAGATTGCACGCTGGGCTCTTATTCCGCCAAGCCCAGGAATTTTTTTTCTTTAATATTTTTTTATTCTTTTTTTCAAAACTATGCGTCCGAATTAAAATTTTACGAAAATACCTCCCGGTCGCCGGGCGATAGCTCCCTTTGCTGTTCCCTCGCCGTCAGCAGAGCACACGCCGTTACCTGTGGGCCCCCCTGTCGCCCGAGACAGGGGCGATCGCCGAGCCGGGGCGACAGCGACTTTAAAGCCCCCTGCTCGCTCGCTACAGCAGCAACCAATGAGGCGTATAAACGAAGAGAAAAGAGAAAGAGAAAGAAGAAGAAAAAGAAGAAGAAAAGAAGAAGAAGAAAAGAAGAGAAAGAAGAAGAAAAAGGAAAAAAAAAAATCGATTAAATGCGTTTACTGCGAAGGTATTTTTACAAATTTTATAAATCTATTATTTAGGAATTTTACGATTTTGTAGTGTTTAGAAAATCTTGTAGGATCTGTTTGTTATTAGAATTCTAATGTAGCATGTAATATTCAATCGAATTTAGGATTGTGTAGCGTTTAGAACTTTAATGTAGTATTTAGTTTTTAGAAATTTGAGGATCAGATAGTATTAAGTGCGTTACAAATTTATTGTAGTATTAGAAATTTATTGTAGTGTTTAGAAAATTTAGGATTGTGTAGCGTTTACATTTTCTCGGATAGTGTTGTTTAGAAATTTAATGTCGCATTCATATTTAGAACTTTAATGTACTATTTAGTTTTAGAAATTTCAGATCAGTATAGTATTAAGTACGTTACAAATTTATTTTTAGTCTTAGAAATTTATTATAGTGTTTAGAAAATTTAGGATTGTGTAGCGTTTACAATTTCTCGGATAGTGTTGTTTAGAAATTTAATGTCATGATTCATATTTAGAACTTTAATGTACTATTTAGTTTTAGAAATTTGAGTATCAGATAGTATTAAGTACGTTACAAATTTATTGTAGTGTTTAGAAAATTTAGGATTGTGTAGCGTTTACAATTTCTCGGATAGTGTTGTTTAGAAATTTAATGTCATGATTCATATTTAGAACTTTAATGTAGTATTTAGTTTTAGAAATTTCAGATCAGATTGTATTTTAGAGTAATATTTTTCCGTCGGACGTTGCGGCATGTCGGACAAATTGTATTTCCAAATATTTTACGGAGATGGGGAGATAGCACAGGCGGATGGGGTGGATCTATCATCATTTTCAAGAGTCGTGCACGGGCATATGCGCAGGCGAGCGATAGGACATCTGAGGTTTGTTGGAGTGGATGTCTCGGATGTTCGGTTTGGATGCCTGCATCGTTCGGTTCTTGGTCGAGCGATGGTGAGCCGAGCGCAAGACCGTTTTACGGAGAGTTGATTCCTATTAACTCGGCGTCAACATGGAGGAGTTATGTTGGTTTTGCCGTAGCGGGTTGGCGCTCATGTTGTTGGTCTGATGCTACCCAAGAGCTCCATCGGTGTCGCAAGTTCGTGATGTCGGGTGGACATTACGGCGGAGGGACATCAAATGTAGAAGGATGCGAAGAGGAAGGCGGCGAGGAGCCCGGAGGCGAGGAGCACGAGGCTCGGCGGTGGCGAAGGGACCGGGGCGGAGGAGACAGCGGTGGAGGCGCGAGGGTGGCCGACGAGGGGAGGAGGTGGAGGACATTGTTGACTGATGGAAGAGGAGGACCGTGCGGATGAGGAAGTCCTCGATGGTGAGCACTCCGACGAGGAGGACAACGCCCGAGGTGCCTATCCTCGTGCGTGGACCAATTACAATTTCAAGACCTAACGATGAATGAAGGGAACATTGATGCATGGGAGTATCGTGAGAACGAGGTGACGCAGGGCCATATATAAAGACAAGGAGGCTGTGATGGATGCGGTGAAATCTTGGGCAATGTCTCTCGGCGACAATTCGGGGTTGTGAAGTCCAAGAAGAAGGATTACGACGTGAAGTCGTAGTTGATTCGTGCCCATGGCGGGTGCATGCATACCGGGGAAGTGGACGGACTCTCGGAAATGCTCCATAGTGATAGAGCATAATCTGCGAGCCGGAAGAAGCGGGCGAGGACACCGCAATCTGTCGTCCACTTGGGTGGCAAATGTGTTTATGGTCGATCGTGGACAATCCCCATCTGCAGCCTCGATCTATTATCACGGCCGTGGAGGAGAGGTTTGATACAAGATTAGCTACGCAAAGGCATGGAGAGCAAAAGGACAGCTCTGGAAATACGGTTCGGGGCGTCGAGGCTTCAGTGCGAGAATATTCCCCACTTGCTCAGGGCAATCGCACAAAGGAACCCCGGTACATCCATCGACCTTGCGGAGTTCCCTGCGGGTGGTGCGTGCACCGGGAAGTGGGTATTGCAGCGTGCATTCTTCGCCCTGGGCGCATGCATAAATGCGTTAAATCGCTCTCCGGTCCTTTGCATGGACGGCACATTCCTCACGGGGAAGTACAAGGGCCAGATTCTAACTGCGATCGCGGTGGATGCCAACAACCAGGTTCTACCGGTTGCGTTGGCATTCGTGGAGGGGGAAACACGAGAGTGGTGCTCGGTTCCTTGAAAGAGTGAAGTGGCGATTGTTCTCGGCAGGCTCGATGTTTGTGTCATCCATGACCGACATGCGAGGCTGCTAAGGGCGATCGTGGATATGCAACAAGGGTCCGCCGTCGTGGGAGCGACAAAGTGGCGGATCGAGGAGCGGTGGTACATGAGGCACATGGGTGCCAATTTTTTCCGTCGGTTCGGAACAAGGAGCTTATGAACATGTTCAAGCGCCTGTGTAAACAGAACCAACGGAGGAAGTTCGACGCGCTTTGGAAGACGTTGGACGAACTAACGAAGAAGCAATCAATGGATCCGAGAGGTACCGCTAGTTCATCAAGGAACCCGATGGTGTACCATGAGCAAGGAGAGGACCCTACTGACCTTATATGCGGCTGCCGACGGACCCCAAACATCCGGCGTAGGCCGGATACCAGCATAAAGAGTTTCACCGATTGGATACGACATGAGCCTTTGGATAAATAATCCCTTCTGCACGACGAGGGCGGCTCGCGTTATGAGATCATGACAACGAACCTAGGGGAGATTTACAACTGGGTAATGAAAGGCACCAGATACCTTCCACTGGTGGGTATAGTTGAGGGTGTCTTATTAGGGACACAGAGATATTTCATTGAGCGATACAAGACCTCCACAAGATGTATGTCGGACAATCGATCGTCTTACTCAATCTGTTGTGTCTACCTACATGTCCAAGAAAACAAGAAAGGCGCAGACACATCGGGTTACACCGGAGAGTGGCGTGGAGCGGAGATACCACGTGCCTCGCGGTGGCCGAGGTCGCAGGGTGCCCACCGGAGAGGACTTCCCATCATGCATACTCGAGCGGTGATTGCGAGTGCTCTGCCAGAAACCACGCTGCTTGCACTTGCCGTGCTCGCACGTCATTGCCGCACCCGCGAGACGCATCAATCACGCCGTCCGTTCGTCTCCCGTACTACTACAAGCGAGCGTTCTCAACACGTGGCATCACGAGGTGTACGGTGCCGAGTGGACGGATCGTTCACAACAGCCCCCTCCGACCATCGATGGGTACCGGACATCCGAATGTTGAAGTCAAGGTCGGACGTCGAAGGACAAGGCGCGTTCGAACGATATGGACGAGTCGGCGCCGTCGCAACCGCGGATAATGTAATTTTCCATGTTGTTCCCATCTTGTATTTTTCAATGGACCGTAAGTTGTGATGTAAGTTGTAATGATCGATGTAATTTTCAATGTCTTCGTAAGTTATTTTTCGCATCATGTAATTCTTGATGTACCGATTAGTAGCTATGAGGATAATGTAATTCTCGACGTTGTGTGCCTCGTCGAACATGTCGTTGTCTTTCGTATGTTTGTAATATGAGTTTTTGGCTCTCGCACTTGGTTGTATTGTTTGATGAGTATGGTACAATTCGTTATTTCGCATTTCATTTTGTGTGCACATGTAATTACCGACAAATTTGTTGTATTTGCTTTCTAACGAGCCACGATGGCGCGACCTTGCCACGAGCTGCTGGGCGTGACCGTCGATGCGACCCACCGGTCTAGGTACTCCGCAGAGGAGAACCGAGAGCTAGGGACACTCGACCTCGGGTGCCCAACGAGCCGCCGCATCGACCCACGCTGGGTTCCACGATGGTCGCCAACGCTTGCACTCTTTTACGTACATGTACTTACCGTGAATGCAACTCTAACGACGCATTGCACTACATGCGAGTTGCGGCGGTGGCTTACTTCCTCTTTGTAGGATGGTGGAGCGGTGGCGCCCGTTAGCGGGCAAGGAGGTCCCGCGGTTCGGTACGACCGGTCCTGGCCGCCGCACTCGTGGACCGATGGAGACCGAGACGCACACGTTCCACCTTCCGTGCGGAGAGATGGCTCGACGCCGCTGCGGGGCGTGTCGTACCTCTTAGGCCTCCCCTGCGCGGGTCCAGCGATCGTGCCGCACGACGCCTCGCCACGTGTGCACGCCGAGTTGTCCGCGTTTGCCGAGTGCGCGGCACCCGGCAGCCCTACCACCCCTTAGGGAGGCCGAGCGCCACGGACCGACGAAGGTGTGGTCGCCGATTCACGGTGAGTACCTCTTTCTTTGAGAATTAAAATAGAAACGCCAAGTTCTTGATAATGTTTGTTGCGAACGCTGCAGCTCGCTTCTCCACCAAGACGCGGAGGAGGCGGGCGTGGCCCGCCACTTGAGGCATACCTCCTTGTTGTTCGGTTGGGTGATGTTCCGTCCTCCCACGGAACACGGTGGACCGTCACCGATCGAGTCGCCCAAAGACATCGCCGACACCCGGTGGATGAGGTAACACACTCGGTTCCAATCTCGTCTCGGTGAGCACGTCTAACTCCCCCCTTGTAAACAGGTGATGCAGTGGTCGTGGGCCTCAGCTGTGCTTGCGGCGACGTACAGAGGTCTGTGCGACGCCGTCTCTCGGGCGGAGCACGACGCGACGATGTCAGGTTGCGTCCTACTCCTCCAGTTGTGGTCTTGGGAGCGCTTCTCCGTTGGCAGGCCTGTTGTTGACACGACATCGTACCCCGAGGAGCTTTACGGAGACGACCCGGTGGACTGGCCCACCATGGGCCACTACTGGGTCCGACGACAGGTATGCTCTCTCGTATCTTTTTCCCCACTAACGCACTTGAATAACCTTCGCCATTTCTTATTTCCTCGCAGCGGAGGTTCGCGCACCGACAGGTGAGGAGGTCCTATCAGGAGTTCGTTCGGGAGTTCGACCGCCTCCACGACGAGGACGTGCGGTGGACACCATACACGCGTCGACGTCACGCCCGAGCACCTCACGGGTCTCCGTGCTTTGCACGCGAGATGAGGCCTTTGGCTCACCGTAAGGTGCTCGTCTTTGACCTTGTGTCGAGGAGTACTCCCGCGACCGAGTGTTGCGGCGATTCGGCTGTTCGATCCTTTCCTTTGCCGCCTCGTCACGTTGTCGCACGTGGCGCTCACGTGTACTTGCCCCGATCCTACTACTCCGCATCTTTGCGAAATTAATGTGGTGTGTACTTCATCGCTTTTGCATTGCGGGATGACCGGATGGGTCTTTGCGGTGGGCTCTCGGGCCGCGCACCGTATGCAGCCATGGGCCTGCGGTGGGGCGCCGCGACTCGATGAGAGGTCACCGAGACCCGGCCAGACGACCATGACATGTACGATCGGTACATGGAGTGGTTCGCCCACAAGACTCGCCTCGGGGTGGGGTACACACCAAGACCGTCGCGCGCGGCATGCATCGGTAGCGGACATGTACCCTTCACAGATGTCCCGGAGGACAACGCCTCGGTAAGTGTCGCAATCGAACCTACATGGGCACGTCTTTTCATGTAACTTACGTAATACCAATCGGCGTTACATGCGGACTCGGCTCTTGGCGGAGATTGAGGTGGAGGTCGTGTCCATGTTGACGCGCCTAGAGGGGCATACGGTGACCACCGCCGAGTCCGAGACGGCTTGGGTCGGGTCCTCGCTACGGTGAGGCGGTTGGCTCGCAGCCACTGCCGAGGCGCGAGACGTCGGCGGACGCAAAGACACCACGTCCACCGCCCCAAAGACGCCCTACCCCGGTGCCCGTCACGCCCCACGCGCTGCGAGGGGGACGATGGTCGACGAGGCTCCTTCGCGTCTCGCCCTACCCGTCGGTTCCTCGCTCGCTCCCACGCAGCGGCGGTGGGGCGATGGTGGGGAGGCTCCTTCGCGTCTCGCCTACCACTGCCGGTTCCTCGCTACGCTCCCACGCAGCAGCGGCGGGGGGGCGATGGTCTGCGAGGCTCCTCGTCGTCCGCGCCCAGCGAGACCCGAGGTGGTTTCGACGAGCCTTCGACGACGAGTTCGACACGGAGGAGTACCTTTCGACCGACTACCTCGACCCTCTCGGCTCTCGGTGCGCCGCCACAGACTTGGCCTCGCCGCGCAAGACTACTCTACGCTGCGCGCAAGGCCGGCCTAGGAGGGACGTCCGTCGCCGTCGCCACTCACCTACCCCACGGGCGGATCGGAAGCGTGGCGTGATTGACTTGTTGTGCGGATGTATTTTTGTAATGGCTTTACGTTCAGCAGCACATTGTATAACTCCCCGAGTTAGTAACATGACAGCGTTATCACTATAAATTGTTCAAATCATTTATGCATTGCTTGCCTATGCCACACGACGTGACAACACACCAACGTTTCGGTACACCTATCGCCTCTAGTAGGGGCGATCGCCCTAATGTGAGGCGATCGCCCTTACATGGGGCGATCGCCCAAATATGAGGCGATCGCTCCATACCCGGGCGATATCTGCCCTTTATAACATTCGTTCTCACAAGCGGTCTCGCAAAGAATAGCGGGAGAAAGAATAGAGGTGAGCATCAATCGAAAATGCCGAGGCGTGCAAGTGCAAAGGGTAAGGGAAGGCAAAGGAAGAAGCAAGTGCATGCCGCGAATTTAGCGTATCAAGATCTCTTCCTACCTCGTGGGTCAGAGCACCCATGTGTATGTGCGGAGATCTTTGCGGGCTTGTCCGCTCTTGGGAAATTTCAACTTAGAAGAGGAGGTATTGGAAGTGCCGCAACTACGCCTTCGATCCATGGAGAAGAGCTCAAGGATCGCCGCATGGTAACAATCGTGCGGGGTTACATAATATTTGTGAATGAAACTTTGCTAATTTACGTTTCATGCGGTCACCTCCGCCATCGTGTGAATTTGAGCGATGGTTTGATACGGAGATCAACCCCGAGGACCAACGGCTTCTTGACCAAGCCAACCGGCAGGATGAGTTCACGCGGCGGTTTCAAGAACAACGCGATGCCGCATGCGAGGAGGCATGTAGGAAGGAAGCGGAGGAGAAGGAGGCCGAGAGAGAGAGAAGCGAGAGAGGCGCGACGCGTGCGGAGAAGCCCACGGAGGCATGGGCGAATGGGAAGTGGCCTCGAAGCACTCAATAGACGTCTGGTGTTAACTTTGGTTTTCTTTGTTCGTGGTACTCCTTTTAGTTTTAAGTCGTAATAAACAGTGCGGCCCAACCTTCAAGAGTATGCTCACCGTCCGGAGGGTTCGTATATGTCCCATTGCTCGCTTGTCCCAAATGATGTTATTTTCTCCATCGAGATAGGTTATAGCATTTTGATTCGTCGATTTGATTTCATCGAGTTTTACCATCGTTTGCGAAAGATACGGCAATTTTCATGTTTTACCGATTGCATGTTCTGACAACAATAAAATAGTGCGACCTAAAGTGACATCTAAATATTTTTACATAATTGTAACCTATGCAAGCCCAAGAATGCAACAAAACTGGTGTTTGTCAAGTTTTGAGGTCGTTCGACATTATTCTAACCGCTTGAACAATGAATGTTATAAAGGGTTTAAACTAGCCATCTTTTATTCAAAATGCAATCATATTTAGATATTTTTGCAAAAATGAAGTGCATAAGGTTGTAGTAACTTATTCTATTTATTTCATGAATTATGGATCAACACACATTATAATTCCTTCACAATCCACGATTAGAGCCTAGCATTCGAACTCAAATAAAAAAATTCTGCAAATAACACATGGATTTTTATTTTACACTCTAATTCTTCATTCCAAAATTTAAATTTAGAAACAAGTTTCATTTAATTTGGACACTCTAGCAAAAGTTACGGGGTTTATATTAAAAGCATATAGTAATTACAAAACAAAACTAAAAAAGGCTCACGCCGGTCGCCTGTCTCGGCGATAGGGGCTCACCAACGGCGCCGAGCGGCGTTGACGGCAGAGGGCACCGATCGCCCGTGTATGGGGCGATCGCCCCATACACGGGCGACGGGGAGGCATTTTTGTCATTTTTTTTCGAACGCATAGTTTTGAAAAAAAGAATAAAAATAAATATTAAAGAAAAAAAATTCCCAAGCCCAGTTTAGTAGCGTTTCATTGGGAATTGACGCAGCTGCGATTTGCGGCCGTCGAATCGTCAAACGGGGCCCGCGACACGAGTCACTCTTCCTCGGTCACTTGGCTTGCACCGTGCCTGCCTACTTCGGCCAGGCAAACCCAAACCCCATGCGCTCACGTGGAGACGGAGCACGACACGAGCCACCTCCGCCTCGCCATTCGCCAACCCTGGCAACTTCCCCTATAGCGTAGCCGCCGCCACCACCACCGCTCCCACCCACTCCTCGCCGCGGCAACCACTCCACCTGAGAGTCTGTGACCTTCCGCGCCCACACACGCCGGGCATCGCCGCCTCTTGCTCCTACAACCCTCCGGTCCGGGCTCCAAGCATGAGACGAGTACCCAGCGCGGGCGGCGGCGGGAGCGGGGACGCGGGGTTCGTGCGGGCGGACCAGATCGACCTCAAGAGCCTCGACGAGCAGCTGGAGCGCCACCTCGTCCGCCCGGGGCGGAGCGGGCCCGCCGCGGTGCAGCCCGGGAGCCGCCGCGGCGAGTCCGCCAGGCTGGGGGAGGAGTCGCAGCAGCAGCACAGCCGCCGGGAGGACTGGGAGATCGACCCCTCCAAGCTCGTCATCAAGGGCGTCATCGCCCGTGGCACCTTCGGCACCGTCCACCGCGGCGTCTACGACGGCCAGGACGTCGCCGGTATCGTACCATCTCTACTTCACATATACGCGTACAATTACCTCCCAGTTTCAGTGTCCTTAAGCTGCTCGATAAAATTACCCCACTACTTAGTGTCGGCTGCCTGCGTTAGATACTTGCTGGTTCTGATCGATTATTACTTTCGCGAGCTCTTAAGAAACTATATGCCGCTTTGTTTTTTTCCCCTTGTGTTCGTTTGTCCTGGCTTAGGATGCGATGGTGAGTAGAATTGATTGATCGATAGATGGCGTTGCCATTTACCATAGGTGGTTTGCTTCGGGTGCTTTTGCGAGTTGTTTTCGCCGGTCGTGTCACCGGTGCTTTTCCTTGTCAGCAAATTGCTAAAGTTGATACCTCTGATTTTCTTGATTCCATGGTGTATTCCGTGACTTCAGGGAGATAAGCCTGCTTTTGGTAACACCCCTCATGTGCTTCGAACCAACCAACAGTTAAAAGTTTTAGTAGGCGTGATTCATGTGTTCCGTCTTATGATGAGACCCAGGAAGTTGGAGATTACAGGTTAAAGCACCTGATTTTTTATACAAAAAAGTTGCAACTTGCAACGGTCGTGGTACTTATCAGGGACCAGGGAAAATTGCATAGAACCTGAGCGACGTTAGGATTTCGAAAAATGTGCAGAATTTTGCTGCTAAAGGAATATAAACTTGCTGTTTTGCATTGTCTCACCAGGCAGCATAACCACATGAGACGGGACAAAGCAGATGCAATGTGTTTCTCTGTCACCTATTGCATACTGGTTCACCAGGCCATTCAATTCAATGCCTTGAAAAAGATAAGGATCATTTATAAGCATTAAGTGCAGTTGGAATGACATACCAAATATGTCAAAAGTATTTACGAACTTACTGAATTTATTGATTGTCTTGTTTCGCCTTTCCTTACTACTTTGATTTGTGCGATGAAATGAGCTTCCTCACTGTTCTCCATGAATAATTTCTCAGTTGTCACATTCTATTCCCTCACACAGATTTGAATCTGGCTATATGTTTCATTTACATGTTAAGCCCTTAAGAGTGGTCTTGCTGATTCCGTTTTCCACACCAGACATAAAACTATAACTGATATTGATATACGCATTAATGAAATTTTCAACATGGGCAGTTAAGTACTCTTTGAAAATAAAATAGGGATACATGCACAGTTAAATGTATCCTGTTCATAAAAAATGTGTTACCTTTGGTCCACAGCAAGTGCTAACGTACTTCTTGAGATTTGGGATGTGTTTCTTCTCGGCCACAAGCAGTCACTATTGCAAAGCATAGAAGGTCACTAATATAGTAATACGAACTGCTTAGCAATAACTTAGTAATTTTTTTAAAAAGACTCTTAGCCTTTTTTATCAACTGTTCAATATGCAAACCTTTAAGTTCACCATTGCAGCTTTCTTTTTTCAACATTAATCGTTAAATTTTTTTCGTTAAATTTTTTTCTTTCAGTGAAATTGCTTGACTGGGGGGAGGATGATCATAGATCAGAACAAGAAATTGCTGCACTAAGAGCAGCGTTTGCACAAGAGGTCTCTGTCTGGTATAAGCTTGATCATCCAAATGTTACTAAGGTAATCTTCAATTCAATTTCTATTTAGCTTTGGTTCAAAAATCTGCGATTACAATGGTGACCGGCTGAAACTGCTGTCCAATGTTGTCGGTCACAACTACATGGGAAAGCTTGTTTTTTATATGACATATCTATAGCAATATGCTGAAATATGCGGTTAATCATCCCTGTGGTGTGACATATGTTTCCAATGCCAGATATCTGACAGCATAAGAGCAGGTGGTCATGTTCAGTATTGCTAGCTATGTTAATGCTCTCAGTGTCATAATTTAATTTGAGGCATAGCATACCATATTTATAAAAGTTTGCATATTTTCCTTTTCTGGGTAGAATAATTATAATGTATTTAGTCATGTGACCCCTGAGGCCCTGATAAAGAATGTTACAACCTTGTATAATTGGAACATCACTTTTTTCAATGATAGGAATAAAATTGCGTTTGGTATTATGAATTGGTGTGCATATATTACCATGAAAATTGGTCTCAGAATATGGTAGAAAATCTACCAAGAAATTTGTAGGAGGCTCTCATTTTTCCATCTATACAACTCATTGTGGACTATCAACAATTATTATTATTTCCTCTATTCCCTTGGTGAGTGTAGCTATTTCTACTTCTCAACTGGCTGTCCTAACACTATTTGAACTTTAATTGACAGTTTATTGGGGCTATAATGGGTGCAAGAGATCTAAATATACAGACCGAACATGGACATCTTGGCATGCCGAGTAATATTTGCTGCGTCGTTGTTGAGTACCTTGCTGGAGGTGCACTGAAAAATTTTCTAATAAAGAACAGGAGAAGGAAGCTAGCCTTTAAAGTTGTGGTCCAAATAGCTCTTGACCTTGCCAGGGGGTAAGTAATTAATTTTTTTTGTTGGTCTTTGCCAAAGTTTTTCTATTATGTCCCTTTAATCTTCGAAGATCTCATTGTGAACTTTGCATTTCAATAGATTAAGCTATCTTCACTCAAAGAAGATAGTGCATCGTGACGTCAAGACTGAAAATATGCTTCTTGACAAAACGAGAACTGTGAAAATTGCTGATTTTGGTGTTGCTCGAGTTGAGGCTTCAAATCCTAGTGATATGACGGGTGAAACAGGCACACTTGGTTACATGGCACCTGAGGTATTTGATCTTTAACCATCTGGAGATATTATCCTAATCTTATATCATTTATCAATTTGCTGATAGGTCTTCAATTATACCAGACTGTCAAATTAAGTAGGGAAAATTGGATGCATGGTACTGCAATGTTTCTTGTTTGGAGAGTTGAGATTGCAAGATTGCATCCCCTCTAATTATCTCTCTCATATTTTTGGTCGTGTGTTTTTGTGATTTTTCGAAGTTGCGCTTACCCATTTCATCAGTGTCCTATTGATTTCTCGTCTGGAAGGCACCAGGCTGTTTCTGTTTATCTTAAACTTCTGTTGTTCACCATCCAGTTATATGCGATAGTGTTTGCTCGTGAAGTAAAACTTGAAGCACCAGGACAAATCTACTTTGGATTTAATTTCCCCCCTTGAGTTGTGGACTTGTGTTCCCTTTTTTCTCTTTTGAATGATTGGAAGAGTGTACATGTGGTTGCCTTATATTGGCGTCTATGTGCAGGTTCTCAATGGTCATCCTTACAACAGGAAGTGTGATGTTTATAGCTTTGGAATCTGTCTGTGGGAGATATACTGCTGTGACATGCCGTATCCTGATCTGAGCTTCTCAGAAGTCACTTCTGCTGTTGTTCGCCAGGTTAAAAACCCACTTCCATTCTGTTTCTTTTCGCGTTGCTGCTATCTTGTTCCTGAAGTCTGAATCACCGAAATGATAACACAATCCTTGATGTACAGAACTTGAGGCCTGAGATACCGCGCTGCTGCCCAAGCTCTTTGGCGAACGTGATGAAGCGCTGCTGGGACGCGAACCCCGACAAGCGGCTTGAGATGGCCGAGGTGGTGTCCATGCTGGAGGCGATCGACACGTCCAAAGGCGGAGGCATGATCTCAATCGATCAGCCGCAGGGGTGCTTCTCGTGCTTCCATCGGTACCGAGGCCCCTGACAGTCAGATGATCTGATCGCGTCACGGCTGTAGTACCCGCCCGATGATTTGATCGATCGCTAGATCTCAATGTAATCTAATTACATCCGTTACCCTAAGCATGCAGAACTGGCTAATGGAGATGCTCTCTGATGTAAATGCCTGCTCGTTGACGAATGAGCTTCTCAGCACTTCAAACTCATCCTTGTATGCTTGCTGTGAATTTTAACGCTTGGCCTACCATAAGGTCAAGCTTAGAGTTTAATTGAGTCTGGCAGAGCTGCTCACAGTTTTTACACACATGGTCGTGAAACCTGTACTTTTTTTAGATGACTCACTGTACTAGTGCAGTGTTTGTACATATACAGAGTATAATTAACTGGGACGCCACGATGACTGGGTATTATGATCTAAAACAGATATTTTCCACATATATCGCATGCGAAAAAGTTTGAAATTTTTTTAACGTCGAGTTTAACTAGTTTGCTAACTAGTTCAAACAAGTTTGAACTAAAATTCATTTGAACTCGACTATATATTTTTCAAATGTATGCATTTTATTTGAATTGTTATAGATTGATATATACCTTAAAACTGGAATTTTTGAAAAATATACCTGAATTTGACTTGAATTTGCACATTTTAAAATCGTGGTACCCTGACATCATTGTGTCCCATTTCGACGATCATTTGGCAGTAAAATATCGTTCATGTGATATTTATTGGTGAGACTTATATCATTATGTTTCTCTCGTTGTCAGTAAATTACCGGTGAAAACCGTTTATGAATCGGAGCTATCGGTGAGCACTAATTTATTGAATATGTTGTTAGATTTTACTATTGCACAGACTCCACATGCTGCTGAATCCTCCTGGAATATCATCGGAGAATGAGTTGTCGACATGATACTAAAATCTAATAATACGTCCAGTAAATTGGAATGCATTTGACAGTAACTTTGATCTATTTTAGATTACCGTTATCACACAGCTATAATACGACAATTACGAGGTTCGGTGGTAAAATCAGTAAATTAGAGATGCACCACGATTGATCGTTCCGCATGTGATATTATGCTGCAGCAATGTGGGTACGTCCATCCAAATTCCAACCCAGCCCTTTTATCTGTTGGGTGTCAGGACAATGGATCATATGTGCACAATATTCAACTCCGTTCCAGTTTGATCAATTCCGATGAACACAGCGCGATAGATTCTTTTCCAAATTAGGACAACTGGACCGATCATTAACTATAGTATATACAGAAAAAAAAATCGGTACTGGTCTCCAATCTCCACGTAGATGCTCTGAATTTGCAATTTTGCAGCCCATTTCTCGGCACTTCTGCAGTAACAACACCTCGCAACAACCAAAATATTAATGCAGCAATCTCCATGTAGATGGAAATCCAATTTACTGGCCACATCTTTAGATTTTACCGTCGAACCTCACTCTAACGTAGTATAGCCATGTGATAACGGTAATCCGAAACAAACTAAAGTTACTGCCAAATGCACTCTCATTGACTAGATTTGTTGTTAGATTTTACTATCATGCCGGGAACTTGTTTTTTTGGTGATATTACAGGAGGGTTCAACGGCCTGTACAACAGTAAAATCTAACAAAATATTTAGTAAATTAGTATTCATTTGGTAGTAAAATCTCATTCATATGGTATTTATTGGCGAGACTTATGTCATTTTGTTCCTTTCGCCGTCAATAAGCTACCGGTGAAAACTATTCGTGAATCAGATCTGTCAATAAAAAATTATAGCTAAATCAAACAAAAATTCTAGTACAAACAAATAATCGTATTTATTAGTTTGTTGGCTACGAAACTCATTGATTTAGTCAACACACGAAGTGGGCTTACATGAGGTGATTTGTACACAAACTAGTACAGTGCCTGTGCTAACGCTACGACGACAGTACACTCGCTTATCAATTAAATGAGAAGATAAGTATGAATACAACACTTAATAATAAAAGAGAAATTTAGAATTTTAAATGAATTTAGAAAGAAAAATGGAACTAAATGGAAGTCGAATAGGCAGCGGGCTCCAAAAGATTTTAAATCAAGAAAGAGAAAGAAAAAAGAATTTTCTGATATTAGATTATTTTTTTTGCAGCTTCCACAGAGAGCACAGCGTGCTCTCTGGGCTTGGCCAGGGCAAGGGGCAGGGAAGGCCAGGGGTGGCCGGCCGGTCGCAGTGGGTCGGCACTGGTGCGGCGAGATCGCCGGCACCGATGCCTGCGAGAGAGGAGTCACGGTTGCGGTGAATTTCGCTGGGAAAGATGACGGTGATGGCTTAGGTTACCTCCAAAATCCGGCGATCTTTACAAGAGGGAGCACTTGGGGATTTACGCAATGCGATGGGGTGGAGGAGAGCTCGCCGGCTTTTATAGCACCGAAACAAGCATATTTATGGAAACCATAATTTGGGATCAAATCAGATTGGGAGGAAATTTTAGCAATAGAGCACGAAATTTGGAGAATTAACACCATAGATGGAAAGAGGAGATTTGGTGCGGGATTGATGGAGCTTTGGAGCTTCTTTCTTGCTTTAATGAAGGGAGGGAAGAGAATAAGCTTCTTTGGTCTGGGCTGCAGCTAAAAGAAGCTACAAGTGAGTTGCCTTCATTTTTTTAAAATATAGAAGGATTTTTGAAAAGACAGCACATTAGGTTAAAAAATTCTAGAAAAAATCTCAAAAAAACTTTCGATTATTTTGTACTTAATAAAATTATTTTAAAAAAATTAAATTATAAATTTGCCGAGGCACGGCGGCCGCAAGGTCGCTGACCAGCAACCTCGTCGCGTCGGCAAAGCCACCGATGACGACCGTGGAGCCATTGCAGACCTCGTTCTCTCGACCATGCGCCCCATCTCCGGTTTCCTTTTCCCAAAGACGTAATGTATGGTCCTTTCCTTTTCCAGGACTTTTGTTTCCTTTTCCTTGATTCCGGGACGTTTGTTTCCTTTTCCTTGTTGATGCTGGAGATGAGGGAAGGTCTGTTGTGGACCACAAGGATGATTTCGGAAAATATGGAAAAATAAATGCGCTCGCCGACATTGGATCCGCAAAGAAAAAAGATAAAAATTAAACATTGCTCGCATGCACCGGTTCCGAGAAAAAATTGAAAAAAATTAAGCAGCACTCACAGACAGTTGGTTCCTTAGATAAAAAATGAAAACAAAAATTCAGCGCTCTCCATACGCTGAAATTAGGCTCTATGGTGCTAGATCCGTAAAAAAGTCTCGAGAAGGGTCATATTCGAAAAAAATACGATCACAATGCCAGGACAATAAAAAATTCAAGTCTTATTTCCTTGCATGTGGATCCTCCCTGTTTATTTTCTTGTTTGATTCACCCTCCTTCCAAATATGTAGTACGTACAATTTTGGCCAGTAAAAAATTCAAATCTGGTTTCCTTGCATGCAGATCCTCCTTATTTATTTCCTTGTTTGATTCGCTCTCCTTCCAAATATGTAGGTGGGGAGGTGCATTGTGGCCCACAGGATGATTAGACACACTAAATAATGACCATCGGATGTGGGTGAGTAAAGCGAGGAAAGATCTCGAGGCGTTCATTTTGATGAATGCAAGTTTATGGGGACGTTTTGCTGGGTGCACGAACATTGGGCCATCTCTAATGAGATGTATTATTTAGGGTGGACGTAGGAAAATTTGCTTAGGTGCATTATAAAGGGGTATAGATATATATACACAAACACACACACATACATACATATATATGTACATACATACATATCTATATGTATGTACATAGCTACATATATTTATATGTATGTATGTACATATACACACATATGTATGTACGTACGTACATATGTATACATATGTACGCACATACATATGCATATACATATACATATACATATACATATACATATACATATACATATACATATACATATACATATACATATACATATGTGTGTGTATAGCCCAGATTCCAAATGAAGAAATGGCAACTCGAAAATGATCCTTCTGATTCTCAAAGAATGAGGGGCAAGGGGATTGATACTGAGAAAGATTTCTTCTTATTATAAGACGTGATTTGATCCGCATATGTTTGGTAAAAGTGTTCAATTAGAATATGAAAACGTGACTTCATTGGTCTTAGTTAGTCTTTGGGACTGAGTGGAAGAAGGGCGGAGATTCTTGAACTAGGAAAAGGATCCATTTGAAAGAATTGAACGAGGAGCTATATGAGGTGAAAATCTCATGTACAGTTCTGTAGAGGGACAGTAAGGGTGACTTATCTATTGACTTTTCCACTATCAACCCCAAAAAACCCAACTCTGCCTTAAGTAAAGTTGCCAGAGTACGATTAACCTCTGGATTTGAAATCACTGCTTATATACCAGGTATTGGGCATAATTTACAAGAACATTCTGTAGTATTAGTAAGAGGAGGAAGGGTTAAGGATTTACCCGGTTTGAGATATCGCATTATTTGAGGAACCTATTTGTATGTATGTATGTATGTATGTATGTATGTATGTATGTATGTATGTATGTATGTATGTATGTATGTATGTATGTATGTATGTATGTATGTATGTATGTATGTATGTATGTATGTATGTATAAATGCCATTCTACAGTTGCGTGTAGAATAGTCTATTCTACTCTCCAGCCATTTAACACGTACCGATCGAGCCACTTATCATAAAACTCAACGTAAGGAACTATCTTAGTGACTATCTGCTACGTGGTAAAACACAAACCGTATCCGAACTAGCAAATGACTAATAAATGCTACTTCTTGTTTGTACATGAATCTTTCTTTTTCTGATTTAGCCATAACTTTCAAATGAGAATGATTTTGGTCTTCACATTTTTAAGATTGTAGAATCTCACATCCTCTACGTATGGTAATTTTTTTGAGAATTTTTGAAAATATGTACATGTGTTTTTCATGAACTTTAGAAAACACTGGATATGTTGCCTTTTACTATTCAAACAAATGATATGTTACAATTTATTACACCAAATGTTACCATATTGAAATAAAGTGTTACACAACAGCTTTACACAGGATATAGTAACACATTGAGTAATAGACAATAAACCATTATTTTATTGACAGTAAAAGACAGTATATCCTGCTGTTTGACACTTTGTCAATTTCATATCTTTTAAATGAGATTGAGTTTGGTCTTCAAATTTTACAGGGTTGTAGAAGCTCACCTCCCCTATGTGTGGTAATTTTTTTGAGAATTTTACAAATATTTTACTGCAGGTCCAATAAATAGAACTAAATTCTTATTCATGAAAACCATATGTATGAGTTTTTAAAAATTCTCAAAAACATTTCATACATAGAGGAGGTGAGATTATATAGCCTTGTAAAATTTTAAGACCAAAATCAATACTAGCTAAAAGATATGCAAAAGACAAATTCGGCTGACTAGTGTTTTTCCACTGTTTAGTGCTTTGTCAATTTCATATCTTTCAAATACGATTGAGTTTGGTCTTCAAACTTTGCAGGATTGTAGAAGCTCATCTCTCTTATATATGGTAATTTTATGAGATTTTTTGAAAAATTGTAAATATAATTTTCGTAGATTTTACACTAAAAAGCTGTTTTATACAGGATATAGTAACACATGGAGTAATAGACAGAAAATTGTTGTTTTCTTGACAGTAAAAGATAGTATATCCTACTGTTTAGTACTTTATCATTTTCATATCTTTCAAATGCTATGGAGTTTGGTCTTCAAATTTTACAGCGTTGTAGAAGCTCACCTCCCCTACGTGTGGTAATGTTTTGAGAATTTTTTATAGTAAAATGTTATTTTCTTTACAGTAAAAGACAGCATATCCTGTTGTTTACCACTTTGTTAATTTTATATCTTTCAAATGTGATTGAGTTTGGTCTTCAAATTTTACAGGGTTATAGAAGCATACCTCTCCAATGTGTGGTAATTTTTTGAGATTTTTTTTACATTTTACTGCAGGTCTGACAAACAGAACTAAATTATTATTCATGAAAACCATATGTATGTGCTTTCAAAAATTCTCAAAAAATTACCATACATTAGGGACGTGAAATTCTACAACTCTGTAAAATTTGAAGATCAAAATCATTCTCATTTGAAAGTTATGGGCAAATCAAAAAAGAAATATTCATGTACATACAAGAAGTAGTATTTATTAGTCATTTACTGTTTGTTACGTCTAGGAGACGTTGTTGATTGGCTTACGTGAATGGTTTGAACGCGTTTATGCCTTGGTTTTGCATGATGTCGAGTTACGACCAGCGTAAGAGGGTTTATGGCTCGCGCGTAGAACAGGTAGTGCTACGTGCTCATATACATACATACATACATACATACATACATACATACATACATACATACATACATACATACATACATACATACATACATACATACATACATACATATTAATTACTTGGGGCACTGTAGTGCATAGGCACCATGATCTAAAATGGGTATTTTTCTTATATATCGCGTGCAAAAATGTTTGAATTTTTTGGATGTGGAGTTCAACTAGTTCAAACAAGTTTGAACTGGAATTCAAATTAGAGTTACCTTTTATAGTAATTTGATTTTAGGTATGTGCTAATTATATATATATTGTATTAATCAGCAAAGCATGCGATCTAAATTCGTTCAAATATATACATAGAGAGAGAAAGAAAAATACATTCTACTCCCGGAGTAGGCCTGTAAACAAGCCAAGCTCAAGTGAGCCTGGCCTCCAAAGCTTGAGCTTGAGCCGAGCTTGAGTGATCCTTCCTAAGTTGGGGTCCGAGCGTAGACCTGGGCTCGAGCTCGGCTTAGTCCAAACTCGAGTAAGCTCAAGCTTGACTCGAGTAAGCTCGGTAACAATGAGCAAATCAACATGCACTAACTTTCAATAATAAAAAAAGCTCAAGCTCATGCTTGGCTCAAGTAAGCTCAATAGTAGTTAATATGCAGTAATATTTAATAACTGATTCGTAAATTTACCGAGGCTCGTAAGTTATTCTAGCTTGGCTTGTTGAAGCTCGCGAGCTCATGATCAAGCTCAAGCCGAGCTCGAATCAAACCTATAGCGAGCCGAGCTCTAGTAGCTCGCAAGCCTCAAAACTTTTTAACAGCCCTACCCCCAAAGTAGTTTGTTTTACCTTGGTATACCACCTAAATGAACTTTAAATACTCCATTATTACTTTGGTTACACTCATATACTAATTATAAGATACTCCAATGTGAACCACATGAAAAAATGTAAGAGAGTCCATAGTTTTTAGCGTATTTTGTAAATACCTTCATATACACACCTAAAAGGAAGTATATCTTAAAAATGTGCATACCACCTCTACAAAATGTACAAACCAACTAGATAGTCTTATATATTTGTATATGTCGTATCTCATAATGTAGGGAGTATCTCGCACAACGAATGGTATGTACATGTAGTATGCGGGTATATAAGACTATCTAGGTGGTATATACATTTTTTTAGACATACTCTTTTTTAGATATACTCCTTTTTTAGACATCCAAGAGTATCAAACCATTTCCCTATACACGTACTCCCACTTTCAATGTACCGTTTAAATGATGTTGTTATACCTTTTTATCATTTTGATTATACTCTAATAATGATTATCAGATACTCCAAACTGATTTCCATACAAAATTTCGTTAAAGTCCAGTTTTTATAGCATAATTTATGTATATACTCCTTTTATATATGGAAAAGGGTATCTAACAAAAATAAAGGGCTTCAATGAATTTTTTTAACCAAATCACATTGGAGTATCTTAGAATTATTATTAAAATATACTGAAAGTGATAAAACACATTTGTTTAAGTGGGTATATTGGAAGTGAGAGTATGCACTCCTGCGAGCAGGGTTTGAAATTTCATTTTTGTTTCACATCTCGGAGGTGGGAAAAATCCAAAATTTCGAGTAAACCTCAGAATTTCGAACAAAATCCGGTCAAAATTCAAAAAGCAAATTTGAAATCTGGAATTTTTGAAATAAAATTGCCGAAATCTCGGCAAAATTCAACCTTGTGGAAAATACTCAAAACAATGTTAAATTTTTTTTGATGGTCCTGACACATCGCTAATATTCGCATAAAAATTTTCAATGATGATCAAGCCTAGTAAATTTTTAAAAATTCTAACAGTGCTACTGTCTTGATGAAAGGCTGACCGACAAATTTCAACGGAATGAAAAAATTGTGCAAACCATGTTAAAAAATTTTGAAAATTTTTTATTGTCCTGACATATCAATAATGTTCCCATAAAATTGTAAGATGATGATAAGGCCTAAGGAATTTTCAAAAATTCGGACAGTGCTACTGAAGGCTGATGGACAAATTTCAACCGAATAAAAAATGGTTTAAACCACATTAGAAAATTTTGATTTTTTTTGGATGGTTCTGAAACATCTATAATGTTCCCATAAAATTTTTGGATGATTATCTATCTTGAAAAAGTTTCAAAATTTGTGAAAGTGCTACAATCCTCATAAAAGCATTACAGTGTTATATGTATTATTTCCATAGATTTGATTGAGTAATCAAAATAAGTTTAAAATGTTTTAAACTTTTATAGAAGGGTTATGAAGCAATGCTTAAGCTCTCAAAAAAAATTTGGATCATGAACACACTCGAGCGAATTTATAAAATTCTGAAACAGTTACTATCTCAATTTTGTTCATTATATTTTCGAATTTTTAAATATAACAAATGAAGTTGAATTATTTTTCAAAATTTTATGTATGATTCTAGACTACTAAACATGGTACCATAAATTTTTCAGAGTATAATCAAGCATATAAAATTTTATACTATTTTTATAAAACGTCTAAAAATTCGGTTTTTCAACAAATTTTCATGGAAGA
This sequence comes from Otatea glauca, assembly GCA_036346275.1. Classification (NCBI taxonomy): domain Eukaryota; kingdom Viridiplantae; phylum Streptophyta; class Magnoliopsida; order Poales; family Poaceae; genus Otatea; species Otatea glauca. The sequence continues at coordinate 27,545,452 of CM070712.1, forward strand.
TGACATTCTTAAGGGTTATTGACCCAAATTCGATCAAAATACTAGAGATTGCGATGAAATTTGATGTAATTGTGTCAAAATTTTTGAAAATACTGTAGCAATTTGAATTCTTTTCATTTTTTTATCTGACAGGGATTTTGAATTACGTCCCCGGCCGAAATCCAAAATCTTGGTCGAAATTTTGCCTGCATAGTTCAAAATCTCGACGAAATTTCGGTCAGGGATGTGATTCAAAATCATATAGGATGGCGAAATGGGGCACCAAGGGGCCTAGGCACCATGATTTCAAATGCACGAATTCAAGCCAAATTCGGGTATATTTTTTGAAACTTTCAGTTTTAGGGATACCCGTCTATAACAATTCAAATGAAACACATACCTTTAAAATAATATACTCGAATTCACAGATTTGAACGAATTTAGATCACATTCTTTGCTGATTTATATATAAAATCATTACATACCTACAATCAAACTATCATAAAAAAGGAAACTCTAGTTTGAATTTAAATTCAAACTTGTTTGAACTAGTTAATAAACTGGTTAAAATCAATATCCTAAAATTTTAAAAAAATTTGCATGCAAATACATAAGGGAAATACCTATGTTGGATCATGGCGCCCGGGCAACATGCTGCACCGGGTAATTGTACTATATATATACACATATCCCTGGGTGTGAATTGCGAACAATTTGTCTTAGTGCAACTCCAAAAGACTCCCTATCCAACTCCCTACCTCCATTTTTTACCGATTCGCAGCAAATTTCTGGCTCCGATAGCCTCGCCAGCTCCCTCCCCAAATTTAGCAAGCGGAGAGAGACTTGCTACATTTGGCAATTCTCTCTCCGCTTGCTATCCGCCGAGGCACTCCTGTTGTAAAAAGAGTTTGCGCGACTGCAAGGACAAGAACCATTCGGCTCGATCTCTCTCCAAACCTAAAGGAGAGAGGAGGCGGAAGCAAGGTGGTGGCACGGCGCGACGCGGCTTCCTCTCCCCGGTGCTTGCATGCTCATCCTCACTCCGATGATCTACCCCCGCTCGGGCTCCCGCTGCAAAGTGAGCCCCCATTGCGATTTGCCCCTACCCCTTCATATTCTTGCAGATCTGGCTGTGTAGATGTATTTGTGCTTGAGCATTTGTGATCTGCATGGATGGATTTGGATCGAATGCGATTTGTACAATTTCGTTGTTAATTTTAGCTATTTACACGATAATTAGGAAAGTAATACACGTTGTGTTGCACGAAGCACTCATGCATTTTATAGTAGTGTTCAAACACTGCCTCATTACTCGGTACATGGTGCTGCCCTTCGTAGGCTTGTGTAACGTACATTTTGATATGGATGATATTTCGTTACTCGGTACTTGCATTGCTAGAACGTATTACAACGCCATCCAAAGTGGACTGATCATTTATATCAGAAAAAGCAGAAGACATCATCTAATGCCTCTCTGGTAGTTTCAGTCCTGTTAGCTCCAATTTAATTCATCTTCATGAAGATGCTCCTACTGCAAAAACTGATTTGTTGAGAAGACCGACTGGTAGGAAGACTGAGAAATAACGGTTATGCCGAGATAAAGGTTCTTTTGAGAGTGTTGGAGCAGGTTCACTCTACATGGAAGTATTAGAAAACTTTAAAAAAGAGATGAAAGAATTGGAGGTTACGAAAGAGCTTAAGAAGGAGGAGCGGTATGAACGAGCATATGCACAAGAACAAGAGAGGATTGCTCAACAGAAAGAAAAGATTGAGATAAAGGAAAATGAGTTTGAATTGAAGAGAATGGTCAAAGAGGAGAGAATTATGAACATTGACACTAGTCGCTTGAGTGGGCCACAACAACAATACTACCTGACCTTGCAGAACAATATCATCGCTCGAAGATGTAATATATCGAGTTGAGCACTAGTTATGTTGTATGAACTAATTTGCTGGAACCTTTTTATGCTATTGAACTATGGTATGGTATAACATATGTATGCACTATTTCGTTGAATCTGCATCAACTACCTGAGCTTATATAAGTAAGACATTTGAGGATTGCATAGTTGTAATGCAGAAAGTAGTATATCATAATTGAAGTGCAAAAACTAGTACATCATAATTGAAGTGCAGTAAACTAGCGCTCGACTACATCCCTCCATAATGTTGCCACAAGTGCTCGACTAGGTCGTCTTGAAGCTATGAGTGTGCTTTTCTATTTCTATTGGATTGATGAGTTTGAATAAACTCAAAAAGCTCAGGTGTTCTTTCATGGGAGACTGCAACATTTTCTCCCATTGCTTCGTAATTATAGTCAACTGGACCTTCATCCCGCTTATCTTCAATTATCATGTTATGCATGATGATACATGCTGTCATTATATCTCTAAGTATTTCTTGATACCAAAAACGAGTTGGTCCACGAACAATTGCAAAACGAGCTTGTAAAACTCCACATGTTCATTCGACATCCTTCCTAGCCGCTTCTTGAGCTTCCACAAAATGTTTTTTTATTCCCTTAGGGAGCTGGTATTGTCTTGACAAATATTGCCTATGAAGGATATATTCCATCTGCAAGATAGTATCCTATTGTATAATTGTGATCGTTCACAGTATAATTCACTTCAGGAGCTTGCCCTTCAGCTAACTTTGCAAAGAGAGGGGACCGGTGAAGAACATTAATATTATTGTGAGACCCTAGTAAACCAAAAAAGCATGACATCCAAAGATATTGCGAAGCAATGATTTCTAGAATGATTGTTGGCTTGTGTACATAACTAGTATACATGCCTTGCCATGTTGCAAGGCAATTTTTCCGCTTCCAGTGCATGCAATCTATGCTCCCTAGCATTCCCGAAAAACCTCTTTCCTCACCAATTGCAAGTAATCATCTCAAATTCTCATCTCCAAAAATTTCAATAATATCTTTCATAAACCTTCTCAGGCTCTCTATCGCAGTACTTTCTCCAATCCGCACATAATCATCAATAGCATCTACTGTTACGGCGTAAGCTAGCATCCGAAATGTTGCGGTTACCTTCTGCAAAGAAGATAACCCAAGAATTCCAGCACAATTCCTTTTCTGAACAAAATAATTATCATGCGCTTCTACAACATGCAATATGCGAAGAAATAAAGAGCGATTCATTCGAAACCTGCGCCGAAAAGAAGGTTGAGCCGTAGACAGGAGGATTGACATAATATGCGAAGAAATAAAGAATGAAGAATTCCAAACCTGTGTCGAAAGAAGGTCGAGCCATAGATAGGAGGATCAGCAAAATAGTCTTCGAGCAGTCTAGCATGTCCTTTTTGTCTATTGCGATGAACGACTTGATGGCCAGGAGTAGAACCATCATGGCGTGAAACATTTGCAACCTGATCTTTCATATGTGTTAGGTATCCTGTTGTAAGAAGAAATACGTACTCATTATTTCTCTCAGACTCCTCGTCTTCTGAGAGACATTGTGAGACTAAGTTTCATCGACTCATTGAGATATTGTAGGTAGTGAACAATGAGAAACGTGCAAGAGTTTGAACTACAAATGGGTATGCATGTATATATAGATGAGAATAATATAGTCGTTAAGATGAGCGTTAAAATATAGCCGTTAAGATGACCGTTAGAATATAGCCATTACGATGACCATTAGAACATGACTCAATCAGTACAATATTTTTAAAAATGGCCGTTACAACACGATCGTTACAATAAATTTTGAATTTAAAATTCTCATATTCAAATATAGCAGTTCAAATTTACATGTTCAAAAATAAAGTTACAACATGGTCGTTACAATAATTTTCAATTTTTAAATTCCCGTATTCAAATATAGACGTTTGAAGTTACCGGTCAAAAAATAATCGTTGCTGTTACGATGGTTATATGGAATACTAGTATAGTGCCCTGTCTTCCGGTTTCCTTTTCCCAGCACGTAATATATGGTCTTTTCTTTTTCTAAAACGTTTGTTTCCTTTTCCTTAATTCCAGGATATTTGTTTCCTTTTTCTTGAGATGATGATAGAGGTGGGAGGAGATCTGTTGTGGGCCACAGGGATGAGTTAGACACATTAAACAATGGCCATTGGATGTGAGTGAGTAAATCTGAGGAAATATCTGAGAGGTTAATTTTGATGGAGGCAAGTTTCTGAGGACGTTTCGCTGGGTGCATGAAGGTTGGGCCATCTCTAGTGGGGTGCATTATTTGGGGTGGACGTAAAAAAGAATGCTTAGGTGCATTATAAAGGGGTATAGATGATTAGAATATAGAAGAGAGAAAATAGAGTGTGTGATATAGAGAGTATTGTTGGAGAGGGAAGAGATATAGAGAGAGATTTTTTTTTGAGAGCTCTTCAAATATAAATTTTGGAGAGTGGGTTTCGAAGAGACGTTTTGGAGTTGCTCTAACACGGACGGTTGGATGATCACGGGTGGTACGGCAGGTTCGAGAGGATGGCCGTCCGATTCCACCTCCTCTCCTCTCGCGGTAGGTCTCAGAAGCAGGGAGAGGAGAGCAGAAGAGGGAGGAAGCCGCCGCCGCCCGCCTCCATTGATCCGTACCCTTCCACTCCCCATCCGCAAACTCCAATCCAACGCCCTCGAGCCTCGCTCCGCTCCCTCTCCGATGACCGTAAGCTCGCGGCTGACCGCACCTCCCTCGCGCGGCCTCCTCCACCGCTCGCCGCCGCGTGCCCTCCTGGCCTCGCTCCCCGTTGAGCGCCCGCCGCGCCGCGTCGCCCCAGGAGTCCGTGCTGTCTCTGGGAGCCATGTCCCCGGCGGATATCCCGTCCCCAGGCGGCCGCCGGCGCCCGCAGACGCCGGGCCCGTGGCGCCGCCCTCGCCGGCTTCCTCCGCGGCGGCGTCGGCCTCCTCGGCCATCGATTTCCTCACCCTCTGCCATCGCCTCAAGGTACATCACGCGATGCTCATCGCAAGTAATCTCCATTTGATATGTCTGCTGCAACCTGCAAGACATGTTCTTCCTTCTGTGACCGCGTGTAGTGTACGATCAGACTAGTGATACTTCTAAGTCATAGTAACATCTTAGGAAATGCGGAAAGAGTGCAAAAAAAAAAAAACGATACACCTTTGCCACTAAAGGAGGTTTAAAAATGATCAATTGATATGGTGAATTGGTGACCCACTGACCCATGAAGTCTCATTAACAATGTCTAAAGTAATCACGGTGTGAACAAGGACTTGGATTCAGTTCATGCTCCCATGGATTTGATGCTTAGATTTTTAGATCCATCATATCGCATGACGCATGATTCCGAGCCTATTGCGTTGTTCACTCATTCTTTTTGTTCTATTATACAGACCACTAAAAGGAAAGGTTGGATAAACCATAGCATAAAAGGTCCCGAGTCTATTGCTGATCACATGTATCGTATGGCCCTGATGGCTTTGATCGCCGGTGACCTACCTGCAGTAGATCGAGAAAGGTCTGTTTCTTTTTAAGTTTTCTTAGCATACAAAGTGTCTTTTCTTCTCATTTTTTTTCTGCTAGTAATTTTGATCCTAACAAAGTATCTAATCTAGGCTTCCTTTCTTATCAGTTGTTGACGATTAGTTCTCTACCTGCTTTTGACTACACATTTATTTTACCTGAAACAGGTGTATCAAGATTGCTATCGTGCATGACATAGCTGAAGGTAGGCAAAAGAACATCTTATTTAGAGAAAACTGTTGATTTAATTGCCTGTTGGTTGTGCTTATTGATTATGTGTGCTGCACTTCACCGGGCAGTAGCTTATAAGCCTAATTCTGTAATTCATCTACCACTGCGTGTCACACTTAGCATATTTCAGGTTTCAGAGAAAAGTACCATTCAAATATTTGTCTTTTTTTATTTAACAGCTATTGTCGGTGACATCACTCCATCAGATGGCATACCTAAAGCAGAAAAAAGCCGGCGTGAACAAGAAGCTCTAAATGAAATGTGTGAAGTTCTTGGCGGAGGACCAATAGGTATGTGTTCATTTGGGACTGGAAATTTGAGTATACGAAGGAATGTTTGATGAAAGTTGGTTCACCAAATTCTAATTTGATATTATGTAGCTGATGAGATTAAGGAGCTGTGGGAAGAATATGAAAACAATTCTTCAATTGAAGCCAATCTTGTAAAGGATTTTGATAAAGTAAGCATGGCTCTATTTTTATGAACTGCCTACTTGTCACTCCTCTCCAAATTTTGAACTTGTGTCTTTTGCTAGTGAATAATTTGAGTTTTCATACACCTGTGTCTATTTTGAAATATATATCAGGATTATCATTTTTTGTCGATATACAAGTTTTGTTTTACTTTGGAGTTTGGACACAGTATGAATCCAGGAAAATCTACAATTTTTAAGCTTGATATAGTATGCACTCTTGGTTAACTTATAGATGAGTGAGTTGTTGACTAACTGGTGTCATTTAAGACTTTGCTTCCAAGTTTGTTTTGACATGGACAAAGTAGACTAGCATATAACATTCATTATGATGGATGGCCTTATGTACCAAGTCACGACTTAAATAATTCATCAGATCTTAAGGAGCGGAAGAGCTAACCTTTTGGGTTTCCAGATATGTCAAGTTTCTGATCCTTAAAAGCATACGAGTTAGTTGATAAATATTTTTATTACATAAGTGGTGTATCACATAACATATTGCTCAGTTTCATTATTATAGTTTACTTTGGTGCATGTTTCTTTTTGTTATTATTTGTTTTTATCTTCTGTTTGGTGCAGGGTATTTACCTGTTACTATATTTATTTTTGTTTCAGGTGGAAATGATTCTTCAAGCATTAGAATATGAGAAAGGTATTAACTTTCTGTAATAGTTGATTTGTGTGCATTAAAAAAATATATTGGTTACTCATTTTGACTAGGCTATATTAGATGTTCAATTTTTAAGTGTACCTATCACGGTTATCACGGCGTCGCTTAGGCGTCCAATCGCCGGCAGCAGCCCGCCATGGTCGCTCGCCTTGCCTGGCTGGAAAAGGAGAGCGCGGGGAGAAGGAATATGGGGTGAGGGAGCTTCGCCGCCTCCACTGCATCGCCTCCATCGCCGGCTCCTCTGCATCGCTGCTGCCACCGCTGTCGCAACCGCCGTCGCCAGATCTGGGAGAGGCGGGCGCTCTGGGGGAAGGGGGAGCGGGCACAGGCGCCGCGAGGAAGAGGAGGCGATCTGGGAGAGGCGGCGCTCGGGGGGAGGAGGGATCTGGTAGAGGCGGCGCTCTGCGAGACAGCGAATGGAGGGGGCGGCGCAGAGAGAGAGAGAGAGAGAGAGAGAGAGGGAGGGAGGGGGGCTGGGCTAGGCTAGCCCTGTCGAGAGAGCGAGAGGGGCTGGGCTGGGCCCAGCCAGAGGGAGGTAGAGAGGCTGGGCTGGGCTGGCTAGGAGTGTTTAATTGGTGCTGGAGGGGAGGAGGAAAGCTCTACCAGGTGGATTTTTTGGGTTGCCTAATCCTCGCCTAGGCGTCCAGGCGCCCCGGAGGCGACTCGCCTCGCCAGGGCGCTGTGATAACCATGGTGCCTATATGTGAACTCTACTAGGGTGTAATAGGCTCGTAGTTTGAAACAATCAGGTCTTATGAATAATATTTTTGATAAATCATCATGTTTGTTATTGCACCATTCCTTACTTTGCAATTGCAATGGTAATGCAAAGCAAAACGCACATAAGTACCTGGGTTTGGAAAGCAATAACTTTGGAATGGTTCGCTCTCTTGTCACATAATAACATATTAACATGGAACTACTTCAGGCACTGTACAATAAATCATTCGTTTTCATCTTACTATTCTTGTACATATTTAATGCACTAATCCATTTATGCCGCTAACTTTGCCCATCTTGAAATTCTGCAGAACATGGCAAAGTGCTAGATGAGTTCTTTATCTCCACTGCTGGTAATTTGATTGATCATTGTTGCAATTGCGAAAGAGTCCATAGAAATTTGTAGTTTTCTCCTTTTGTTAAATTTTTTTTAAAACATGTCATCGCAGGCAAGTTCCAGACAGAGATTGGCAAGAGCTGGGCTGCTGAAGTGAATGCAAGGAGAAACACGAGATGCGGAAAGCAGAAATAGGAGTGCTCTACGTTTGATTGGTTTATACAGCGTCTACTGAAACATGTGTCATGACGGGGTGGTGTGGCGAGATGCAGACTCCAGCATCTAGAAGCCAAGTTCAATATAAACTTAACCGATTGCCGTAGCAACCTAGCCTTGGTAGGTAATAACGGAAAGGGCATTGTCAGGAACTCAGGACTGAAGTTTGTTTAGAGCTCAGTGAGCTGAATTTGCTCTGAGACTTGCAGTACGTACTGAAAATTGCTGTGTACTACTACTAGTTAGGATCTAGGGAAAGATACGTTTTTGTTAACTCTGGAAAATAAATAAACAAATAAACTGATGCTGTTGCCTCCTCCTTTGGGTCGCTCCCTGGTCGCAAGAAGTTGATCAACCGTGGTGATTAAAGTGTAGTAGGAGAATTGCGCAATTAGCAGTTTTTCAATCTTCACGTGCCGAATCCGTTTCGGCATCTTAGTCTTACCTGACAATCTTGATGAACTGGAGCCAAAACCAAACGGTGTCGTAATTGGAGTATGGAATAAGATTATTCAGCTTAACATTATGAGAGATACTAGCAATCGGACGATTACTGTTTATTTTATCGAACGCGTCTTGCAACATTTTTTTCTCACGCGTGTAATATTTTTTTTTCAACGTCTGCAACATTTTGTTTTGCGCAAACATTTCTACTGTTATCGAAGGAAAAATATTGCACGCATACGAAAAAAATATTTCATACGTGAAAAAAAATATTGCAAAGCGTCTGAAAAAATCATACGTTCGATCCTAAGTCATTCTGTAACATTATTCAGCGTGACAGTCCGTATCGGATAATGATAATAGGTACCAAGCTATGGTACGAAAAGTTTAAAAAGTGAAATTATTAAAAGGCATCAAGAGTTTAAAAGTAAGAGAGGTGATGGTACTTCATAACACCTCTCAAGAATTGTGAAAACCCTATTTGTAATAATATAAGAAGTTTTTTTAGCATTGCAAGCCTAATTAATAGTAGGGCGTACAGCTGTAGGGGAGCTACAGTCTATGGTACCAGATGTCTTGCAACATCTATAATATCTTTCTTGAAATAAAGATATAGGTATATCCTAGGGGAGAAATAATAAGCTTTAGTTATTTTGATATTTGTATTTGACATAGGTCTAGTTTTTACAATAGATAATGTTAGACACTCGGTGCTATAGAATTTTTTCTAGCACAGTATCACAAATAAAAATTCGGGAATATCTGTACAGTTGGAGTACCTAATTTTTGTTTGTATCTTCAGTTGAGATATCTTCTTAATTTTAAGTGGGCGACTTCAGCTGTATCGTAAGTACTAGGGATGGCAACAGGGACGTTCTCAGGTGGGGAGTGGTGGAACGTCCCCGAGAGGGTGAAAATCCCTTGTTCCCCAGCCCCGAACATGGCATTGGGAGCCACTTCACCCTGTCCCCGTCCCCGTTAGGGTATCGGGTTCCCGTGGGAGCCATACCCGATAATAAGCAATGTACAGATTCAAAACACAAATCACATTCAAAAGCACAAGCATAAATTTGGAGTTCTAGAGGATGATGATGAAATGAGGATTGAGGAGTTCGCTCACTGCCTCACTGGTGCCGTGGCGGAGGGAGAGGCAGAGACGACCACCGATGCCTGTGCCACGCTCGTCGCTCGCGCTCTAGCCACCGAGGCCGTCGTGGATCATGGCGGAGGGGGAGAAGGAGACAGCCACCGACGCCCGCGCCAAGCGCCACGCTCGTTGTGCGCTCCCCAGCCACTGAGGCGGCCATGGCGAAGGGAGAGGGAGAGGCGTCCACCGGCACTCGCACCATCGAGGCGGCCATAGTGGAGGCAGAGAGGGCGAGGCCGCTAGGGGAAGGGCGAGGCCGCAAGGGGAGGGCAAGGCGACCATGGCGGAGGGGGAGAACCGAAGAGGGTGAGGCCGTGAGGGGGAGTTGGAGGAGGCGAGGTGGTGGAGGAGGAGGCGATACAAAGAGGGAGAGGCTGGCGAGGCGGAGAGGGAGGCGAGTCGGAAAGGGCGAGGTGGAGGCGGAGGGTGAGAGGCGGAGAAGGCGAGGGCGAGACAGAAAGGGTGGCGAGGCGGAGAGCACGGGGGCGAGGTAAACGCATCGGGAGCAAGAGTGCGAGCGATGGCCGACGGAGCGATTGGGATTTGGGGATTTGGAGTAGATTTCGTGGGGAAGGGATGGGGAGCTGTGGTACGCCTCCGTCCCCGATTCCCTCTACGAGGGTAATTTTTCCATATTAATAATTCTGTGAGGGAAAAACTTCCTTATCCCTGACAGAGAACAGGGAATGGGGCCATTGCAATTCCTAGTAAGTTCGTTGCGACGGTAAGAGCGAGTAGCTCCGTGAGATCTTGTGGCGCTTCGATCGGCACGAACGGTCGGACGGGGATGGCAGCGTGACAATGCTGCTGGAGCTCGCCGGGCGACAACTTCTGCGCGCCACGTGGGGCGAGCCGCATGCGTGAGCGCGCTGACGTACGGCGACTGCCGGACGGCGCCATCGAGCTCCAAGATCGAGCTAGTCGCGCACCCACTTCACTAGTCGAATACACGCCTTCTGTAAAGCTTGGAGTAATAAGCTGCTTCTGTTTAGGTTTTAAGTGATAACGAAAACAGTAACCTGGTTACGTAAAATATGTTCGATTACACAATCAACTACTGGAACCGGTAAGGTTGAACCATAGGGTTAAAGTTTGATCTGAATTTATTTTGGTATCGTTTTCTAATCCAGTTCAGAGTTCTACTTCTATACGGAATTCTTTATATTCCACTATAAATATATCTATGTAGTAAAAAAAAAAAAGAGAAAAATAGCCTCCTTGTAAACATATCTTTATATAGTGATAGTTGATTTTGTGCGACCGTGATTTTCCCGAAATGGTTTTTCACGTTAAATTCATATCTCCCGTTTCTTTAATTTCATATTTTTACCCTGCGTTTTGTAACAACTGATGTCAGCTTCAGATTCGAAAGATATAGACCGCTGCTCCCATGAGAAGACGACTTCTAGGGGCAGCCATTGTATGGCATCTACGGTACGATATACAATTGGTGACATCCAAAGGTGGCACCCGTGTAGCATCAAGGCAAGCACGGTGGCATCTACGATAGCATTAGGAAGAAATTTGTGGTTAGTCGTTTCTCGCTGCAACTCAGAGCATCTCCAAAAGTATTGCCATCCCATTCTCTATCTGCAAATTTTACAGATTCTCAACACTGTGTAGTCTCCAAGAGACTCGCTACCTCGTTTCCTAAATTTAGCGAGCGGAGAGAGCGCTATCCGGCGGCCGGTTCTTCGCGCGACCGCAGGGAAGGCCTCGGCAGCCCGGTGAGGCTTCCTCTCTACCGGCATGGCTTCTCGTCCCCTCGTCTCTGTCCGCGTCTTGGCGATCTCTGGTAAGGTCTGGATCTCGCTGTTGCTCGCGGTCGCCATCGTGCTGTTCGCGCCGGTGGCGAGGGCAGAGGAGGCCTCCCAGGCGGAGGGAGGCGAGGCCGCGGCGAAGGCGGAGGTTTCTGTCTCGAGGCTGCTCTTGGCGACCCCTCCGCTGCTCCAATCGAGCTCCACTGCCATGGTGTTTGCGTTTTCTTTTCTTTTTTTGCTTAGCTTTCTTTGCCAGATTCGCACAAGTTTTACTTTCTCAATTGCTTCCACAGGTGTCCGTATATGGATTCTAGCTTGTCTTACATATACTCCAACTTGACTAGGGTACATATACTCCCAACTTGACTAGGGTCCAGTCCAAGATTGATAAGAAGAAGGTGCTTTCTTGTTACCATTACAAGAAAATATGGATAAATTTTTGGGATGTGCAGCGTAGACAGTGTTAGAAATTGGTTTATTGGGTGATCCGTTTCCTTTAATTCTAAAGTATGCATGGTTTAGTATCATATTGCCTAGCCAAGTGGAGGAAAAGCAACTTAAAAGGTAGAGTCCTTGCCACCTCTTGAATAATGATACTTGGCATGAGAAAGACATAGGGTGTACAGTGGCTAAACACACGTGCGCGCATTCGCGTATTTTCGCGTGAAAATTCGCGTGACTTGTGACTGTGTGTCTCCTGCCACTTCGAAATCACCTTTTATTTTGCTAAACCTTGCAATTATCTATCCATCAAATCTGTTTAAATGTGATTTAAACATCTGTTTTAATTCGGTGTCATTATGCAGTCAGTTACTAGTGGGTTAATTGACATTATGCAGTCAGTTACTAGTGGGTTAATTGACATTATGCAGTCAGTTACTAGTGAGTTAATTGACATTATATGGTCAGTTACTAGTAACTGCCACATTTAACTGACATAAAATGGTCAGTTACTAGTGTGCATGTATATAAGCTCCTGGAGACGGTCCAGGACAGACACTGAATTCCTCCTTCATTCTTCCTCCTCATCTCTGAATTGCTGCACTGTTGTGTTGAGCTGTTGAACCTCTCCGGCCTTCCTCCTCGGCGTGCACCGTGAAGAAGAGTGAGCGGTATCTCCGAGCCTTTGCCGCAGAGTTAACCTGCACGGGGCGGCAATAAGGTTTCTGGGCAGCGCATCAACGTGACTGCTCTGCGTCATCCTCGACGACTTTCACGACTGCGCTGCTTCCTTTTCTTCAGCAAGCCCGATTGTAAGTCGTTTGTACGATAAATCGCATATTCGTGAAGAACAATGTGTTACATGCTGTTTTATGCATCTCTAGTCTTTTGTTCTATTTGCTTCAATATTTTTACATGGAATAAAAATATTACGCATTTTCCCAACAGATAGTGCAGTTGAATCATGTTGCTTTTGTGATCTGATATATAGCCTTGAGTGCGGACAAATGTGAATATGATTTAGATAGGAGAGTGTGCATGTTCGTTCTTGTTGGGGGAATTGATCACTTTTAGATTACATTTTTAGCATCTGATCTTTTATTTCTGATGCTAGTAATCATCATAGATTGTCTTAATTTTCTCTCCCTTTTTCATTCTGATGATGTTGTTGGTGGATCCTCTCTCTCCCACTATACTGTACTGTATCTAGCTTAAACTACAAGTTCTAATGAAGTTAAGCCAATTTCTTATTGTTTAGTTCTTCTGCAGAACCTAATCTATTTGCATTTATTGCTTATGGTCCACCTTAGTTATATGTTTGAGGGACCAAAGGTTGGCTCTGCTTGGTCATACAGGTTTACAAAGTGTGATAAACTGAAGTTTTGTGAAGAAGCTCTAACCTCAAGTATTCTACTTCTGTTCCTTGTTATGCTGGAAGCATCTGAGGCTGAAAGAGGGTAATGTGGAGATGGAAGGAAAAGGAAAGGGTTGTTGTTTGGTTGTCTTCTGTTCTGGCTGTCATTTTGAAGATAAACAACGAGGTTATTGGATATTTCTGAAACTAGCTGCAATATACACAACAATATGAAATATGTATACCTATTTTTCAGGCACATTGTAGGAATCGATCTTCAAATTGCCCGGTAATGGTTTTGTTGCACTGCAAAAAGCGATGTAATGTTAATGTAGGAAAAAGCTCTTAGATATTGAGGGATGGGTGAATTTTAGTTATTGATTATTGACACCAAATGATGTGCAAGCTATGCTATTTTTGAACTTCTCCACCGGACCATTTGAATCCTTCAAGTCTACTTATTATGGTGCTGCATGCGTATTCAAACACAAAGAAATTAAGTTCCTCATAGGTGACATTACAACATCACGGTAAATTTCAAAATTTTAATTCCCGCGTTCAAATATAGCCGTTCGAATTTACCCGTTCAAAGATAAACGTTACAACGTAGTTGTCATAGTAAATTTCAACTTTTAAATTTCCGTATTCAAATATAGCCGTTTGAATTTACCGGTAAAAAAATGTTGCTGTTATGATGGTTATATGGAATATGATTAGAATATACGAGAGAGAAAATGGAGAGTGTGATATAAAGAGTGCTGTTGGAGAGAGAGGGGATATAGAGAGGTATTTTTTTGAAGAGTTCTCTAAATATGATTTTTGGAGAGTGAGTTTTGAAAAATGTTACTGGAGATGCTCTCAATTCATCGATTCTATTCGGCATCTGCATCCCAACGGCTTAGGAATTCAAAGCAAAGTCCTTGTGCAATCCACGTCAAGGCCAAATCAAAACCAGACGCAAAGTAGAAGAACATGGATTCTGAGGTCAACAGACGTCGATTCGCGAGGAAGTCATCAACTCACCCGAGGAGCAAGAGCAATGCTACCTAAACCAGCTGTCCAAAGCAATTGTCCTCGGTCCTTGTGTCAGAAAAAGAAAAAGAAAAAGAAAGGGAGAAGCAGGTAGCATCGGGACTCGGGAGGAAACAAATCGGTCGGCACTCGGCAGAGTGCAGAAACAGAGATTCTGTTTTGTTTTATTATTATTATTTCCAGCCGATTTTGCTACATGAACATAAGAGGCTGGCAAGAAGCTTATAAAGACTTTTACTTCGCGTGCACAAAAGTGTACCAAAGATTATACAAGCCAATTGCTACGTGCACAAAAAAAATGAATACTACGAAATTTAGCAGCCTCAACTCAGGCGATTTCGACTCACCTCAACTCAGTTCCACAACTTGACTCTATACTGAGCGTTGATCCATATTCTATCCTAGCGACTGTTCCAGCAACAGTTTCGCCAACATTATCGCCCGCGCCGTCCGACACCATGTCTAGACGTCATTCTACGCCATCTCCATCAGCAATCTTATACCACAGTCGATTGTCGCATTGCTTCTATTGGAAGCGGATTTCAATGCAATTCACGTTGTTGTGTCTATTATTAGCGGTATCTATGCGAGATTAATAATTAGTGATTTCTTCGACAATCCGTCATCTACTATGGGTTACTGATGCAAGATCAGAACATATAGAGTCTATGGTGGAGTTACATACTTTCAACACAATGAGTTAATTTAACTACGCTTGATCCAGGAGACTTTGAGGAAAAAACAAAAAAAACCAATGTCAGTTGAGGAGACAACCAAATTTGGTGTTCAATCACTGTTTAGATATATTGTAATTTTTTTTATCACTAGCGCGACCATTATGAAGGTTTTGACAACATTAATTCTCAGTAATTTGATGTCACCCTAAAGATAGCTAGCATTATACTCTCCGAAGTTTTTCTGTTTAAAAGTGAAGGTTTTGCTCCAATATTAGTTTGAGATAAGGATTTAAGTGCTAGAAGGAGTTCGCTTTTGCGTGGATACTACTACATTATTCAATTGTCATAGATCGATATGAGGGGCTACTGTAGCTTATACTCCATTGATGGCATAAGAATTCCTTTCATCCAAACAGTTTTACAGGAGTAGTAACTATATCATGGAATTTAATTACCTTTGAAGTCGGCAGTTTGAAGTATTTGATGGTTTACACATGTAAGTTGCTCTCTAATAAGCATTATTTACCGAATTTTGTATTCTAGGTAGAGTATATCAGATTCCATGATATGAGTTCTATGTTATGTATCAAGCACCATAGGTGGTGTTTTGGCTTATGCCATTTAGTGATTGAGCATGTTTCAGGAGCTATGTTGAACCATCCCATAAATTGCTCAATTTTGCTTCACATGGATCGTTTGGATAAGAAAGTTTGTCTTTCTTGTTCATATTAATCCGTTAGACTTTCGAGACACAAGATATGTTGATGAAGACTTATTTTGAGTAGATTTCGATATTTCGACTACATGAGCGAATCCATCTCAAAGTGGAGATTGTTAAAGTGTGATCCAAATCCGTTTAGGTTTTGTTTTTTACTCTAATTTATATTTCTACTCCTATATGAAGTACTTCATGTTCCACTATAAGTATATTCCTATAATCTATAAAATAGAGAAAAGAGAAAATATAACCTCATTATAAATATCTCCTTATATAAAGATATTTATCTTCGTACGTCCATGATTTTCTATGTTAAAATCTATGCCTCCCATTTCTTTTGTCCTACATTTTTTCGGTGCGTTATGTAACACATTGATTTCAGTACCCAAAATATTTGACTACTCGTGAACAGGAGCTGAAAAACATAACCTTAAGCGTAGGAGTGTAGATGAATAATTTCGATTCCACAATATGACTTGATACAAATTGTTAGGAATCACTAATGTCAGCAAGCGAGAACACATAATTCAATTACATAATAATAAATTACTTCTCCATTTTCACTTAATGGCAAACTGGTCATAATATCAAGATCTCGACTAAGTTCTACAATCACGGGCAAAGTTACAGGAGTTACTGGTCACTAACTAAAAATTGCCACCAATAAAATGTCGCAAAAAAAGAAAGAAAGGACTGATAACACGTCACTCACAAGCTGCACTTAGCTAAAAAGATCCTCCTTGGGTTAACTATGAAATGTTACCAAAAACATCTTTGTTCCTTTCCGTGACTACATGAGCCATATCCATCCTACCTGAACCACCATCTCATGCCAGCATTTATGGGGTCATGAAGAAAAGGGGTGTAACGGTGGATATAGGGGTTAACTGTCCGGCCAATTTTAAGCCAGATAGCTCTGTGATACCCAGCAGTGAAAGGAGCGTGATACATGAGCTTCAGCAACTGCAATACCGGATAAAGAGAGTGAGATAGGAATTTGCTGAGACATCCATCATATTCTGCTAATACAGTAAAAAGTTCGTCTACAATAGTACAATCTGACTTGCAAGAAATGCATCATGCAAATCCCTCTGTTGCCTTCAAACAAACAAGTAATGTTTTTTGGCTAAAAATAAAGCCTGTTAGTACTTCTATGAAATATTCCAGGATGTAGCTGATGCTACCACTTTAGCCATGCAGAAGCAACGATTATTTAGACCAAAAGACATTGTCCTCTGTCCGGCTTTAATAGGAAGCAGGAGTCACTGGGGTTGCCACTTGCCAGCTTTACACTTCAGGGAACCAAAAGCTACAAAGCGCTATTGTTGGACAAAAAACAGTACTGACCACAGCACCAACCCGACAACAGAGCTTAACAGAATAGCAGACGCAACAGTCGTTGCCTAGATCCTCTTCTAAATGCAAATGGTGTATACTCGAGTTTGGTCAGTTGGCACAATCTTTAGATTATTGAAAGCTATCCATACATAATTGGATGTGCAAATCACGAACATTTTAGAAATGTTGACCTTATGCAAGTCTATACAAGTGCACTAAAAAAATGTGTTATGTGATACTTTTTCCATTTGTTGTAGAATTCAATGAGTACTTTGTTATAGGGGAAAAGATTTCAGCAGCTAAAATATCATTGTATTAGAGATTAAAAAAACTATATGTCAATTAGGGTCAGCAATGCAGAGAATTGAACACTACTAATGTGATGACACACTTCACAGATCAGTATAATCTGTGGAGAAGTCAACATTGCAGTTAATAGAAAACAAGAAGTAGATCTTTCGGAGAAATTAATTGATGTTTAAGTGGAAACTAACCTGCCAGTACATGAATGTTTGCATGGCATTGCGTTGTCGCCTACACAATAAGAAAAAAAATAAAGTTAGGTAGCTGATGGGAGAGGGAAATAAAAATTGAAAAAAGCTAGGGTCTACTGACGAGAACAGGGATAAGATCAAAAGAAAGCCCAACAAAATCTCTGCATTTGATCTCAGAAAGTTGACTGCAGCTGTGTTTGTCTCAACCCATGTGCAAGGTTGCTCCAGGTATGTCCTACAAATTAACGAAACACTAAATTGTTATAATCCATTTACCAGCATTTCAACACGCCAAACATTGCAAGCCTGTTACTTGTTAGCAGCATTCAATTCACAAGAAATGATTGTTTTCGCCTTATCAGCTTGTTACCATGCAAAATTCCTACACATAAAGCATTTATGTTTTGTGTTTTACAGCTGATGGACTCAGGCATATTTAACAATTGTGTTCGCCGTTGCATAAAAAGGCTACAGAGACCACCACTGAGACGGCGCCATTCACTGGTATTATGATGGCTTTACAGGTCTTGCAAGCCCATTGATATGAAAGTAACTTATGTCATGTAATCAAAAAATGAAGACAAGACAGCAACTTAAACCATGAATAGGCAGATCATTGCCTTTTTTTTTTTCTTTATCCTAAAAGCTGTCAATGATAGCATGCATTGCGTATGCATAGAAGACAAAACATTTTGAGCATAGAAATCTGTCAGGTCCACTTACCTATACAGAGACGAATTAGTAAAATGGCGCCGTAGAAATCTGGCCACATGTTCGAGTGCCCAACAAATTACCGGCACCAAAACAACTGCCAGAAAAGACTATCTAATTATGCATAAGGAAACAGAGAGTTTAGGTTGTAATATAACAAATTTCATATCAAAGTAAACAACTCATATGCTTACGCTTCAAGTGCAGTTTAGACGTAACGAACATAAGACAGTACATGAAAGGTATAAAATCCTTTGATGAAGTTACAAGGTGACACCATGCCTGAACAGCCTGCATGTTTCCTGCTCTGGGTAGCTGATAGGAAGGAAAAATGGTAAATAAGTAGTGCAAGGTATCTACCGCGGGAAGAATAAAATAATAATTGGAATACTCAATTTCATGTTACTGACCCCATAAAAAGCAAATAAAGCGTAACCTGTGGTACAGGTTGTGCCAAGAAGTGACAAACGATATCCCTTGTATTGTAGTTGTCGTGGTGCCATTGGAAGGATGCCAATCAACGCAACAATAAGAACCTGTCAGAAAAAGAAGAAAACAAATGGTGTATGACAAACATAATGTGACTATTTATTAGCTAGTTTATCTTGGACATGTCAACACAAAACTGACATTGCTCATCATTAATACATGGACGCTAAAACAAAGCCTATAAGACAGATTAAAGTAGGTACTATCACAAGTTGGGGAGCTGATACTGATAAAATATATTGATAATTTGATGCATCCCCAGAAACATATATGCTAAAATACACAAAGAAAGCATGATATGCAAAAGTATAGTAGATCCAGTCACGAAGTCGGTTGTTTAAGAGAGGCACTAAGATCTTGTTCCTACGAAAATTAAAGATCAATCTTCAGGTATTTCAACTCCAATAAATAAGTAAAATGACTGGACACTGAGTTCGTCTGGTATAGTGTATGCCTATTACTGTAATAGTATGATTAATGAATTCTGACCATCCATTCACTTATCAAGAATTCTAAAAATGAACTTCTATTAGGCAAAAGAGGGCTCTAGATGAAGGTATTCTCATAGAATGCTAGCTTGCAGAACTGGCTAAAATAAAATTTTCCTTGGACTAGTAGTTGATCTGATTGATGTCTCACTTCCACAAATTATATGCTGTTTTACACTCCCTTCAACTAAGCCTCAACATAATTATCTGGTGGAATTTCCAATTGAGATGGATCTGCTACTTCAAGAGACGTGCCAATTGGGACAACGAGATCTTCAGCACTGGATTGATTTGAACAAATATAAATTTACATCTGATACAATAATTGCTGACAAAATATAATTGTCTCGTTTAAGCCATTTACCCAAGCACTAACGGAAAAATGTAATGACCGCTGATCCAACTGTAATGCAAGTCTGCTTCTTGCCGGTCCAGCAGAATTAGTCCCTACAAAACCCATGAAGATCAAATTAGCAGATGAGAAAGGCATAGAATAATTAGGTTTGTAGTGCAGAGAGATCATACAACACAACAATATGCTTCTTATCACCTGGATCAGGAGGTCTTGCATTATCGCTAGCTGATGTAGATGCTCTCCCTGACGATGCTGAGGACTGAGAAGATGTGGTTGATGACATTCCTTCACCAACAAAATCAGGATCCTACAAGTACAACCAGAGTCAGCAAGAAACAAACCTAAGCTCTGATAGAACCATGTCTTGCATATCCAAATAGATCCCCACAAGGAGATAGAAAAAAATTATTAGCCATTCCACATTACAGCTTCAACATCAATAGCATGATAAAAGGAAGGTAATTTGTGTAAAAATAACTACAGATTTCAATTACTCGTGAAAAATGGTACGGTACTGTCCGTCTTACACAGGATACGTAGTCCCCTCCCTCCCTCTAAATTCTAAATTCTAAAACATTCACAAGCGACAGTTTTAGTTATAGATATCTTGAAGAGAGGTGTTAGCTCTGGATCATATCACCAAGGAGGCAAGAATGCACTGAATTACTTCAGCGAAAGAAAAGAGAGAAAAAGGAGCCATATTCCCTCCGTCCTTCCTATCCCCAAGATGCCTAATTCAGTAGGAGAACAGAATTTTTGCGCCATTGCATCGCCTGCTTCTTCACAGGCTCGAAACCGGCGAAAGAGGAAGGCATGGGCGCAAAGAAATGAAAATCTTGAGCCTCCGCAAGCTATCCCTTCATAAATCAGACATGGCTCAGGCTTACAACATTCGATCCTACAATCTCGCTCAAGATCCCCCCTCACCCATCATACTTCTTGCAAAAAACTGAAAGCTTTTCATGACCAAACAATTCAGGCTTATGTGGCAGGGGCGCCAGGAAGAGGGGGCAATGCGGGGAGCCGAATCGGATTTGGGGATTAGCAAAGTCAAATGAGGTAGTACAGAGATAAGCAGCAGCAAAACCTCACCTGCGTGTAAAATAATTCTTAGCTTGGGCTGTTGGAACGGAGCCAATCGCGGATTCCGATACAGCCCAGGCAAGAAAACAGAGAGGGGGAGCTCTCCTCGAATCTTGCCAAAACTCCGAAGCAAAGGCGCAGGGGCAGGGCAGCACAGAGACAGAGGAAGAAGACTGACTGGCTGTCTCGTGCGTCTCTCCCTATCCTTTCTTTTCCACTCTCTCGCAACGCCGATTTTTCTTATTTGCAATGCAGACCATTTATGATTCGTTATGACGACCACTAAAGCCCACACGGTGACGGCACGACAGCAACCACTGCGCCGCGAGGGTCCCGTGATTATGGACAGTTCAGGGGTGAAACCGCAAAATGGGACGGCCTCCAGGATTCCTCTTTTATTTTTCTGTGACCGAGAAAAAACGAAGGGAAGGGAAGGGAAGGGAATTCGAGTGGAAAAGGAGCGAAAGCAACCGCACCAGATCTCGGAAATTCCCGTACCAAGGACGCCACCCAATTATTTTTTCAAATAATATATTTTTTAAATATTTTTACAAAAATAATATATCAAATCAAAATTTTACAAAAATACACATCGGCAACAGAAGCAAAGGTCTGATTAGTCGTGTTTTGCATTGGCCGATGGATTATTTTGTGGATTCATTTGGTTGGCAAGGCTGAGGTAAATGGCGAAAAAGGTGTATTTTTGTAAAATTTTGATTCACCGTATTATTTTTATAAAATCATTTTTTAAATATATTATTTTTAAAAAAATCGGATGCCACCACCGGTGCTGATGCACACTCCCGAGCAAGGTTCAAAATCGTGGCAAAATTTCGAAAATCTCGACCGAGATTTCAAATCCTAACGAATGATATGAACATGAGGTATTTTGACCGGATTTTAAGTTTTTTGGGCTGAGATTTTGGTGTTTCTCATCGAAATCTCGGTAATTTTTGCCAAAATGTCAGAAATTCCAGTAAAAAAATCGGATTTGAAATTTGGTTTTTAGATTTCGTTCGAAATTCTGAGATCTTGTCGGAATTTCGGATTTCGGTCACCTCCAGATACGATCTAAAACCAAAATTTGAAACCTTGCTCCCAAGTCCCGACTCGAAATGCCGCGCCTAAATTGAAATGCAAAATAAGGAGTACTAGTTGAAGCAGTAAGAATTTTTGGTGCGAGAGTGCGTACGACTAGACCTAACCAATGGTCGTGCTTTTTTGGGTTGTCGACGTTGAGCACGGTCCAAGATATGGTATGATATGGATATCTTCGACTAGGTTGGTTCCATACGAATAATGGGTCATGCTGGGTCCGAAAATTATACAAGATAGGCAGCATTGCTCTTGGTACAGCATAACCGATTGGACTGTGATTGGGTCGGTCCGGTACGGAAGTAGCAATTTCGTAAAAACCATCATATCTACAGTCCAGTCTATCATCAATTATCTTACCCTAACAGCTTAGCCCATCATTAAATACTACATCTCCTCTTCGCCTCCTCCCATAACCCAACCCGCGTAGTCACAATCTCCTTGTACATGTGTCGTATCCTCTCGCCCTTTCTCACCCTTGCTTCTTCCCTGCACTACCACATCCCTCGTCATCCCATGCCATCCCCTCCTCACCGTCTCCCGCAGTCTCGGTGCCAAATCTAGCAACCTTCGGTAACGCTGCTATCAGATACAACCTTGTAGCACTACACCACTAGCTTCGTCAACACATCCTGAGAAAAAAACAGTGGCAATCGAAGATGAAGAGACGACGACACCAGATCTCAACAATCTTCACCATCTTGAAGTCGGATCCAGCGATCTTTTTTCTAATGAATAAATAAAATTTATTTCTTTTCCTAATAATTGTGTGTAGCGGATCTTCGCCAGTGATCGACGCTCGCTCCTCGTCCTTTGTGTTGTCCGCGGTGATGGATTGACGATGGACGTCTACGACTCCACATGTCCAATATAACAAGACTTAGATTGACACGATACGACAATAACTTTAGACCTCGTTAAAGACGAGTCACAATATGGCGTAGCCACACATGCAGGCACGATACACCGTAGTCTGGAGCTCGTTGAACCTGCTCCCACCTCTACCTACGATGAAAGGGTGGTACAACTTGAGCTGGAGCGTGGAGGTGGGCGCAGACGTGGGGGTGGGAGGCAAGGTGAGGCGGCACAGCTGAGCTGGTACGGTACTCCAACCACCGCGGGTCGCGCTCATAGTCGTACGTCGCGTCGGCCGACGGGCACGACGGTGAGGACACCTCGCCCATTTTGCTCCCGGCCCGGGAGCTACGGCCAGCCGCCTGTGGCAATTCGTCGTGTGCGCCGTGCGCAGCTCCTAACCGCTCAGCTCGAGGTGTCGCTTGCGGTGTTCAGGACTTCTGTTCTGGTCTCGGTAGGGGTCTCCAGATATTCTGTGCAACCAGACCTTGTCGGTAGGTTTGTTTGTCCTTTCGTTTGACCAGCTTTGTGTAGTTGTATTCACTCTATTTCGCTATATTTGTTTATAAATAAAAATTTATTTAATGAGAAATAATTATACATATATTTATTAAATGGTATATTACAATCACTTAATGCATTCCAAAGCTTCTAAGTGTAAACAGAGAGTGAATAAATTATAATAACTATGTTCTTTCAATATATATATATATATATATATATATATATATATATATATATATATATATATATATATATATAAAACAGATAATTTCGAGGTTATGAAAAATATAGCAAAAGAGGGACTATTATTGTACAACCTTTACGATCCGACTAAGAATTCAACTCGGAAGCAATTTAAATGTTTTGCAAGCTGTTGCACTAAGCGGGAGAGAAAACAAGAGTCCTGGATAGAAACGCTAAAAACTCCAGGCCACGCTGTAGTTTAGGGGAAAAAAAAGGAGCTACACAGAAACAGAAAAAGAAAGAAGAACAGAAGCTGAATAGGCAACACCAACTCTAAGCTACTGAAACTCCTTGTCGGATTGAAGGAAGTGAGCTCCCAAATCCCAAACACGCGAGGACCACACCAACTCTAAGCTACTGAAACTCCTCGGCCGAATGGACATGCACGTCCACATGGGCTACTGCGGCTTCGGCGCCTTCAAGGAGCTCGCGGCCGACTACCACGGCGTCGACGACCACCACCCTCTCTTCCGGGAGATCGAAGCGCTGCTACGGGAGGTGGAGGTGGCGCCGGCGGAGGTCGCGGAGAAGTTGCTGATGACTGACGACGCCGACGCCGCCATTGAGATGGCCGCGAAGCTGCTGAGGGATACGAAGGCGGGGAGTGGGGAAGTTGGCGAGTACATTAAAAAGAAGCTGCACGTGGGGCCTAGGCTTCCGCGACGGCCAACGCCTGCGCCGGCTCCTCGCCGAGTCGTCGTGGGTATCGCAACACGGGTGATGTTTGACGAGGAATTGGGCGGTGTCTCAGTCTCACGAAGCCAGGGCCGCTGATCAGGGCGGCGTGCCCGAGGTGGAGAGCGCGAACAATGACGGGGACGGCGTAAGTAGTCTCTGTCCGTTATAAAATCGACGGTTCAGATCTCTCTGAAGCACTGTACGAAAACACGGCACCGAAATTTTTACTATGGCATCACTGTAGCAAATACGAGGGCTCATCCGGCCCATCTGATGTTTCGATCGGAGGTCCACGCCCATAGGGACTACTATGCACCTGATCTCCGTCCGAAACGACGACAGATATGCATATGAAAGTACCAATTGCTACCACAATTCGAAGATGGATGGTGATACACGACGATACACCGCTTTTTCATCATGTGAAAAATTAGCGTAAAATGCCCTAGATATTTATGCGGATAAAGAAGTAGTACTCATTTTTAGATCCTCGCGTTTTAGGAAAGGTGCGCCTATTTTCTAGGCAACTGATTTTTTTTAATTTCAATCATATTTTCCAGCTGTTGGATCGAAATCCAATAATCCTCATCTATTTCCCACTTCATGTATACGCCCAATGCTAATCCCCACCCCACCCATAGCCAGCCATCGCCGCCCCCTCCAAGCATGCCGCCTTATGTTGCCTACGCTAGCGAGTCTCGTTGATGAGCCCCTCCCAATCCCATACAGCTATCGATTGTGCCGACAGCACCCGCCTCCTTGTCCTCTATCTTGCCTCCACGTTCTTTTCGGATCCGCCACCATCTCCCGCCTCGAGCTCATTGCCAACCTGCTTGCCGCCTCCTTTGTCCTGTGGCAGAGGCAGCGCCATCTCCATGCCTCTGCTACGCCTTCCTACCCTCTAAGATTCGGAGAACCAGTGAACCTAAACCCTAACCGGTGAACTCGAATTCTAATCTGCCGACAACGGGAGACGACAATGCTGAAGAGGACGAGGATGACCGTGGCTGGAGCACCAATCACAATGCAATATCGAAAAGGTTAAGAGAATTGACCAGAATTTTGCAAAAAAAATTCAGGTGATTGGTGCTACAACTTTTTTGAAACAGAAGCAAGTGTACAACTCAACTTAGTAAAAAGATAAGGGTGTTGAGGACAGCAAAAAATGCATAACGCAATCGGTAATATCACTGGAGCTCTTGTAATCATAGATCTGAAGCCATTAAATGATGAAGAAAACAGTTTTTTCTTATCCGGCATCCATCCATCCTAGCTAGGCTTGGTAAAGTGGCGTTTGGTTGGGTGGATGATAGTGAATGAGATATGGTCATCTATGGATTTGAAGTTATTCATTTGTTTGGATGACTGGATTATTAGATATGGTCATCCAGTTTTTTAGAATATTCCCTCAAGATGCTGGATAGAGTTATCCAAAAAAAAGGTCGGGCGAGATCATCCAGTTTGTTGCATGAAGAGGTATACTCGGTCAAATTGTGGTCAAATTTTGTTCGAAAATTCAAATTTTGGTCAATTTTGTCCAAAAGTCAAATTCTGTTCGAAAATTAAAACTCGGTCAAATTTTGTTCAAAAATTAAAATTTTGATCAAATTTTATCCAAAAAAATCAAACCCAAATTTAAAATCTTGATTACAACTAGTGCATTCATCCAACCAAACAAAAAATTGACTCATCCTATCCGTTCTTATCCATCTAACCAAACAAAAAATTAGTTCATCTCTATCCACCCAACTAAACAGCTATCTGGATGGCTCCATCCCATCTAGACTAGATGACCATATTCCATACAATCTTATCCAGACAATCAAATACATGACCAGGGCTAGCCCACCCAACCTGGCACGAGTTGTTCAGGAATCAGGTCAGGCCGCCTCGCCTAGTTCTAGCACGTTAGCCCCAGGAACGTCTTGGTTTATTATGCCTCTATGCACAACACCAGGCAACTTTGGACCAAGATAAAGCACTTTGGTTTTAAGGACCTGTACAATAATATAATATTAGTTGTATATAAGTTTTTTTTCGCAGGATTTTTACTGATATATGAGAGAGAAAAAGGAGAGAGATGGTAGCTGTTTCTTCGTAAAGAGACGACTCAAGTCCAAAATTTTAGGTATACAGACGGCACAAAACACCATTGTATGAGTTATTATCTGTTGAGTTGAAATATGATATAAATTCCTACTCTATCTCTAATTAACTAACTCTATCTCTAATCTGATTTGTAACTCTATAAATATGACGTTATAGCCTATAGCAAGAGCTAGCGCTTTATTGTAAACATCTCCTTATATAATAATCGTTTTCGAGCGCTTATGGTTTTTTTTTCCGCAAATGTTTTTTATGAAAAATTCGTGTCTTTTGTTCTCTATTTTTTATATATTATTTACAATAAGTGGTATCAAAACATAGGAGGCGATGCGTACCCAAAACAGCTGCGCTACAGATCCATCAGAGAAGCAGCGATTCCTTGCGTGCGGAGAGAAGCAACAGGTGGTCAAAGCAACAAAGAGCAGCAGCCGTAGACGCCATCCACTGTAATCGCCACTCTGATTCAGCACGCGTGAACAGATCCGTTCGCTCAGCCGGCCGTGCCACGTGCCTCCGCACGCCACCTGACGCCTTCTGGAACTGCAGCCGGCGCAACAAAGCGACCACGAGAAGCAGTAAAGCAAAAGTGCAATGCAACAACACCTGCACAGTACTGCTACAGTACTCGCGCCCTGTAGCGGACCAGCAAGGTCTCTGGCGCCAGAAAACAGAGACAGAGAAAACAGAGGGAAGAAATAAAAAAATGAGAGATTTTCAGGTTTTCTTCTTCATGCCAATTCTGAAATACGACCTTCAGCTACTGAACTGAGACACAAGATTTTCTCTTTTGTAAGGCAAGATACAGGCTATTCTTATACAGCTCAATTTGGATGATGTTCTTTTGAATGATTGACAAGATGCCCACCGCATAATCCTTAGAGGAGAAACAACTCAAAGATCGTAAAGCCTTATCTCATATTCATCTTTATCTATCAAATAATATTCTATAGGAGGTTTTGAAGGAGAAAACCGTAGCCGCATTATGGTTAAAACTAAAGCAAATTTGCATGACCAATGATCTGACTAGTAAGATGCATTTGAAGCAGAAGTTTTATTCGCACAAGATGGCGGAAGGCGGATCATTATTAAACCACCTGACAATATTCAAAGAAGTAGTCTCGGATCTCGAGTCTATAGAGGCAAAATATGATGACGAAGATCTGGATCTTATTCTTTTATACTCATTGCCTAGTTCATGCTCTACGTTCAAAGATACAATTTTATATAGCCGAGATACTCTTACACTTAATGAAGTGCATAAAGCACTGCATGCGAAAGAAAAGATGAAACTCATGGTCCTGAACTAAAGTTCAAATTCACATGCAGAAGGCTTGATTGTTCGTGGTAGACAACAGGATAGGAGTTCAAACGGCGAATCAAAAGGCCAAAGCCCGAGTAGAAATTACAGAGGCAAATCAAAATCCAGAGGAAGGTACAAGTCGTGCAAGTTTTGCAAGAAAAGGTGGACACGACATATCTGAGTACTGGTGGGTAAAGAAAAAGGAGAAAATGAATAGCAACTAAGCAAGATTCTGATGGTGATGTTCTCGTTGTCATTGCCGGTGATTCTAAAAGTGACGACGAGTGGATTCTTGATTCAGCCTACACATTCCACGTGAGCCCAAACCGTGAGTGGTTCATTGAATATGAAGCTACGCCAAGTGGATCCGTATTGATGGGTGATAATACACCATGCAAGATTGCAAACATTGGTTCAATCCAGATCAAGATGTTTGATGGCACCGTCAGAACTTTGACGGATGTTTGACACATCCCAAATTTAAAGAGAAGTCTTGTCTCTCTAAATACTCTTGATGCTAAAGGATACAAATATTCAAGTGAATGTGGAGTTTTTGAAGGTCTCTAAAGGCTCTTTTGTTGTGATGAAAGGTGATATGAAGACTGCCAACCTATATGATCTGTGAGGCACTACAATTTCAGGTAATGTTGCTATTGCCTCAAATAAACCATCTGATTCTAATGCTACTAATCTTTGGAATATGCGTTTGGGGCATATAAGTGAAATTGGCATGATGGAGTTATGCAAAAGAGGACTTCTTGATGATCAAAGTATTGACAAGTTAAAAATTTTGTGAACACTGTGTCTTCGGCAAGCAAAAGAGGGTGAAATTCAGCACTGCAACTCACTCTACAAAAGACATATTGGATTATGTTCACTCAGATTTGTGGGGAGAATCCCCCGTTCCATCACTTGGAGGTGCTAGCTACATGTTGACCATCATTGATGATTACTGAAGAAGAGTTTGGCCATATTTCATAAAGCACAAATAGGATGTATTCCAAACATTCAAGGAGTGGAAATTATGATTGAAAAACAAACTGGCAAGCATGTAAAGAAGCTGCGTACCGATAATGGCTTGGAGTTTTGTTCTAGACAATTTAAAGCTTTATACAGATCAGAGGGTATTGTGAGACATTACACTATTCCAGGTACTCCTCAACAAAATGGTGTGGCCGAACGCATGAACAGAACCATCATGGAGAAGATATGTTGCATGTTATCAAACTCTGGCTTATCTAGAAGTTATTGGGCAGAAGCCGCATCCACTGCTTGTTATTTAATCAATCGGTCACCAAACCTGGCAATTGATAAGAAGACTCCAATTGAGATATGGTCCGATTCTTCAACAGATTATTCAAAATTGAGAATATTTGGTTATCCTTCTTATACTCATGTTAACAATAATTAATAATTAAAAGCATGCATTATTAATTACATGAACCTATCTATCCTATGTCCAGGTGCAATATACTACTCATGATTGCAATGGCAATGAACAGAATGCAAATATGAGCTATCAATCTCCTTAAATAATTAATTTTACAACATGTCTAGCCTCATTTTAACATGTCACATAGCATTATTTGATTCATGTACTACTTGCAGTTCTTATGAATATGATAGCATGGTTTGTTGATTAATGGTATGCATGCAACATGTCATTATCCAAAATGATAATTATGGTGATAATGAGATGCAACTAATCCATTACACTAGATGTGCAGCAACATGAACATGATAAAATGATAGAACTATAATGCAATGCGATGGATGCAATTATGCATAGTCAGCTTACATAGAGAAAGATATTTATGCAACAGTATTAATATATGCCAAACCAATATATCCTTATACAACAAGAAAAACTAAATTCTCACTCCTACTCTTTTTAAAAGGAGTTAATCAACGCTGGTGGTCAGACTATTGTCATCAAATATTTAAAATTAAGCATACTACTGTCATTTGACAAGATAAGAGTTATAAATATAGCTAGTGTCATTTAAACTCTTTATTCTTTGATAATATAATTTCCTCAAGAATCACCTTTTTGCTATATGTGCACAGTAAGCTCTAGTCCCTTTCTTAACACTTAATAGCTTAATAGGATTTATGATAAACATGTAGGATCTACTTGATGGGTCAGTCAGCAGGAGCACATATTGCAGCATGTGCCTTTATGGCCTATGGGGCAGGCAGTAAAAGAATCTAGCGGGCAGTCCATTTCTTGTAGTGTTACTCAAATCAAAGCATACTTCGGTTTATCTGGAGGGTGAGATCTTAGGTTCCTTCTTGATTAGCTTTTTATTGTGTGATTATTTTGACTACTGCTGAGATTGGTACATGAACCGAGCTGGTACAAGAATCAGAGCCCTTGTTAGGCTGTGCTAACTTTTAGGATTATTCTTTTTTAATTCTCCTTAAAACCCATAGTGAAAGGTTAGATTATTGTCCTCAGCATATTGAGTGTCTGCTTTGGAAGATATTGCCCTCAGCATATTTGGTCAGATATTGGGGAAACATTTGATTGCCCTTTTGAGTCTTAAAAAAGTAATTACATCGATCAATTTACATGTTATTTTGGCATGTGAGCCAATGGGAATGTATCCAAATGAGAACTAGTCTTAAATACGAGAATTGAACTAATAATCTTCATCATTGTATTGCATCCAAATGACGCAGGTTTGTCACTAAAAATGTAAAAACCACAACATCTTTAGAAGACGCTATGAATTATTCCATGTTGTGCTCCCTCATTCTCCTATTTTAAGGGTAGTCACTTATATATGCTTCCCTGTATAACAATATGCACAATAAAAATTTGATCCAAGATTTTGGATTGATGTTGCCACTAAACTACTTCAACCAGCTCCAATTTGAATCTAGAATCTGTAACAATAATCATACACATTTATAATTTATTATGTCAACTTCCTGTAACCGTGACTTTAGTGAACCATCAACGCAATGAAGTTAGTTCTAATCTATTAACGGGGTACATTCACTTTCTCAATATCATGTGGAGTTTGATAGACTCTATACTTCAAAGTTTTTTTACGGGGACAGTAGGGGAGGGTCCTACTGATAATAATATTTATTAATATAAAGTACATAATTAACATAATTACATAAAAGATCCACAAGATCCAAAAAAATCTCTAACTCGGGTTAGCTACTACTCAAGGCAACTAATTACGAAATGAACTAACTCATTTAAGTTCTACTAATCCATCTTTCCAAAGCATCAACCATCTTAGAGGAAGTTCTGAACTTCAACGATTCCAAATCCATTAAAAATAACCACTTCCACCTGAACTTGTTGGGAGGAATTTTCTCAAAAATGCACTTATTTCTTTGAATCCATATGTTCTAGCAGCCTAAAGTAGTAAGTTCTTTGATGAATATTTGTGCATATCCAACTTGTGACTTAGCAAGAGACAACATGTCCATAATATCTAAAGAGGTATTCCAATTGATTTAAATCAAATTCCAACAATCTTTACTAAATTGGCACTCAGAGAAAAGATGCATTCACTCCGTTAATAGGAAATGGGAGAAATTTGCAAATTTCTAGAGAAAGCCAAGTAAGTATTCTTTGTTGAAAATAATTATGAGCTCTAAATGTATGTGACCATGAGTCCGTATTTCTACCAAAATTCACCAGAGACCATGGTTGTTACAGCGTCGCTTAAGCGGTAAGGCGGTCACGGGGGTTACTCCACGGCCTTGCCTTGCCAGAGACCCATGCGGCTTCCGCCTTGTGGGCAAGGCTTCTCTATGGCGTTGCCATGGCACAATTAGGCGTCTCCTGGAGGCAAGGCGAGTGCCATGGAGGTGGGTGTTGATTGGGGTTCAATTATTGAGCGGGAAGGAAAAGCAGAGCGTAGGAGTGAGGGCTGGAGTGAGGGAAAGGGTGGCCTAAAAGGAGTTCCAAAGTAGAAATGATTGAAGAGAGAGGGAAAGAGCGAGAGTCACCAAAACAGAGATGGAGGAAGGGAAGCTCCTCCAAGCCTCCAACTCTAGCCGTAGCAATCCCCATCCCCGTCGGCTCCGGCACCAGCACAACCACTCCCCTAGGTTGCCCACTCCCTCCAGGCCTCCCATCGTCATCTTGGTCTCCAGATACATCTCCGTCCACAACAACGAAGCTCAACACTGCCATCCCCATCACCGTCCATACTCCATTGCAGCACAGATTGACATCGCCATCCCTGTTCTAGGTTTGCTTCCTCTCTCTCACCCCCTTGTGCTCTCTTCTTCTCTCCTCTTTGCTCTGCTATGTTTCTTCCTTATCTGTTTTTGCTGGTTCTTATTCCTTCCTCTCTGTTTTTGATGTGTGCCTTATTCCTTCTTTTTTGTTTTTTGCTGGCTAGATTGAGACATTAAGGAGTTGAGGCCAAGGAAGTGTGAGAAAAGGACGAAGGGTAATTGAAGAGAAGACAAAGGAAATATAAAGGCTAGACTAGCTAGTCATGTGGGTCCGTCAGGGAGGTGGCACAATAGTCAAAGGTCGCACAGTGCATCATTCAAGAAAGAGGGAGGTTAGGGAGGTGGTACTAATCCAGTATTTCCTATTTTGTTTTTACTTAATTTGCTACTATACTAAGTTAGGGTGTGTGTATAGCATCGCATCACCTCGTGCCTTAAGCGCTTTGGTGGTAAAAAGGTGGTGAGTTGCTGTGATAACCCGGGGGGTTATTAGGGTTAAATAAAAATCATTAATCAACTAATCAAGCAATAAAAGCAATTAGGCAAAGTAATTAAAATGTAAGGATTTGAGAATTGCCGTCAATCCCGCAGTGAAGGCAGCGCTCATCGAGATACCTAATCTATTCAAGGGCCAGACCGGCACCTCTTGCTAAACTGGAGTTCATCATTTGGCGAGTAGTAACAAACCTGGTACGGTTGCGAGTACTGTTAGTAAAAAGTGCGAGAAATGACCTCCATGCCCTTAGAGCCAGTAAGGAGTAGTAAAAAGCCAAGGGTAAAAGGGGTAAGTGCCAGCGGTGAAAATGGCATAAAGGAAGCTAGTGAGGAGTCTGCCGAATGCACAGCCATCACACAGTTCATTCACTCCCCCTTCCTCACACACAAACCGAGAGAGCACAGCAAGCATAGCCAGAGAGCTGCCAAGAGGAGAAGGCCAAGAGGGAGGCCAAAAGAGAAGGAGGAGGGAATCTAGAAGATGAGTAATGAGAATCTAGAGGAGGAGTAAAGAGAGTCCAGAAGCTAGCTTATCCAGGAGGAGGAGGTTAAGCTCAGCATCTGCAACCCTCTTCCTCACACCAGCAACTTCATCCACATCAACATCAGTACCTAGCTCCCAATCGAACCAACATCAAGTGCACATCTACAGTAGCCATGGCAGTAGCAGTGCAATGTAGCATGCACAAGAGGGTAGATCGGGTAGCTAGCTAGCAGATGGAGTAGGGTAGCCAGTGGATCAGGCTAGACCCTAGTGGTCTCAGTAGTAGGGGTAGCCTTAAGGGCAGTGAAAAGCGTCCTAGAAAATAAGCAAAATCCCCCTCGGCATGTGGGTAAAGCCAGTGTCGTCTGCTTCCTTCCAAAAGCTAGAGCAATCCCCAACGATCATCATAGACCCCCATCATCTTAAGCAAAATCAGTAAAAATAGCAAGTAAAATCTGCAAGAAAATAAATATGGGTAGCAGTAGTAGTAAACCCTAGATTAGCAAGCCAGTAGAGCCAGGGAGAGGGAGATGAGCTAGCTGTGTGAGCTCTGTCCAAAGGTAGGAGGAGGTGAGCTGAGGTCGAGGAGGGAGCTATGGCTGGAGTCAGCGTCGAGTGGAGGAGAGGCGGCGAGGAGGACAGCAGGTAGTCGGTTGGGTTGGAGCCAGCAGCACCAGCGGAGCAGCGATCGGAGCCGCTTGCGCTAGGGAGTCGGAGCAGGGCTGCGAGGCCAGCCTTGGCCGGAGCTGCCAACACTAGGCCGAGGTGCTGTGCTGGGTGAGGCCAGGCCAGCCACCGAATAAGGAGGGAGGAGGAGAGACTCGGCCGGGTGGAGGAGAGGAAGGGAGTAGTTGAGCAGGGGAAAGGAGTAGAGATGAGTGGCCGCTGGATGGAGGAGCAAAGAAGAGGAGGTGAGGTTGACTACAGAAAAGAAAAGGGGAGAGGGCGATGCAGCCGAGAGGCTGTCGGCCAGAAAAAAGGAAAAAGAGAAGAGATAGGAAAGAAAAAGGGAAGAGAAGAAAAAGGAAGAAAGGGAAAAAGAAAAGGGGAAAATGGAAAAAGAGAAAAGAAAAGAGAAAAAGTGAGGAAGTAGGAAAAATAATCTGCTGCGGCGAACCGTGTTGGTTTTATTAATCAATTTGCGGATCGCTTAAAAATCGCCAACATTATATTAACTAAAATATGCCAAGATAAAAGTGTACGACAAATCAGAAAATGGTTGGACGCCAGAATAAAACGTTCACATTAATTTCCAGGATTAATGCTCTATGATTTCAGGACTCGACTTGAACCTTCCAGTCGGCCGGCTTAGAATACGGGCGAGGTCGTACATTCCAATTTTACACCAGGCAAGATTCTTGTTGATCACCTTTACAAATGCTTTTAAGCGTTTTCATATATCTATACATATCATCACTGCATTGAAAATCTTATATTGCAATTGAAAACTTTAAATCGGATTCGGATGGAAAGAGGTGTTGTGAATGAGATGATGAGATGGTAAATGGAATGGTTGAAATGATGTTTAGCTCGCCCACGAATGGAGTCGTGGATATGATTTTAGCGTTAAGTATAGTGGGTAGAGGGTGCCGAAGAAGACGGCGTGTTGATGACAAGGCGGGTTGATGCCTAGTCGGTGGGGCCCTCTACATAGGCTATAATATAAGTATCAACCATAGTGAGATGAATCTCTGCTAGAAAAGGTTGTCCTATGAAGGTGTTACGATCTCCACATTAGGTAAGAGTAGTGTCGGCGTTTCGAGCACCAGCAAGTAAATTTGTAAGTCTAAGGAGCCACGCGTTCCCACTCCCTGAATGGTTAGACTCGGAAGCCCAAGATGTATACTGGTTCGGGCTGAATATCCCTACTCCAGTTCGTGTGGTGGTATTGTATTGTCTTCAGGGCGGATGGTTATACAGTGTTTACAAGAGCGAGCTAAGAGCCTTAGCGCAAGAATGCTCGTTGCTTGTGTGTGTGTCTCTTTTCTCTCTCTCCCTTCCCCGGGGGTTCCTGCCTTCTTTTATACAGTAGGAAGGGGCAGGTTACATCGAGAGTTGGGGAAGGGTGAGGTGACCTATGCTAAGAGCTTCGGTCCTTCGTTCTGTCGACTGGTCACCGCTCGTCTTGCCCACGCTGGGTCGGTAGTCTTGTTGGGCGGAGCAGTTAGCTACTTCGTTGGGAAATGGCGCACCTACCTTCTGTGAGCCTGACGAGTGTTGACGTTGCTGTGTATAACGTTGGTGCTGCCTCGGGAGGGAGCGTGCTTGCGTGTCGTACGTGACTGGTCGATGGGACTGGAAGCTTGACTTCAGCAGTGGAAGGGGCCACCTGCTCTCGTATAGTCACCTCGATTGACCCCGTCCGTGGGGCACGTGGCTGTGGGCCGGTGGGGGCTTCGACACGCGGCCCTCGGTGGAGGTTGCCTTGGTTTGATCAGAGTCGAGGGATCCGACCTGCTGTGGAGGTCGGGAGCCCTGCTTGGTCGGGATGCCTATCCCGACGGTCGAGAATGGGCGCCCCGTGGCCCCGCAGTTCTTTGATCGGTAGTGGGCCGGAGCGCTCGCTAGGCTCGAGTTATGCTTGAGGCACTGCTCGCCACCGGGCCGCTGGGGTACCCCGTATGAGTATTCGTCAAGAGCCCCCAACCCCGAGCGAGTTCGGCAGATTCGGTTGGGGTTGAGCTTGAATGTGAATGGCGATCGGGCCCGATTGACGGTCCGACCGACTAGGCCAACCGGCTTCGCCAGTGTACCCCGACGATTCGACGGCCGCTCGAACTCGGCCGGGGCATTCAACCGCCGGGCTTTTAATCGCTTTGCGCTGTCGCGCATGGCTTGGTTCACCTTGCCCGCTCGCCTTCTTGATCGCCGGGTTTTGGTGAAGGGCGCCGCTTTCGGCGCTTGTATTTATTCGGGACGCTCGATCTCCTCCGTCTGGTATATAAGGGCGCTGCCGCTTGTTTGAGTGATCGCCCCAAACCGAGTCCTCTTTGCAATCCTCTATATGGCTTCGAGGCATCCACCGATCTTCGACTTTGGTGATGACGACGAGGTGGAGGAAGAAGATCCTCTGGCCGAGCTCTGGGCTGAGCACGACCAGGCGATGACCGAGCTCACGGAGGAAGAGGAGGCCGTGGCCCGCGACATTGCCGCCGTCGACGCGCTGCTTGGGGTCGTCCCGGCTCTTCGAGGTGAGGGCGCCTCCCGGAGGCGATGGTGCAGTGCGCCATGGTAGCCGTCGATCGGGTGGCATCGCGGGATTTACGCTACCGGTCGCCGTCGGTCGCGGCGAGGCGGCGCCGACGGACCGAATTTATGTAGCCGTCGGCGACGCGACACGATGCAAAGATCGATGCTCAAGATATGATACTTGGTGCAGAAATAGCTCCGCCATATCTTGTAGCCTTGCGTAGTGTTTGAATCACGCACCTCATGTAACATGGTGTAAAGTTTGAGCCTGTTGGCCTATAATGAAATCTCCTTTTTCCTTATGACTGTCTTTGCAATGAGCTTGTTTCGATTATTTTCCAACTTGGCCCTCGAGAATCGGTAATTGGTAGGTGATTGCTTCTTTCTGGGTGCGAGCAGTCGGGCGTGCGAAGGGACGACCGGATGCGTCTTCGTGAGGTTCGGGTGTCCGAGTGCTCGTTTAACGTCGTAGTTAGACTGTGGGATGACCGGATGCCTCTTCGTGAGGTTCGGGTGTCCGAGTGCTCGTTTAACGTCGTAGCTAGACCGTGGGACGACCGGATGCCTCTTCCCGAGGTTCGGTGTCCGAGTGCTCGCTTAACGCCGTAGCTAGACCGTGGACGACCGGATGCCTCTTCCCGAGGTTCGTGTCCGAGTGCTCGCTTAACGCCGTAGCTAGACCGTGGGGCGACCGGATGCCTCTTCGTGAGGTTCGGTGTCCGAGTGCTCGCTTAACGTCGTAGCTAGACCGTGGGACGACCGGATGCCTCTTCGTGAGGTTCGGTGTCCGAGTGCTCGCTTAACGTCGTAGCTAGATCGCGTGCCTTGGTCGGCAGGGACGACTAGATGCCTCTTCGTGAGGTTCGGGTGTCCGAGTGCTCGTTTAACGTCGTAGCTAGACCGTGGGACGACCGGATGCCTCTTCGTGAGGTTCGGGGTGTTCGAGTGCTCGTTTAACGTCGTAGCTAGACCGTGGGACGACCGGATGCCTCTTCGTGAGGTTCGGGTGTCCGAGTGCTCGTTTAACGTCGAAGCTAGATCGTGGGACGACCGGATGCCTCTTCGTGAGGTTCGAGTGTCCGAGTGCTCGTTTAACGTCGTAGCTAGACCGTGCCTTGGTCGGCAGGGACGACCGGATGCCTCTTCGTGAGGTTCGTGTCCGAGTGCTCGCTTAACGTCGAGCTAGACCGTGGACGACCGGATGCCTCTTCGTGAGGTTCGGTGTCCGAGTGCTCGCTTAACGTCGAGCTAGACCGTGCCTTGGTCGGCGGGATGACCGGATGCCTCTTCGTGAGGTTCGGTGTTCGAGTGCTCGCTTAACGTCGTAGCTAGACCGTGGGACGACCGGATGCCTCTTCGTGAGGTTCGGGTGTCCGAGTGCTCGCTTAACGTCAGAGCTAGACCGTGGGATGACCGGATGCCTCTTCGTGAGGTTCGTGTCCGAGTGCTCGCTTAACGTCGTAGCTAGACCGTGGGACGACCGGATGCCTCTTCGTGAGGTTCGGTGTCCGAGTGCTCGCTTAACGTCGTAGCTAGACCGCGCCTTGGTGGCGCAGGGATGACCGGATGCCTCTTCATGAGGTTCGGTGTCCGAGTGCTCGCTTAACGTCGTAGCTAGACCGTGGGACGACCGGATGTCTCTTTGTGAGGTTTGGATGTCCGAGTGCTCGTTTAACGTCGTAGCTAGATCGTGCTTTGGTCGGCAGGGACGACCGGATGCCTCTTCGTGAGGTTCGGGTGTCCGAGTGCTCGTTTAACGTCGTAGCTAGACCGTGGGACGATCGGATGCCTCCTCGTGAGGTTCGGGTGTCCGAGTGCTCGTTTAACGTCGTAGCTAGACCGTGGGACGACCGGATGCCTCTTCGTGAGGTTCGGGGTGTTCGAGTGCTCGTTTAACGTCGTAGCTAGACCGTGGGACGACCGGATGCCTCTTCGTGAGGTTCGGTGTCCGAGTGCTCGCTTAACGCCGGCTAGATCGTGGGACGACCGGATGCCTCTTCGTGAGGTTCGAGTGTCCGAGTGCTCGTTTAACGTCGTAGCTAGACCGGGCCTTGGTCGGCAGGGACGACCGGATGCCTCTTCGTGAGGTTCGGGTGTCCGAGTGCTCGTTTAACGTCGTAGCTAGACCGTGGGACGACCGGATGCCTCTTCGTGAGGTTCGGGTGTCCGAGTGCTCGTTTAACGTCGTAGCTAGACCGTGCCTTGGTCGGCAGGGATGACCGGATGCCTCTTCGTGAGGTTCGGGTGTTCGAGTGCTCGTTTAACGTCGTAGCTAGACCGTGGGACGACCGGATGCCTCTTCGTGAGGTTCGGTGTCCGAGTGCTCGTTTAACGTCGTAGCTAGACCGTGGGATGACCGGATGCCTCTTCGTGAGGTTCGGGTGTCCGAGTGCTCGTTTAACGTCGTAGCTAGACCGTGGGACGACCGGATGCCTCTTCGTGAGGTTCGGGTGTCCGAGTGCTCGTTTAACGTCGTAGCTAGACCGTGCCTTGGTCGGCAGGGATGATCGGATGCCTCTTCGTGAGGTTCGGGTGTCCGAGTGCTCGTTTAACGTCGTAGCTAGACCGTGGGACGACCGGATGTCTCTTTGTGAGGTTTGGATGTCCGAGTGCTCGTTTAACGTCGTAGCTAGACCGTGCTTTGGTCGGCAGGGACGACCGGATGCCTCTTCGTGAGGTTCGGGTGTCCGAGTGCTCGTTTAACGTCGTAGCTAGACCGTGGGACGATCGGATGCCTCCTCGTGAGGTTCGGGTGTCCGAGTGCTCGTTTAACGTCGTAGCTAGACCGTGCCTTGGTCAGCAGGGACGACCGGATGCCTCTTCGTGAGGTTCGGGTGTTCGAGTGCTCGTTTAACGTCGTAGCTAGACCGTGGGACGACCGGATGCCTCTTCGTGAGGTTCGGATGTCCGAGTGCTCATTTAACGTCGTAGCTAGACGTGGCTCGTTTTACGTCGTAGCTGGACGTGGCTCGTTTTACGTCGTAGCTGGACGTGGGGCATCCATCCCGAGTCCTCGTCCGGCGAGGGTAGCTGCGAGAGAAGTGGCCGCCGTCTATCCCACACGTGTACCCCGTCCGCAGTGTGGGACTGGAGGGGTGGCGACGCGCTTTCCTCGTTGGTTCGAACGCCGTGCTCGTGGAGCAAATAATGTAGTCCGAGTGGGTCCTCTGAGGTCCCGCCTGGGGGACCCTTCCGAGCGGACGGTCCCGAGTAGGTGTCCTCACCTGCCGTGGGCGACCCATAAGAAACCTTTCTTTACTCGATCCGTGTCGGACCGGGTCATCCGCCGACCTGTGGCACACCGGTCGTCGCCCATCGATGAGCTCCCGGAGAGTGTGAAGTATGGTCTCTGACACGAGTAGAGGCGATTGGGTCATCACCGACCCAACGGGATCTCTGGGACTCGCCTCGCACCCGCCCTTGCTCGGTTTTTCTTTGGCGGCCTTACATCCATCCGTGGGATAGGCCTTTAGAACCCACACTTTGGTGGGCCCCTGCGCGAGCCATTGAGCTCTTGCCGCTTTGGGGTCAGCTGCCCAAAGAGCCTTCACACACGCCCGGCAACCGCCCCGCCTAAAGGCGAGAGCGAGAGGTCTCGGACTCGTGGCCCGAGGCGTTGTCTTTACGGCCTACCGCCTTGTCGATTAAATGCGAGTGGAATTGGAACCGGAGTTACCAGCGCCAAATGCAGCAGACGAGGGTGTACGTGACGCCGCCGAGGGGTGCTTGTTCGGTCGGCGCCCGCTCGTCTTCTATAAATACGTCGCTGGGACGTTCTCGGGTAGTTAAACGCTCTTGCCTTCCTCATCTTCCAGCCCTTTGCCTAAGACAAGAAAAAGCAAAAAAGAGCTTTCTCCCTTCCTCACCTTTCCGCCGTCTTTTCGCGAGGATGTCGTGGTCGAGTGCTCGCCTGTGCCACCGCGGCGCTTGGCTTGGTGAAGAAAGGCTTCCTCCTTGCACAGGATCTTTCCCACTGGAGGGTGCCGACGGGGGCCGCCGTCCCTTCACCGGGGGACGACGAGGTCGTAGTGCCTGCCTCGTTCTTCGAGCGCGGTTTCGGCCTGCCACTGCACCCGTTCGTTCAAGGGCTGCTCTTCCATTACAAGGCAGAGGTACACCATCTTAACCCCAACGGGGTCCTCCACATCGCCATTTTCATCACGCTTTGTGAGGCCTTCTTGGGGATCGAGCCGCACTGGGCGCTGTGGAGGTACTTTTTCTAAGCAAGGCTCGAAGGTCAAGCCACCGATGCTACGGCGCCCTCGTTGTCCTCCGCCTCCAGCTTCGGCCGGCGGAGCTCTGAGTACCTCGACGCCAAGCTACCATCGCCCAACAAGGGATGGCGCTCGAGTGGTTTTACGCTCGAATGTCGAGACGCCCACCGCTCACCGCCGCCTTCGTGGCGGGGAAGAATGGACCTGGGGTGCTAATAAGAAGGAGAAGAAGAAGGTGGCCCTGATCGTGGAGCAGTCGTGGCTCTAAGGAGCAGAGGCTCACCGGACGCCGCCGTGCGTGCCTTCATGGGGATGCACGTGCAACCCCTCATGCACAGGCCGCGCCCCCTATTCCGCTATGAGGGGGCGTCCGATAAGATGAGGATGGCGGAGCCCGAGCTCGCCGCGACCGAGGTCAAAGCTCGGGTTGCCGCCGAACGGGCTAAGCGCTCATCGAGATCGCGGTGGCCACCCGAGCTATTCTCGACGGCCCACCCCAAACCGTAGGTCGGGCGGTCTTCTCCTCGCCTCTCTTCCCTTTGCCTTTGGCGCCCGATCGACCGGTGTTTTCGCATCTTCTAGGGATCTCGGAATGGTCTCCCGGGCGTTGCTCCGGGAGAAGGCGCCGAGGGTCGCGCCTGCGCGGAGGCCAAGATACCTGACTCCTCCCGCAAGAAGCGGAAGGAGGAGGAGAGGAAGAAGAAGAAGAAGGAGGCGCGAGGGCCGCCGTGGTGAGGACGTGTCCGAGACCACCGCCGC
The DNA here is from genome assembly GCA_036346275.1 of Otatea glauca. Taxonomy (NCBI): domain Eukaryota; kingdom Viridiplantae; phylum Streptophyta; class Magnoliopsida; order Poales; family Poaceae; genus Otatea; species Otatea glauca. Next base: position 27,586,189 of record CM070712.1, read on the forward strand.
AGGGCGCCCTCCATCGACAATGGCGGGAGCCTCTGCCACCCATACCGTGGTTCTTTTCTCGACTCGCCGACCGGAGGTGGCCCGAGTGGGGGCCCGACGGAGGGCGACTGCGTAGGCACCGCGGCCGAGGGGCCCCGGGCGGAGGGCGACCGTGCGGTTGACGTCGTTGTCGCGCCTCCAGTGGAGGCGGCCCTTGTGGAGGCGGTTTCGGGGAAGCGGCCGGCGGATCTGCCCCTTGGAGGGGGACCGGCAAAGAGGGCGCGCTTGCCGCGCACCCGCTCGGCTCAGTAAGTACTCCTTTCCTCGTTTGAACATTGTTGCCGCAAAGTTGCCCGAATAGCTCCTAAGTGCTTGCGGTGTGCAGCGCCTATACGGGTGTGACCGTGGCCGCAGTTACGGCGCGCCCTGTGGTGGCTCCGCAAGGGGCGGCGCCGTTCCCACCACCGGAAGAGTCGCACGGAGGCGGGGCGCTGCAGTCGGTGCCGGAGGCGTCAACTGAGTTGGCGGTGGTCGTGGCGCAGGCGGCCGAGCTGGGGCACGCCGAGGGCGCGCTTGCCATCGGAGGGACGGGGCCTCACCTAGAGGCCGAGGTCGGTGAGGAGCTCCCGCCGCCTCCGCCAGGGACGCCGCCGGGTGGTGCGATCGTCGTTACAGAGGGGGAATCGACGACGACGCTACGCGCGAGCTCGCTGGCGTAGACGGTGCCGGTGCTAGAGACGTCCGACCCCGTGCCTCAAGGGGAGGCATCAGTCGAAGCCCCACAGGTGCAGGCCGCCGAGGGGATTCCCGAGGGGCCCATTTCACCATCCTTGCCCGTGGGGCCCGGCCGGTGGCGCCCCATCCGAACGGGCGCCGAGGGCTCGTCGCCGGTATGGCCTCATGAGGTCGGGACCTTGGGCGAAGCCTGAGGAGAGCGAGTGGGCCGCCTCCAAAGATGGCGCCAGACGCCGGCCGAGATGGACCAGATCCTAAGGGTCGACTCTCGCTCGAATCCTCTAGCAGGCGTTGGGCGTGATCGCCGGGAGTCCGACCGTTAGCATGGTAAGTTGATCGGAAGCCCGCCTCGCACCTTCCGGCGAATTTGCGTGAGACTGACGGAGTGTTCGTGATTTTACAAGATCTGCGGGCCCGCCCGAGGGCAAGGTCGAGCTCCTACGCTTGGACAGCCAAATGGTGGCCGCCGTGGAGGAATGCACCGGTCGCGCTCGAGCTACGCCTGGCTCAGGAGGCTCTGACCATCCGGCGAGAGGAAACGGCGGAGGCCCGCCAAGAGCTGGATCGGGCCACGAAGGCCCTCTTCGAAGAGCGCCTGGGGGCCAAGTCTCTGAGGACGAGGGTGGCGGAACTCGAGTTCCTCCTGGCGGAGGCTGTCGGCGCCAAGGATGTTGCCGTCACCGCAGAGGGGCCGCATGCAGCGCAGCGCCCCGCTCATAAACGAAAGGGACCAGCCCGGAAGACGCCGACCGAGTGCGTTCGAAAGTGAGACCGCCGAAGGAGCCGCTTTCTTGAGGACCTCATACGAGGGGGTCAGGGAAGAAACCAACAACTTGGCGAGTTCTATAGCCGGTAAGTGTCTCAACTCCTTAGTTAATTCTGCCAGCGCGACTCATAAGGCGTGCTCATCTGGAGATGTTGTGATCCGCAGAGCTGTAGAAGAATTTGAACGTTGCTATAGAGGCGCGGAAGGACGCTCAAGGCTCGTGGACAAGGCGGTCACTGCATGACGGGCGCAGCGCTACCGAGGTAGCCGAAGGTGGTCGGGCCGAGCTAGCCGCGAATCGAGGCCTTTCGCAAGGCCGCCAAAGATGTTCGCGATCGGGTCCTTGGAACTGCGGCGGCCCGAGCGCTCGCCCCATGTCGCTCGAGTGCCGGCGCGCTGAGAGAGCGCCGACCGTTAGTGCCGTGCCTTGAGCTTCCTCGGCCGGTCAATACCGCTCTCACTACGACGATATCGACCTTGCGGTGGTGAGCAAGGCGCCGCTGAACCGGACCGACGATTTAGATCGGATGTGTTCGAGCTCAAGTTGAGCCGCACGCCGGAGATCGCCACCACATCCCGCCGCAGAGTGCCCTCCAAGAAGAATAAATAGAAGTTAGATTTGTACTCCTTTATTGTAAAGACTATTGTTCAGAATAATCTTAAACTTATCGTTCTCGTGATGCCTCCGCCCTCTTTATGTCATGGTGGGTGCTCGACCGCCATAGCCGTAAGGACCACCGGGTCACTTGCGCGTAGGTCGTCGCCGAGAGGGGCGAGAGGATAGGAACTTTTGGTCATGCAAAGAAGCTTACACGCACTTGTTAGGGATAGGAGTGTTCCGATCGCCAAAGATCGCCCACTCGCACTTCCTTCTTCCGCTAAGTGCTACTTGCAACCGTAGCCGGGCGTAGGCCGTGAGCACTCGGTCGAGAGGGTTACCGCCGGATGGACCTCTTGACCGGCCGAGTCACCGACCCGCATGAGCGCGTGAGTTAGCCGAAGTTTGCGCGTGAGAGAGTGCTCCCGACCGCCAAAGGTCACTCCGCCGTACCTCCTTCTTCCGCCGGCGCTACTTAGCAACCGTGAGCCGCTGGGCGAGGCCGAGCACTCGGTCGAGAGGGTTACCGCCGGCGACCTCGTGATCGGTCGGGTCACCGCCCCGCATAGGCGCCACCGTATACCTGGATGGGGCGCCATATAGCCCCGAGGCGCGCGCGACTGTGTGCTCGGAGGAGAAGTAAAGACGACGCAAGGAATAAGAAAAGGACTTAGGATAAAAACGCCTTAACTTTTCTATGTTTCAATCGTTGGGGAGGACGCGCCATCCGTGTCCCCGAGTCGAAGGTGCCGCATCAAGAACCTCTCGCAACGGTGAAGGGGCCTTCCTGCGGCGAGAGCTTGTGCTTGTCTTTGCCGGTCCGACCGACGCAGACCAGTCGCCGCCGCTGAAGGATCGCCCTCGAACACCGTGGCCGTGGTAACGCCAGAGCTTGTTGATACTTGGCCGATCGTAGAATGGCTACATCGCGCGCCGCCAAGCCGGGTCGATGGCGCCTTGTTGCAGGTGAGCCCCGAGCCTCGCCGAAGGCTTGTAGTCTTGGGGCGCCGATTCCGTGCCTGGCTGGCGTGACGACTTCAAGACCAACACCATGAAGAACGGCAGAAACCCGCCGCCCGAGTCGGTGTGGTCCGCAAGCTCCAAAGGACGAGGGTAGCTCACCACCCATCGCCTCGCGAAATGCTTCACCGATCAAGATCCGTGGCTTAAGTCCTTGGAGGATCATGCCGCTTGCGCTGCTCGACCGACCGTCTCGTCGCGGGTGGGCCACGGCTGCCCAATCGACGCGGATGTTGAAGTCATCGCAGAACTCGAGGAACTCCTTCCCTGTGAACTGCGTCCCGTTGTCGGTGATGATAGAGTTCAGGACTCCAAACCGAAAGATGATGTCGCGGAAGAAGGTAGCCGCTTGTACCAACGTGACGCTCACGACCGGCTTGGCCTCTATCCACTTGGTGAACTTGTCCACCGCGACGAAGAGATGAGTAAAGCCCCCGGGCGCTTTCTTGAAGGGTTCGACCAGATCGAGTCCCCACACTGCAAACGGCCATGTGATGGGGATCGTCTACAAGGCCTGAGCTGGCAGATGCGTCTGTCGGGCGAAGAATTGGCATCATTCGCAGGTGCGTACAATCTGCTCGGCGTCGGACACGGCGGTCGGCCAGTAGAAACCTTGTCGAAAGGCCTTTCCTACCAGGGACCGGGGCGCGGCATGGTGACTGCAGACTCCGCCATGGATATCGAAAGCAAAGTTTCCCTTGGTCGGCCGAACGCACCTCCGAGGACCCCGAGGACTCTTTTGTAGAGTTCCTACCAACCGTAACGAAGGATTTCGCCACGAGCGAGGCGCCGTGCCTCGGTCGGTCGGCGGGAAGCGACCCGTCAGCCAGACGGTCGATAAAAGGCTTCCTCCAGTCGGATTCAGTTGTTAGCACGCCGCGGCTCGACCCGGCCAGGCCTACGCCCGATCGCACGACGGTTGGGGTGACCGTGCTCGGTAGGTCAGGAGACCGCTTGGCCGCCGAGTCCAACTGGATGGAAGGCTACAGAAGGTCGCAGACGAAGATCCCAGGTGGGACTGGCCCTCTGCTGGAGGCAAGATTAGCTAGGTAATCGCCTCACCGCTAGAAGGCTCGTAGCTATAGTGAAGCTCGAACCCTTGAACCGCTTCTTCGAGCTCGCGCACTTCTCGACAAGACGTGGCCATGCGGGCATCTCGTGGCTCCGCAGCCTTCATGACTGGTCGACGATAAGCTTGGAGTCCCGTGGACGAGAGTCGGCGAGCGCCGAGGTCGGCAATGATCCAAGACCGCTGACGAGCCTCAGATTTGGCGATGTTGTTGGTCGCGCCAAGAGCAACCTCGATGGCGATGAAGTCCGCTCCGAGCGGGAAATGATGATTTACTCCCGCGCTCGCCGTTTTGGTGTAGGACCCATCAAGTACATCGCCCAAGATTGGGGTCTTCGAATGCCGGTGGCGCTGGCTGGTCCACGCGGCGACAAAGTCGGCCAGTGGCTCGTGGACTTGATCGCCGCTCGAGGGACGATGTTATGCCGTGATCGCCGAGCTCGAGCGCCCACTTGGCTATCCTTCCCGAGGCGCCGCGGTTAGGGACGATCTCGCCGAAGCGGCGATGTGGTCACCACTGATGGCGTCGGTCGTCGGGCGTAATGGACGAGCTTTCTTTTGGCGATGAGCACCGCAGAGCAGCGCGACGCACGGGTACCGAGCCTTGACTCGGAAAGCACTTCACGATGAAGTAGATCGCCGTTGTACCTTGAGTTCACGGCTCTTCCGCTGCTCCACCACAAGGGCCGCGACCGACGACTTGGGCAAGGCGGCGATGTAGAGGAGCAGTGGGTTCACCGGTGCCGGGCAACCAGACCGAGGTGAGGACAAGAAGGCCTTCAAGCGGTGAGGGCCTCCCGAGCCTCCCGGTCCAAATTGCGATCGGATTTCTTAAGCACTCAGAGCAAGATTCCGCACCGCCAAGGCGAGACTCGAAACGGCTTAAGGCTGCAAGGCATCCAGTTAGCCTCTGGATTCCTTTGAGGTTGCCAACCGGGCCCATCCTTGCAATCGCCGAGATCTTCTCCTGGTTGGCCTCGATGCCGCGCTTGGAGACAATGAAACCGAGGAGCTTCCCCTTGGGGACCCCGAAGACGCACTTGTCGGGGTTGAGCTTTATGCGGAACCGCCGGAGGTTCGCGAAGGTCTCCCTAGGTCGGTGATGAGGTCGCCGCCTTCTCGGGTCTTCACGACGATGTCGCCGACGATGCCTCAATGTTGCGTCCGACCGTCGCTGAAACACGCTTGCATACATCGCCGTATGTAGCGCCCGCATTTTTCGGATCGAACGGCATTGTTACGTGAGCGTAACGAGCCAAACGGAGTGATGAAGGAGGTCGCGAAATGGTCGGACTCCTTCGGCTTATCGTGGTAGCCCGAGTAGGCATCCGTAAAAGAAAGGGATTCGCACTCGCGGTGGAGTCTATGACTTGGTCAATGCGGGGCAAGGGGAACGGGTCCTTGGGACACGCTTAGTTGAGACTCGTAGTCAATGCACATTCTCCATTGCCTATTCTTCTTTACAAGTACAGGTTGGCCACCACTGGGTGGCGACTCTTTACTTAACCCCGCAGCCAAAAGCTTGGCGATCTCCTCCCCTATGATCCCGCGCTTTCCCGTCGGCTACGCGCAGCGCTGGGCGACCGGCTTTGAGCCCGGCCTGATGCTCAAGGAGTGCTCGACGACTTCCCCGGAATTCCCGCATGTCGAGGACTTCCATGTAAAGGCATCGTTGTTGGCGCAGAGGAAGTCGACGAGCGCCGCTTTCCTATTTAGCGGGAGCGTGGCTCGACCCGCGACGTCCCCGGTTCGATCCCGGATCGACCGCAACCTTCTTCGTGTCCCTGGCGGACTTGAAGGATCCCGCCCGACTTGCTAGACTCAGGCGGACTCGAGGCTTCCTCCGAGGTTGACGAGCTCGCGAACGCGATGACCGCCGACGCAAGCTCGCAATCGCTTTCGCCATAGCTGTAAGTGAGCCGAAGGATGAAGCCACGGTGATGACTCCGTGGCCCGGGCATCTTCAGCTTCAGATAGGCGTAGCTGGGGACCGCCATGAACTTGGCGAGCATGGCCTCCCAGATAGCGTGGTAGGAACCGGGAAGTCCATGACCTCAAAAGTGAGGGTCTCGGTGCGGAAATTTCCGTCCCTCCAAAGGTGATGGGCAGTCGACCGCCTGAGCGGGTGGGCTCACGCCGTGGATGACGCCGGGAAGGTGTCTTGCTCGGTCGGAGACTCGAGCGAGGACTCCCATGGCGCCGAGCCGCCTCAACATAGAGGATGTTGAGGCCGCCGCCCATGAGCACCTTGGTGAGGCGCTTTTCCCACGATGGGGTCGACCACGAGCGGATACCTTCCGGCCGCGGACGTGGTCGGGTGGTCGGTCTCGATCGAAGTAATCGTCAGATTTTGACCATCAAAGGTATTGAAGGGCGGCCGGTGAGCGGCGTGGACCTCGCGGTGGCGAGCTTGAGCCGACGCTTGCCGGCGTAGCGTGCCGCCACCAAAGATCATGAGGCAACCGTCGGGTTCGAACTCGCCGTCCGCCATCTTTTCCGCGCCTTGGGGCCGGGCCGCTTCTTTCCTTTGCCTCGCGGCGTCGGCGGGCGCCGAGAGAACGCTCAGACCCTGCCGGCATTTTCGAGCGCTGCAAGTAAATTTGTAAGTCTAAGGGGTCGCGTTCCCATCGCTCGAATGGTTAGACTCGTGAGTCCAAGATGTATACCGTTCGGGCCGAAAGTCCCTACCCAGCCGGATGGCGATTGTATTGCTTTTGCACTATGTTTTACTGACGAGGCCCCTAAATGACTTAGTCTCCTCGTGTTCTTATGTGTCCTCTCTTGAATCGTTTAGTCCCGCCTCCTTTCATACGTAAGGAAGGCGGTTACATCGAGAGTTGGGAGGAAGAGCGAGGTGACCTATGTTAGAGCTCCGGTCCTTCGTCCCGTGGACTGTCGCCACCCGCCTTGCCCATGCCGGGTTGGTATCCTTGGTGGTCGGGGAGGTTAGGTATTCCGGAAATAGCGCATTTGCCCTCTGTGACCCTTGCGAATCGCGACGCTGCGCGTGACGCTGGTGCCGCCGAGAGGAGCGTGCGTCAGATCAGCACGTGATCGTTGATGGGCCGAAGCTTTGTCTTCGCAATACTAGATCTTCTTGGGAAGGAGCCACCGCCTTGTATAGTCACTCCGATTGACCTCATTCGGGGTACGTGGCGATAGGCCGATGAGGACTGACACGCTGCCCGCGGCGTCCGTCCACCGGGTTCGGTTGAGTCGGAGATCCCGCCCGCCAAGAGGGTCTGGAGCGCACCGGCCGGTCGGGGATCCCGCCCGCCAAGAGGGGGTCGAGCGCTGTCCCGGTCGGATTCGCTTCGGCCGGCCTCGAGCGGATGTCTTGTGCGGTCTCGCAGCGATTCGGCGGTGGCGGCCGGGCGCGCTGTTGGTCGAGATATGCTTGAGGCCGCTGCTCGCCGCCGGGGTCGTTGGGGTACCTCGTTATTAGTATTCGTCGGTAGCCCCGAACTCCCGAGCGATTTCGGATTCGGCTGGGGGTTGAACTTGGACGAAAGTGGTGGCGGGCTCGGTCGGCTCGGTCCGGCCAATCCGGTTAAGCGATTTCGCCAGTGTGCCTCGTTGGATCCGACGGCTGCCACGAGTTTGGCCGGGGCATTTGAACCGCCGGAGGCTTTACTCGCCTCGCTGCGCATGCCGAGTATAGTTTACGCGCCTACCGCTAGTCTTCTTGATCGCCGGGTTCCAGTGAAGGACGCCGCTTTTCCTAAGACCGCATTTACTCTGAGACGCTTAGCCTCCTTCGTCCGGTATATATGTGCGTCGTAGCTTGCTTGAAGGAGATGAGAGCTTTTCTTCCGTTCTTTCAAATGGCTTCGACACCCTCTAGTCTTTAGCTTCGCGATGGCGTTGCGGTGGAAGAAGAAGATCCTCCGCCGAGCTTTGGGCCGAGTTCGACCAGGCGATGGCCGAGCTTAGGGAGGAAGAAGTCGCGACCGTGACGCCGCTGGACGCTACGCCGAGGCCGCCCGAGGCTCGAGGTGGTAAGGGGCCCTTCGGTGGCAAGGGCGCCGATCAGTTGTTAGTCGCGGCCAGCGTCGATGTCGCCGAACGGCAGCGTGGAGGCATCGGCGTGTTATTACGCTGCGGCGGCGGCTTACCGTCGACCAGCAAGGGCCTACCAAAGATGCCGTCGGTGCCACCGATGCCGCACGGATGTTTGATAGGTTCTAGGCGTGGGTAGAGTCCCCGCTGGTGCGGCGTGGCCACTCTTGTATCTGTCTGCATCGTGTGTAAAGTCGTAAAGTCCGAGCTGTTGGCCTATAATGAAATTTTCTTTTCTTTATGAAAATGTCTTCGCGATGAGTTTGCTTTAATTTTAATCGCTGGATAGCCGCTTGGCTCGCAGGCGACCGGATGCCTCTGTGAGGTTCGGGTGTCCGAGTGCTCGCTTAACGTCGTAGCTAGACAAAGGCCTTGGTCGGCGAGGACGACCGGATGCCTCTGTGAGGTTCTCGTGTCCGATCGCTTTGGTCGGCCAGGACGACCGGATGCCTCTGTGAGGTTCGGTGTCCGAGTGCTCGCTTAACGTCGTGATTCTAGACAAAGGCCTTGGCCGGCAGGACGACCGATGCCTCGTGAGGTTCTCGGTGTCCGAGTGCCTTGGTCGGCAGGACGACCGATGCCTCGAGGTTCGTGTCCGATCGCCTTGGTCGGCGGGACGACCGGATGCCTCTGTGAGGTTCGGTGTCCGAAAGTGCCTTGGCCTGGCAGACGACCGATGCCTCCGTGAGGTTCGGTGTCCGATCGCTTGGTTGGCGGGACGACCGGATGCCTCTCGCGGAGGTTCGGTGTCCGATCGCCTTGGCTCAGGACGCACCGGATGCCTCGTGAGGTTCTCGTGTCCGAGTGCTCGCTTAACGTCGTAGCTGCAGACGGAGTGCTCGCTCTGTCGTAGCCGGACGTGAGTGCTCGCTTCCGTCGTAGCCGGACGTGAGTGCTCGCTTACCGTCGTAAAGCGGACGTGAGTGCTCGCTTACCGTCGAGCCGGACGCGTGAGTGCTCGCTTACCGTCGTAGCCGACGGGGCATCCTTCTCGAGTCCTCGTCGCGAGGGTAGTCGCGAGAGGAATGGCCACCGCCTATCCCACATGTATACCCCATCCGCAGTGTGGGACTGAGGGGATGAGCGACGCCGCTTACGAATGGTTTGAACGCCGTGCTCGTGGAGCTAATAGCGTAGTCCGAGTGGGTCCCGGGAGGTCCCGCCAAGGGGACCCTTCGAGCTAACGGTCCCAGTAGGTGTCCGGCCCTGCGTGGGGCGACCCATAAAAACCTTTCTACTCAATCTCAGATGGACTCGGGTCGTCCGCCGACCCAGAGCACACCGGCCGTCGCCATAGATGAGCTCCCGGAGAGTGTGAAGTATGGTCTCGACGCGAGTAGAGGTGATTAGGCCGTCACCGACCTAACCGAGGGCCCACCGGGGCTTCACCTCATACCGCCCCTTGCCTGTTTTGCTGGGCGGCCTTATACCCATCCGTGGGTAGGCCTTTTGAACCCACACCCTCACTCCCGGCGCAAGCCACAAAGCTTTTGCCGCCTTGGGCCGCAGCTGCCCAAGCGTGGCTTTTCGCGCACTCGAGCAACTGCTCCTACTAAAGGCGAGACCAAGAGGTTACGGGACACGCTTGTTCGGCGGCGCGAATGGGCGAGGTGAACGTGACGCTCATTGGGACGGGGTGCTCGCTGGGCGGCTGTCTTGTCCTCTACTATAAATACGCGCTGGGTGCTTCGTAGTCACGCTTTCTTGCCTTCTCTCGCCTCTCCTCAAACAAGAAAAGCACCAGAGAGCTAAGGAAAGAAAACTCCACCTTTCTTTCTCACCTTCGCTCCCCGTGAAGATGTCGTGGCCGAGTGTTCGCGCAAGACACCGCGGCGCTGTTTGGTGGAAGAAGGGCTTCCTCATGCCGCAGACCTTTCGGGCCGAGGGTGCCGATCGGGGCCGTCACCCCGCGTCGCGGGGCGACGAGGTCGTGGTGCCCGCTCTCTTCTTCGAGCCGCTTTGGCTCTCGCCACGCACCCATTCGTCCCGTGGCTCTGTCTTCACTACAAGGTGGAGGTGCACCATCTCAACCCCAATGGGGTCCTCCACATCGCCATCTTCATCACGCCGCGAGGCCTTCGGGATCGAGCCGACTGGGCGCTAGGGAGGCGCTTCTTCCGTGCAAGGCTCGAAAGACAAAGCCGCGACGCCGTGGCGCTCTGGTGGCTCGCCTCCAGCCTTCGCCCCGGTCGAGCACGGAGTACCGGAGGTAAAGCCGCCTCGTCCCAATAAGGGTCGGGCGTTCAATGGCTCTACGCTCAAACGCCGGCGCAGCGCTCGCTTCACCGGCGAGCTTCCCATGGTGGAGGAGCGGAACCGGGCGCCAGAAGAGGGAGAAGAATAGCCGCCCCGATCGTGGAGCGATCGTGGCTCAAAGGAGGCGGGGCTCACCGGGGACGTGGTTGTGCTCGCTTTACGGGGATGCGCGTGCAACCCCTGTGCATGTGCCGCACTCTGCTCCGTGACGCGGGCCGTCCGACCGGGCGAGGATGGCGTAACCCGAGCCGGCCGCTGCGTCGAGGTGGAGGCCCGTGGCGGCCTTTACGGGCGGAAGCACCACTGGTCGGGCGGATGGCCACCCGAGCCATTCTCGCCACTTTTTCCGCCAACCGTAAGCCGTGAAATTCTTCTCGCTTTCTTTTCTTTGTCCTTAGCACTTGACCGACATTCCCGCATCCTCTTAGGGGCTCATGGGGATGTCTTCCCAGCGCCGCCTCGGGATAAGGAAGCCGAGATGTACGCCTGCGAAGACGGCAGAGGGTCGACTCTCCCGCAAGAAGCGGAAGGATGAAAGGAGGAGGAAGAAGCATAAGGAACGGCGCGTGGCAGGCGCAAGCGAGGATGTGTTTGAGACCACCGCCGTGGGGACAACCTCCATCGACAAGGCGGAGCGCCCGCCACCCCTATGGTGGGTTTTTCCCCGACCGCCGATCGGCGGCGCTCGAGCGTGGACTCCGCCGAGGGCGGCATCATGGGCCCGTGGGCCACTGATCCCGTGCGTGGGGTGATCTTGCGCCGCGGCCGTCGCAGCTGTCTCTACTGAGGTGGCTTCGGGAAGCGACTACCGACGACTCCCTTGGCGGGGGCCGCAGAAGAGGCGCGCGTGCCACGCACCCGCCGCCTGTAAGTGTTTCTTTATTGGGGCATTTTTCTTTTTGCAAAGCCGCTCGAAAGCGACTTTTGAATCTTGCAACGCGGCGCGCCTATACGGGGTGACCGTGAGGGCGATCGCGACGGTCCCGCAAGTAACGGCGCCGGTGATTTCGTGACTCGACCGGTCGGAGGTCAGGTCGCGGCCGGCCCGAGGGCGCGGCCGCTTTCGGGGACGGGCCTCACCCGAGGTCGGGTCGAAGAAGAACTTCCGCTGGCCCGGCGGGACTTCACCGGACGACGTGATCGCTGCTTCGAGGATGACGATGGCGCCGCCGTGATCGCGCCGGGCCGTGGCGAGCCGGGCGACGGAGGTGCTCACCCTCGCCCCAGGGGAGGTGCCGATCGATGCTCCTCAGCGCAGTCGCCGGGGGGTTTCAAGGGTTGACTTCACACCCTTGCCCATGGTGCTTTGACGGCGACGCCCGCCCAACGAAGAGGAGGCGCCGCCGCGTGTAATCCCGCCCGCCATGGGTCAGCGAGGAGAGCGAGCGGGCCGCCTTCTAAGGCGCTACCGGACGCCGGCCGGAGATAGGCGATCCGAAGGTCCGCTCTTGCTCAAGTCTTCCACCGTATACCGGATACGATGGTCTGGGAGTTCAACCACCGCCTGCAGGTGTCGGAAAGTTCGACTGCACATTTTATAGTTCTTCCGCGCGATTAACGGAGTGTCACGCTTTGCAAAGACTTCGCGCTCGCTTCGCGGCGCCAAAGTTGAGCTCCCGCAGCTCATCCCGATGTACCAAGGCACGCAGCGGAGGAGTGCAATGCACGCGCTTTGAGTCGCGCTTCAGCCCAGAGGCCCCGACATTAGGCGGCCTGAGGCGTGAGATCCGCCAGGATTTGAAGAGGCTACAAAGGCCCTTTGCGATGAGCGCCAGGAGCCAAGCGCCTTGAGGGCAAAAGTGGCGAATCGAGTCCTCCTCGACGAGGTCACCGAGGCCAAGGATGCCGCCGCTGCCGCGAGGGGATCGCAGACGCAGTAACACGCCCGCGACCGAGCGTAAACAAGGTCGGGTGACGCTGCCGAAGTTCGCTCCGAGCGGGCGATCGCCGTATGAATCGCCGAGTCAAGACTTCATACGAGGCGTCAAGCCTAAGCCGCAATCACCAACTCGCGCCGTAGCGTCTCACTCTTCAATTAAGTTTGGGGGGTGCACCCACAGGCGAACTTATCCAAAATCTCCGCAATCAGCAGAGGCGCCAGAAACTCGAAGGCCGCCGCGGAGGCGCAGAGAACAGCCTCGCGATGCTCGCGACGTGAGTGATCGTGGTTCGACGCAGGCCCGCGGCGCTTGAAGGTTAAGTGAGGACGGCTCGCCGAGATGAGCGCCAATCGAGGCCTCCGCAAGGTCGGCCGAAGTTCGCGATCGCGATTCTGAGCCGGGCAGCCCAGTGCCCTTGCTCCTCGCGGCCGCCCGAGTGCCGATCAGAGAAGAGGAGGTGGTCACCGGCGGGCACGCTTGAGCTTCGCTTCGCGCTGGTCAACACCATCTCGTACTACGACGCAGATCGACCGCGGCGGTGGGCATGGCCACGGAGCCGGAACCGGATCGACGAGAGATCGACCGGCTCGAGCTCCTCGTCGAAGCCAAGACGCCGAGATCGCCACCAGATCCCCGCCGCAGTCGCCTCTGTGAAGCTGCAGGCGCCAACCTCCGCCTCGCCACACGGCCGCTCGCCAAGAAGAATAAAAATATAGTTAGCTTTATCCTTTTAGATTGTAAAGACCGCTATTTAAACAATCTTGAATTTATCAAGTTCCTAATCGCCCTCGCCCTTTCGTATTTAGGATGAGCGCTTGACCTGACTATAGCCTTAAGGACCCAGGTCACTTATGCGTAGGTCTGGCCGCTTTGGGAGGAGCGAGGTGGATTCGAGACTTGGCTATGCAGCTGTTAGCGCGACTTGTGAGGGATAGGAGTGTTCTAGACCGCCAGATCTTCCACTGCACTTCCTTCTTCCGCGGTGCTACTTAGCA